>CM062477.1:45946066-46086066 GCA_031479575.1 Coregonus ussuriensis | reverse complement strand
TGGTGTAACCTACTTCTGTTATTTTATTAGTTTCCTATTGGTCCCCTGTAGCTCAGTTGGTAGAGCATGGCGCTTGCAACGCCAGGGTTGTGGGTTCGTTTCCCACGGGGGTGGCAGGATGAAAATGTATACACTCACTAACTGTAAATCGCTCTGGATAAGAGCGTCTGCTAAATGACTAAAATGTAAAATGATGTAATCCATTAAATACAACTGTTTTTAATAGAAAGTTGTCTGATCTGGTCAATTCTTATCAAGATGGTGCAGGGCCTTTTGGGGACCTATGCGAGATTTCAATTTTAAAGATGCACTATGCAGAAATCGCTCCTCCATTTCCTGGTTGCTAAAATTCTAATAGTCCGCCCTAGTTTCAGTTTATGTGACAAAACAAGCAAGTATAGTATTAAATACATTTTCCATAACCAAAAATATTGTATTTTCAGCTGTTTGAAGTTGGTGTACAAAACCGAAAGTAAAAGATGCAAAAATGAAACTTAAGAACAGGAAGCATAGAAATAGCACAAATAGAACATATCTACTGCTTTTTAGAGTTGCTTTCAATGAAATTGACAAATCTATAACTCACATTTCTATATTGCAACTTTAAAGCACATTTCCTGCAATTCTACACATTTTGCCATGACTTATGCCATGTTTAATAACATTGTAATATTCTAACTCTCAACAGTAAATTGAGACCCCCCGACTGAGTTCCAAAAAATAAATAACAAATGTTGCTGTTTTTTAAAGCAAGTTCTGCAGTTTTACACATTTTGCCATGGGGGCGGAGAGAAAAGGTTTGCGATTTTCGAACAAATTTTCTGCAATTCCAGACATTTTGCCATGACTTCTGCCATGTTAATGGTATCTGAGTGAGATTGACTAAGAAAATCAGTGGGGGGCCCCCTGGAGGTCAGGGCCCCTGGGCACCTGCCCTGCGTGACCGGTCGGTAATTCGGCCATGATTACTACAAGTTTAGATAGCTGGCTAGACTAATTTACCAATCTAAAAATGTGTTAGCTGACATGGCTAATTGAGTGAATGTCAGGTGACTGACATAACAAGAGAAAAATGGCTAATGCTCAACCAAATTTCAAACTTGCACCCTTGTGTAATCTCCATTTTGAAGTACTCCATTTTCTTCTTCTACTACTTCTATTAGTTGGCAAACAAACTGAACGGGTGCATACTGCCACCTGGAGGGTGTTGTCTGAACAGGTACCAAGGTTGGTGCTTTACTGCCACCTACAATTATGGAACGTTTGCTCGTGAGTATAATTCATTGGCCGATCCCTCCTGATGACTCGGATGGAATCATGCGATCCTTCCTTCACCCATAGAAAGTCCCACTCAGTTGCCTACTTTAAAATGGTGACACACTTAATGGCAATGTCTATGCCAAAATAGGTTTAATCCATCTAGAGTCCTCTATCTAACTCTATGGTGGTAAATTCCCACTTCCCACTTGGTTACGAACGCAGAATAAATCAAGTAAATTATGATAGAGTTATATAATCTATATTCTATAATCGAATGAAAATGAAGTCTTTAAAGTCATTTCGAATGCCATATATTATATTATTTTGCCATTTAAGGTGAAACGTTTGAATTAAATATAGGTCTACTACTTCTACTCGAATAAGTCGTTTTACATTCGTCAGAATTGCGGGTTTTCTGATTCTACAGATCGGTCGATATTTCATCGGGGGCTGGAGTTGAAAATCAAGACCAGCTGTCTGGTAGTGATTTATAATCTCTTGACGCGGTAACAACGAGAGATCAACCGGGAAGGAGGGAGAGGATCACCGCGTGCGAAAGGGAGATGGAGGAAATGGAAATGGTTGTCGAGTTTGAAACAAGACGCGCGTCGACAGAGGAAGAGGCGAAGCGGAGAGCGATAGCTGTGCCCAAAATCTGTTTTCTCCAGCAGATGGCGTTTTTCCGCTGATCAAGCGAGGAGTTTTTTGTATGGAGGTCAATGAAAGTGTCGAATTTGGTTAACAAAAATGGTAATGGATTATTTGATCGAATACAAGTTTCGTAATGATTAGGTTGTTGCGAGTGTACTGATAAGTAGGACACGTGACATCCCGGCAACTTTGAGAAAAATAACTTTATATCGGAGTTGTGCCTCGTCATCGTCACTAGTTACCACAGCCACAAAGTCATAAACACCGCCCATTTCTACAATTTATCTTCTTAAAATATGATTTTAATCCTAAATCACACTGCTAACCTTGTGCTTAACCCTAACCTTAAATTAGGACCAAAAAAATTACTTTTTTTATTTTCATTAATTTTTACGATATAGACCGTTTTGACTGTGGTAACTAGTGGAAAAAAATGGTGCCTGTACTTCTAGCTCTCATTGGCTAGAATGGTCCCACCTGATCTTGTCTCCTCCCGACTTCCTTCCGTTTTTGAAGACGTGTATTTTTTGTGAGGGAGGCGGCTAGATCATCTGGTCAATATAATGGATAATCTGTGGCGTCGAAAAGGGGTTGGAGAAGATGAATGGAAAATAGATGTATTACCAAACCTTTAATGTGGAAATTAGAAAGCTTTACCATATACACTGTAAAACATGTTGCATAATATTGAAATTAAGGTGCCGTCAAAATTGAATTCAAAACACTAAAAACAATTGTAAGCATACAATCAGGATAGATACACTCAAGGTGAAGAATGTGCAAGTGTTCGCAATAGATCAGTAAGGAACATGCTGTAGAAGAACCCCAATGGCACCCTATTGTCTACAGCGTACCACTTTTGACCAGAGCACTTTGGGCCCAACACATTAGGCAACAGGGGTCAATTTAGGACGTATGCATAGATCCCTTCTACCCTACAATACTGTGTGTAGTAATACCAGAAACAATGTAACCGTTATACGTATATGACAAGACAGAATGTCATGTCATCGATATCATACATTTGACTTTTACGTCATTTAGCAGACGCTCTTATCCAGAGCGATTTATAGTTAGTGAGTGCATTTTTTTTTTTTTCATACGTCTCAATTAATTAATGCTCAAAAAAAAAAAAAAACTTGTTAAAATGATAAAAATGAAAAACTATCATGATCTTCGTTACCTCATTCAGCAAATAAAACAACTGATGGATGGACGAATGAACGAATGGATGAACACAGATGGATACGCTAAGTGTTTTCCTGAGATACATTCATTCAATTACCTAATTCTTGCAAGAGAGATGATGGTCAAAGTCTCTTGGCTTCGTGCTTGGTATTGTGCACCTTCAGAGAATCTCTAGAGTTTAGTGACAAATACTATATTTAAATTGCATGGCTATTATACTAGTGACAAATACTGTATTTAAATTGCATGGCTATTATGCTACACAATTAAGGCTGCTAAAAAGCACATGGAAATGTAGTCCGAAAGAGGTCCACTTGCAGATCCTACATTCCAACAGGTTTGCATAATGTTACAATAAATACAATGAAAAAGGTAAATGTACCTTGAAAACTTTACAGTAAATCCTTCAACGTGTTTGTGACTGTCGCCGACCAGGGTTAGAATCCAGGTGTCCTGCTGTCACGATACTGTGTTGTTATCCCACTGAGCTAAAGCCTAAAAGGTTAATATACTAAGTCCTTCAAAGTGTCCAAAAAAAACATGGCATTTTGTTACACTACAATTCTTCAGACTGAGGTGGTGTCCCAATAGGTACCCTATTCCCTACATAGTGCACTAATTTTGACCAGAGCCTTATGGGTCCTGGTCAAAAGTAGTGCACTGAATAGGGTGCCATTTGGGATGAATCCTGATACAATGAATAACAGTGAGAGTTCATCTGAGCCATACAGTATAGAGTTATATCCAATAAAATATCTAGATTATCTATGGTCTATACAGTATAGAGTTATATCCAAAAACAGATATACAGTGCTATGAAAAATTATTTGCCCCCTTTCTAATTTTCTCTACTTTTGCATATTAGTGATACTGAATGTTATCAGATCTTCAACCAAAACCTAATTTTAGATAAAGGGAACATAAGTGAACAAATAACACAACAATTACATAATTATTTCATAAACAAAGTTATGCAACACCCAACGACATGGTTCCAGTAATGCCTGGCGAAAACCAAACACTGCATTCCACAGTAAGAACATCATCCCAAAAGGTCAAGCATGGTGGTGGTGGTGTGATGGTTTGGGGATGCTTTGCTGCCTCAGGACCTGGACGACTTGCCTTAAAAGAAGGAACCATGAATTCTGCTCTGTATCAGAGAATTCTACAGGAGAATGTCAGACCATCCGTCTGTGAGCTGAAGCGCAGCTGGGTCATGCAGCAAGACAATGATGCAAAACACACAATCAAGTCTACATGAAAATTGCTAAAAAGCAACAAATTGGAAGTTTTGGAATGGCCTAGTCAAAGTCCAGACCTAATCCCAATTGAGATGTTGTGGCAGGACTTGAAACGAGCAGTTCATGCTTGAAAACCCACACGTCACTGAGTTAAAGAAGTTCTGCATGGAAGAGTGGGCCAACATTCCTCCACAGCGACGTGAGAGACTGATCAACAACTACAGGAAGCATTTGGTTGGAGTCATTGCAGCTAAAGGTGGCACAACCAGTTATTGAGTGTAAGGGGGCAATTACTTTTTCACACAGGGGAATTGGGTGTTGCATAACTTTGTTTATGAAATAAATGAAATAAATATGTAATTGTTGTGTTATTTGTTCACTTATGTTCCCTTTATCTAATATTAGGTTTTGGTTGAAGATCTGATAACATTCAGTATCACAAATATGCAAAAGTAGAGAAAATTAGAAAGGGGGCAAATACTTTTTCATAGTACTGTAGATTATCTATGGTCTATACAGTATATGGCTCTGGATGTATATGTTGCTATTTGGCTCCAGACAGTTCTCTAGGACAGGATGGGGCAGGATAAGGCAGTTCTCTAGGACAGGATGGGGCAGTTCTCTAGGACAGGATGGGGCAGTTCTCTAGGACAGGATGGGGCAGGATAAGGCAGTTATCTAGGACAGGATGGGGCAGTTCTCTAGGACAGGATGAGGCAGGATGGGGCAGTTCTCTAGGACAGGATGAGGCAGTTCTCTAGGACAGGATGGGGCAGTTCTCTAGGACAGGATGGGGCAGTTCTCTAGGACAGGATGGGGCAGTTCTCTAGGACAGGATGAGGCAGTTCTCTAGGACAGGATGGGGCAGTTCTCTAGGACAGGATGAGGCAGGATGGGGCAGGATGAGGCAGTTCTCTAGGACAGGATGAGGCAGTTCTCTAGGACAGGATGAGGCAGTTCTCTAGGACAGGATGAGGCCGTTCTCTATGGAGGTTGAGGATGAGGCGGTTCTCTAGGACAGGATGAGGCAGTTCTCTAGGACAGGATGGGGCAGTTCTCTAGGACAGGATGGGGCAGTTCTCTATGGAGGTTGAGGATGAGGCGGTTCTCTAGGACAGGATGAGGCAGTTATCTATGGAGGTTGAGGATGAGGCAGTTCTCTAGGGCAGGATGGGGCAACCTTGGGGCAGTTCTCTAGGGCAGGTTGAGGATGAGGCAGTTCTCTAGGACAGGATGAGGCAGTTCTCTATGGAGGTTGAGGATGAGGCAGTTCTCTAGGGCAGGATGGGGCAACCTTGGGGCAGTTCTCTAGGGCAGGTTGAGGTTGGGGATAGGGCAGCCTTGGGGCAGTTCTCTAGGGCAGGTTGAGGATGGGGCAGTTCTCTAGGGCAGGTTAAGGCAGTGGTGGGGCTGTGATTGGGGCTGGGGTTGTGGTATAGGCAGTGGTTGGGGTTCTAAGCTCTCCGGCTCCAGTCCCAGGGGGAGGCCGGGGGAGGAGAGGGGGAGGCCGGGGGAGGAGAGGGGGAGGCCAGAGTGTTGAGGAGTGCTGAGATAGGGACGTCAGGAGACTGGAGCTTGGCTAGGAGCTGTAGCTGGTCCTGCTCATGACAGACCCCTGCCTCGTTGCAGACGCTCTGACACAGCCCTGTCAGACTCTGTAACGTCTCCTCCACGGTCCTCTGCAGCTGGCCACGCTCCTCCAGCAACCTGTTCTTCTCTCCTCTCTGTGGGGCAGAACAGGATGTTACATTACAACCCACTGGACCAATAAAACACAGCTCAGCTATGAATGTCATTGTGTAATTAGTTACATAAGAGGTCAATTATTTATGCGTTGCTCAGTTGAATAATTCGCTACTTATAACATGTATTGTTGAAATGTTTACAATTAAATCAAACTACCAGATTATAAAATCAGACTATAATGCCATATTAGGAGATTATTCAATTTAATTTAATTTCTATTCAATATAGGAAGTACACTGAAATTCCAATTCTTTTCAATTAGGAAAATGTGGAATTGGAATTTGGTTTACTTTCTGTATGGACTGGAATTTAAATGGAATAGACCCAACTCTGCAAGAGAGATGATGGCAAACACAGACGTACCAGTGTCCCGATCTCAGTCTGTAGTTTATGGATTCCTTCTAGCTTCCTCTTGCGACAGCGCTGTGCGGCCACGCGGTTCTTGCTGCGCCGTCGGACGTCGTGGACAAACTCCAGCTGTTCCGGAGTCAGCTGCTGGCACCTGAGGAGCTGCTGGAAGGCACTACGACTCACTGACGAGATCTGAACCACCGGGAAGGGCAGACAAACCTGGAAGCGCACACAGGGATGGATGAACAGACAGAGATGGTCTCTGGTCAAAAGTAGTACACTTTATAGGGTGCCATTTGGGACTCAACACACCTTCATACACATACACTGTGACCTTCCAGTAAGAACTCTGACCTCTTGTGCTCTCCTGTTGTTGGCCTCTCTCTCCGTGTCTCCGTCCGTGTCCAGGTCTCCGTCTGAGTCCTCTCCTGAGTTAACAGATGACATGTAGGGACTTTTCTCTGACTGGGACAGGCTGTCGTTCCCACCGGGTGTCTGGGCCTCCCCTGTCTCTCCTACCTCCCCGGTCTCCCCCACCCCACCTGTCTCTCCTACCTCTCCGGTCTCCCCCACACCACCTGTCTCTCCTACCTCCCCTGTCTCCCCCACCTCCCCCACTCCCCCCACCTCTTCTATCCCCCCTGCCTCTCCTGTCCCCAGGTCTCTAAGGAAGGGACAGTCCCCTGGATTTGAGTTCAGGTCTAGCTGCCAGTGGAAGTCTGCAGCCGTCCCAAGACCACTGTGGTCCATGGTGTCCAGATTAGGAACTCTCCCCAGACCTCCGTGCTCCATGATGTCCAGATTAGGGAGACTAGGGAGAGGTTCAGTCTGTGAAGGGCACAAGTCAGGCCAGAAACCCTTGGCTAGATGTTCAGCCACCTCCCTCTCCACGCTGCTCCGCTCTCCGAGTCCGTACCCCGCATCATCAGCGGTAAGACCACAGAGGGTGGGATCAGTGAGGGCGGAGTCAGAGAGATGACCCCCAACAGCCACGCCCCCATCCAAACCAGGGTCCTCTCTCCGCTCTAACACAGGTAGCTGACCTACTTGACCTAATCCTGGTGACCTTGGGAGCATAGGGCATCCACCATGGCTCTCCTCGCCACTCTTTTCTGAGCTGGGGCTTTTGCGTCTTGCCAGGAGATCCAACGCAGGTTGCTGTTGCTCGGCCTCCTCTACCTCCACCGAGCCTCTCAGTGGGCACGTGCCACAGGAACCTGGGCTACACCCAGCTTCTTCAGCCATCAGACTCCCGACGACAGACTGGTCACCATCCATCTCTCCGTCTGCTGCCTCCATAAGGTCTGATGGGCTCACGTCGTCAGGGGACGGCAGCTCGCAGGAGAGCGGGCACCCTCTCGGACACCCCTCACCCTGACCCATCGCCATCGGACACGCCGCTGCCTCCATCCCTAGGATGTCTCCATTACCGAACACGGCGTCAGGGTCTGGTTTACCGTCAACGCCACCAGGACACGGCAAGGCCAGGATGGGACGGACACCAAGACCGCTGGAGGACGTCAGTCCCCCGAGGGATAAGGGTGACATGCAGAACTGCTCCCGACCACCACTGACCGGGTTGACTAGCAAGGCCAGGGTATTTGGACATTGGGATGACGACTGGAAGTCTATTTGTACGTTTCCGTCTGAAGGCACTGTTAAGCTCTGGTGTGACGGTGGTGATATTGTTCCACTGGGGTTGGCAGCTGAACACTGAGGCCTGATGTCACATCCTATGTTCCTGACATCACTTCCTGTTGTCTGGCCTGGGCCTGTGTTCTGCTGTCGAGGTCCAACCTGCTGCTCTCGGTCTCTGTCTGTGTGTCTGTCTGTATTGTGGGCTAAACTGACACTAGGCAACCTGCCCTGACTGGGGGTCCTGCCACTAGGCAACCTGGCCTGGCTGGGTGACATGCCTTGGTTGGGGGTCCTGCTCTGGGACTGACAGCCTGTACAGTGGGCTGAATCGACACTGGGGGACTGGCCGTCTCCGTCTCGCTTTCTGTTTCTACTGTAGGCTGAGCCAACACTAGGGGACCTCCTCTGGTTGGGGGACCTCATCTGGGACCTGCCCTGGTTGGGGGACCTGCCACTAGGTGATTTGCCTTGGTTGGGGGACCTGATCTGGGTCCTGCCCTGGGCCTGGTTGGAGGACCTGATCTGGGACCTGCCCTGGTTGGGGGACCTGCCACTAGGTGATTTGCCTTGGTTGGAGGAGCTGATCTGGGACCTGCCCTGACAGCAGCCTCCTCTTCCTCCCTCCTGGGCTGTGGTCCTGCTGCTACCCTCCAGGAACTTTGGCAGAAGGAAGTCGAAGCAGCTAGTCTCCAGGTTGTGGAACCCCAGGAGCCTGGCACACCTGTGGATGGCCAGGATGTTGTCTTTGGTAAAGAGCAGCTTGGCGGTGTAGGAGAACTGGAGCAACGGTTCAAAACCCTCTGCTGTTACCTGGAGAGGGAAATACATGCTTCTGAGTAGAGCCCTACGGGGCCGGCATCAGGGGGGCCTGGCCCACCCTACCGTACTTTCTTGCCTGTCCAAATAAAATATAATTTATTTGCCCGAGATGCGTGCCCACAGAAAGACGCACCAATCAAGAGGCATAAATATCATACCCCCCCCCCCCCCCCCCCAAAAAAAAATGCTAACCTCCCCTTTTATTGTAATGGTGAGAGGTTAGCATGTCTTGACAGGTATGATATTTGTGTCTGTAACTTTCTCCCTAATCATTAGTCACGATTCATTATGGACTATCTGTAACCGTGGTAACATCCACATTAATGTAGAAGAGTTTAGAAACATTCTATTCTTATTTAGAATTAAAGTGACTCCAAAATAACAATACATTATTTACCATTCATTTCTATTTGGCACAAAATTCTGAAACACAACCAAAACAAAAAGCAAATGCATCCAACAAGTTTGTAGTCACAAGCTTGATGTAATCATTGTGTGCTAGAAATATGGGACCCAATGCTAAACTTTTGACTACTTTAAAATACACACAAGTGAATTTGTCCCAATAATTTTGGTCCCCTAAAAATGGGGGGGACTATGTACAAAAAGTGCTGTAATTTGTAAACGGTTCACCTGATATGGATGAAAATACCCTCAAATTAAAGCTGAGAGTCTGCACTTTTACCTCAGTCATTATATCAATTCAAATCCAAAGTGCTGGAGTATGAAGCTGAATCTGTCCCGGTACTTCTGGAGCCCACTGTACGTGGCCAATTTGTTCCATCCCACTTAATTATATTTACAGTGGCACCAGAAATAACTTGGAGTATTGGTAGTAACCATCAGGATGTCACCGTGATACACTCTACTGCTCAATGGGGAGAGTTTGAGCTGCAAGCCGGCAACACAACACTGGGCACAGTGTGTCCTTCGCTCCAGCTTGCTGAGCACTGCAGCTCAACCTGAATGACTCTGAACACTCTCCAAAGGCCCAACTTGGCAGACAAGTTTCAAATTATCGCTAAAGCGAAAACAGGTTTTTAGAATTTCTTTGCAAAAAAATTAATAAACAGAAATACCTTGTTTACATAAGTACTCAGACCCTTTGCTATGAGACTCGAAATTGAGCTCAGGTGCATCCTGTTTCCATTGATCATCCTTGAGATGTTTCTACAACTTGATTGGAGGCCACCTGTGGTAAATTCAATTGATTGGACATGATTTGGAAAGGCCACACCTGTCTATATAAGCTCCCACAGTTGACAGTGCATGTCAGAGCAAAAACCAAGCCATGAGGTCGATAGATGTCTGTAGAGCTCCGAGACAGGATTGTGTCGAGGCACAGATATGAGGAAGGGTACCAAAAACTTTCTGCAGCACTGAAGGACCCCAAGAACACAGTGGCCTCCATCATTCTTAAATGGAAGAAGTTTGGAACCACCAAGACTCTTCCTAGAGCTGGCCGCCCGGCTAAACTAAGCAATCAGGGGAGAAGGGCCTTGGTCAGGAAGGTGACCAAGAACCCGATAGTCACTCTGACAGAGCTCCAGAGTTCCTCGGTGGTGATGGGAGAACCTTCCAGAAGGACAACCATCTCTGCAGCACTCCACCAATCAGGCCTTTATGGTAGAGTGGCCAGACAGAAGCCACTCCACAGTAAAAGCCACATGACAGCCCGCTTGGAGTTTGCCAAAAGGCACCTAATGGACTCTCAGACCATGAGAAACAAGATTCTCTGGTCTGATGAAACCAAGATTTAACTCTTTGGCCTGAATGCCAAGCGTCACGTCTGGAGGAAACCTGGCACCATCCCTATGGTGAAGCATGGTGGTAGCAGCATCATGCTGTGGGGATGTTTTTCAGCGGCAAGGACTAGGAGACTAGTCAGGATCGAGGGAAAGATGAACGGAGCAAAGTACAGAGAGATCCTTGATGAAAACCTGCTCCAGAGGACCTCAGACTGGGGCGAAGGTTCACCTTCTAACAGGACAACAACCGTAAGCACACAGCCAAGACTACGCAGGAGTGGCTTCGGGACAAGTCTCTGAATGTCCTTGAGTGGCCCAGCCAAAGCCAAGCTTGAACCCGATCGAACATCTCTGGAGAGACCTGAAAATAGCTGTGCATCAATGCTCCCCATCCAACCTGACAGAGCTTGAGAGGATCTGCAGAGAAGAATGGGAGAAACTCCCCAAATACAGGTGTGCCAAGCTTGTAGCGTCATACCCAAGAAGACTCAAGGCTGCTAATCACTGCCAAAGGTGCTTCAACAAAGTACTGAGTAAAGGGTCTGAATTTTACAACAAACAAAAAAATCCGCAAAAAATTCAAAACACTTATTTTTGCTTTGTCATTATGGGGTATAGTCGGTAGATTGATGAGGCTAAAAAAAAACGATTTAATCAATTTTAGAATAAGGCTGTAACGTAAACAAAATGTGGAAAAAGTCAAGGGGGTCTGAATACTTTCCGAAGGCACTTGTACATGTTATAGGGTACCATTTGAGACTCAACCACAGTATAGTGTATGATCCTGACCTGGTCAGGCAGGGTGAGCACCAAGCTGGGGCTGGTGTGGTTGATTATCCTGCTGTAGAAGTAGTCACTACAGGAGGCCAGTACAGAGCAGTGGGCCCTGAACATCCTGCTGCCTGCCACCAATGTAACATCACACAACACATCCCCCAGTCTCTGGTCGTTGAGGCGTTTCAGGACGTGGGAGCTGTGAACCGCAGACTGGAACGTGAACACGGAGGTATGGTGGCCCGGGAGAGACATGGTGGTGACAAGCTCCTGAGACAAATATCAGACAGGCATAAACAAGATAAATAGACAATAATAACTGTTGGGACCTGTGACTGTAAATGATGAATTCTCTCTAATAATAGCCTATTATTAATCTATTCTATACGATTGGTCGAATCAATGTCAAATGAAAAGCCTTTGTGTCAGTTGTGTGTTTGTGTTCCTGGGGGTTGAGCAATAGCAGGAAATGCTGACTCATGCTTAGGCATGTGAAGGAGAAGCATCTGTTTTTTGTTCGTTCTAGACTTCTTTTAAAATCTTTTTGGATACAGTATTGCCGACTTTCGTTTCTTAGTTTTAATTATCCTCATTCCTGAATATGACTAGAACAAAACACATGAATTAGACCTATGCTGAGGTAACTTCTAGCTATAATAGCAGAACTGTATCAAATCAAGATCAGATTGCAAACATCGAGTTAGACTATGGAGATCCATACCCTCTCTACAGAAAGCAGATCAACAGATAAAATAACTTATTTTTTGTTTATATATAACGTATATTCATTCACACACTACTTTCACGTTGTCCCTGCAGGAATAACGCCCGATCATGACATAGAACTTTCTTCTAGCGCTGGACAGTTTGCACGCAGCAAGCAGTTACAATGTATCATTCCATTCCTACCTCACTGTCTACAATAGAAACATTGTTTCCCTTACCTGTCATGTCACCGAGATGACAGTTCCATTTAACGGTAAAAATTCGGCGTTCGGTTGGTGTACATTCCACTGGTGAAACAAAATGTCATGTGACAATAAATTTATGCATCAGGAAGTATTTGGCTTTACTGTATTTGACCAAAGATTGTCTATTATATTGACAAGATAGTCAAGTGACCGCTCTAACAAATGCAAATACGTCCTCAAAGATGGAAGGCAGGCGTGAGGAGGCGTGATCAGGTGGGACCATTCTAGCCAATGAGAGGGCAGATACGCGTGAAAACCAGGCCATAGAGATATGGGACTCATCTTTGTATCAAATCAAATCAAATTGTATTTGTCACATACACGTGTTTAGCAGATGTTATAGCAGGTGTAGCGAAATGCTTGTATCTGTGCCATTATAGCGTCTGTGACAGCACGGGCAGTGCAATTGAGGCTCTCTCTATGACAACAGGTACAACACAGATATTAAGTCGATTTTTTCAAAGTTGCCGAAATGCCATGTGCGTCTACTTATATCAGTGCATTGGTACCAACCTAAACATTAATAAACTTATATTCGATTAAATAAGCCTCACGTAACTAATTAGCGATTACATTTTTTTTGTTTACCAAATTCGACACTCATTGACTTCCATACAAAAATACCCCACTTCGTGGGCTTATTTTCGTAGAAAACATTTTGGGCGGAGTAAAACCTCTTGCTTTGCCTCTTCCTCTCTGATTTGACTGCACATGTCAAAGACAGTTAAACAGTGCCCACTAGCGGCTGTTCGGGCTAGCCCAGCCATAATTGCATCACGTAGCAAAATGCATTGAATTTTTCCTGTATTTCAAGCTTTTAATTTGCATCTTAACAACACAATATAAAAATTACTGAAATAGAAATTTCTATACAAATGACTTGTTTTCCACTGATCATTTTAAACCATTTATAGGAGCACATTGCAGAAATCTCTGCCATTTCCTGGTAGCAAAAATTATAATAATTAGCCTAATTTCAGTTTATGTGACAAAATAAGCAAGTATCGTTTAGAGAATCATTGTACCATCTAAACCGCTGTGAAATACACTGCTCAAAAAAATAAAGGGAACACTAAAATAACACATCCTAGATCTGAATGAATGAAATAATCTTATTAAATACTTTTTTCTTTACATAGTTGAATGTGCTGACAACAGAATCACACAAACATTTTATCAAATGTATCAACCCATGGAGGTCTGGATTTGGAGTCACCCTCAAAATTAAAGTGGAAAACCACACTACAGGCTGATCCAACTTTGATGTAATGTCCTTAAAACAAGTCAAAATGAGGCTCAGTAGTGTGTGTGGCCTCCACGTGCCTGTATGACCTCCCTACAACGCCTGGGCATGCTCCTGATGAGGTGGCGGATGGTCTCCTGAGGGATCTCCTCCCAGACCTGGACTAAAGCATCCGCCAACTCCTGGACAGTCTGTGGTGCAACGTGGCGTTGTTGGATGGAGCGAGACATGATGTCCCAGATGTGCTCAATTGGATTCAGGTCTGGGGAACGGGCGGGCCAGTCCATAGCATCAATGCCTTCCTCTTGCAGGAACTGCTGACACACTCCAGCCACATGAGGTCTAGCATTGTCTTGCATTAGGAGGAACCCAGGGCCAACCGCACCAGCATATGGTCTCACAAGGGGTCTGAGGATCTCATCTCGGTACCTAATGGCAGTCAGGCTACCTCTGGCAAGCACATGGAGCAGTCCTGCTGCTGGGTTGTTGCCCTCCTACGGCCTCCTCCACGTCTCCTGATGTACTGGCCTGTCTCCTGGTAGCGCCTCCATGCTCTGGACACTACGCTGACAGACACAGCAAACCTTCTTGCCACAGCTCGCATTGATGTGCCATCCTGGATGAGCTGCACTACCTGAGCCACTTGTGTGGGTTGTAGACTCCGTCTCATGCTACCACTAGAGTGAAAGCACCGCCAGCATTCAAAAGTGTCCAAAACATCAGCCAGGAAGCATAGGAACTGAGAAGTGGTCTGTGGTCACCACCTGCAGAACCACTCCTTTATTGGGGGTGTCTTGCTAATTGCCTATAATTTCCACCTGTTGTCTATTCCATTTGCACAACAGCATGTGAAATGTATTGTCAATCAGTGTTGCTTCCTAAGTGGACAGTTTGATTTCACAGAAGTGTGATTGACTTGGGAGTTACATTGTGTTGTTTAAGTGTTCCCTTTATTTTTTTGAGCAGTGTATATTTTCCATAATCAAAAATATTGTATTTTCAGCTGTTTGAAGCTGGTGTACAAAACTAGAAGACGCAAAAGTAACGAAAGTTAAGACCGGGAAGCATAGAAATAGCACACATAGAACAGATCTACCACTTCTTAGACTTGCTTTAATAAGAATGACAGATCTATGACTGCATTTCTATGTGAATTTGGTCAAGTCACCCAAAAAGTTACATATTGCAGCATAAACAAAAAAAGGTATTGGCAGGTTTATTTTTGCTTTATACTGTGTAAACACACCAAGCAATCAGACAGATCAATCAACAAACTCCTCTGTTGTTTTAAAATGTCCAAGAGCATAGAATGGCTGCGTTCCGAATGGCACCCTATTTCCTATTTAGGTCTCTGATCAAAAGTAGTGCTCTATATATACGGTGCACTTTGGGACGCAGCCCCTCTGTATATATAGTCAGATATGTACAGTAAAAATGCGTTTTGTTTATTTTTCCTTTCTATGTCCTTGCTGATACAATTCATTAACACTTCAGGCAAAACATTTTCCTTTTGGGACATCCCCAGTTGTGGCAGAATTATTCATGATATTAACAAATTATCTTTGGTTGCGTGGCACCACATTGGCTACGTGGTGCACTACTTATGACCAGGGGCACTATGGGTTCTGGTCAAAAGTAGTGCACCACGTAGGGAATAGGGTGCCATTAGGGACACAGCAACCTTTCTACTGATTATAAAAACAAATACTCCACTCGTATTCCACTCTGCACTTCACCTGGCTACATGGTTGTACCACAATACCAGCACTATGTCTCAGGCCAAAAAGTAGTGCACTATGTAGGGAATATGGGCATTTATAGTGCACTAAAGTTTGGCCAGAAGAGCCTCATAAGGCTGTATAATAAGGCTCTGGCCAAAAGTAGTGCACTATGGCTGTGTTTAAAAACAGCCAGCCAATTCTGATCTTTTGCCCAAGTATTGGAATAAGATCTGATTGGTCAAAAGATCAGAACAGGGCTGCTTGTTTAAACACTGCCTGTGTAGGTAATAGGGTAGAATTTGTGGAGGTAGGCAGGTCTAGGAGATCCTCTCGTAGAATAGGAGGTAGGCTTGGGAGCTCTGCACTTTGCTCTCTGTGACTGGCTGCACACTGCTGTCACTCACATGGAACCACGCCCCTTTCATCGGCTCTGGCTGGCCTTGGGAGAGAAGGAAGGGGAGTGGTGCTAGTTTGTTTATTTACAAACAATGGAGAAAAAAAAAACAAGCTCATATTTTTGGGGGTTCTGATGGGGTACGACAATTGAACTAAGCTCATGATGCATTTATAAAGTTATACTATTAAGAATCAAATGGCTAGTCTTTATATCAATAATTTCAATGCCCCAAAAATGGATGTAGCAAGACAGGTACATAAAAAGGGGCAATGTTTCCATTAACTTGTCCAGCGATTTTTTTTGTTGTTGTCAACATTTAGAAAGTTTGCATAGAAATTAGACAAGAGTTGCCACGATGTGTTTCCAACGAACTGTCTTGTGTTGGTAAAAACAGATGGCCGTAATGACGTCACACCTTCATTTTTTTTATTTTTTTTATTTTTTTATCTAGAATATCGAATAAAAATTGTAGTTGAGGCGTTTCCATTATCCTATTAGGCAAATTGCGCATTAATAAAGTAGCCTGTATGCCCTGCTCACCCATCATGTCTCCGGTAGCCTGCAAAAGCCAGCATGGATAGAATGCAAGAGTGTACTAATATTTGCCATATTCTAATAATTCTCATGTGCCTACTTATCGCCATGCTGCACAGTAACTTAACTGCACGCACGCAGGCCTAGATGATTTAAAAACAATAATGGTGAAACTTCAAAATTGCAATGTGAAGTCATTCAGGCATTCTTAAAAGTCAACACAATCCTTGTCCTCCAAATATTATTTTTTTTGCATTGTTAAATAAATTGATTTTTGCAAACATTTAGAATAAAAAAATGTGGAGTGGAGCTTTATATTTAATAACATCAGGTGCCTCCGCATACCTTCCAAATTATTCGCCAATCATAATAAAATAAAATAAAAAACAACACTGTTTCCATCAACATTTGTTGCAATAAAGACAGTTAGGAAAACAGATAAAAACGCATTAGAAATATCTCGCTGCGTTTTGTAAACGCGGATCTAAAATGGTTCTTATTGTAATTTCTGCTCAGCGTCAGACTAATTCTGTGCTTCAGTTTCACTTCTAAACTCTGATGAGAATTCAAGAACAGCATTCTTTTCAGCAGACTGTGCTCTGACTGAATGTGTAGCTACTTTTCTCCGGTACTTTTCTCTCGGTGTAGCCAGCCTATTTTCCCCCAATAAAATGCTAGATTAACTTTAAGCAAAACATTAGGAAATGTAGCTGGTGGCTACATTCTTTCGATGATAGGCCTAAACATTAGAAAATATGATGGCCACGCATTAATTTTTTGCTAAAAATACCTTGCATTTTTCATCGTAAACTCATTCACTTGTGCGGCTGCCAGCCAAATAGCGTTGCACTTCTGTTGCCATCTGATGAAAATGAAGGCTCCCACTTTCTCCTGTTGTGCTGTTTACCGACAAACACCTGACTGGCTCAACTGTTCTGGGGAACTATGAAAGCTTCATAATGTAAAATAATGTGACAGGTGAAATGAAGAACGTGATCTACTTTACCTCATAATGTACTACACAAGTTGACTGCAGGTATTTAACTAAAAAAATTGCTACGAATATTAAACTGTATTGAAACATTTAAAAATAAAAACCATCCCGTCGCTATTTCCAAATACCCCGGTATACCGCCCAAGACTATAGCCAGGGACCTCACGATATGCTATTATCAGGATACTTAGATGCTGATACGATATGTATTGCGATTCTCACGATTCTATGTGTATTGCGATTCTCACGATTCTATATGTATTGCGATTCGATACTGTGATTTTATTTGCGATTCGATGTTCCAACCATATTGCTCACCGAATGTCTGCTGCCGAGGGACAAGAGAGAGCCATGAGAAAACAAGTTTTGATCAGTCATAAAAAAAAAAAATGGCTCCCTAATTTTAAAAGATGATGAAGAATAAGCTATGATGGGAAAAAAATAAAATAGAGTTTTGGTGCCAACTAGCGCAAAAATAATATTGCGATATTGCCGATACGATATATTGTCAAAAATTAAATCCCGATATGTAACTACCTATTTTTTGGATTGTTTCAATGACCATGCTCAGTACAAACCCAACAGCATGTGAATGATGTACATTAACAGTCGTCTTACCTTGTGTGCCCACTCCGTTGTGTGTAGTGGGGGAGGGGCAGTGACGTCTGGCTTTGACGTAAGCTGTATAATGGCCTCCTCTCATGGTCCCACAGTGTTCTACTATACCATAGAGACTGTACAGCACCTGAGATTCCCCCTCCGACACACCCTGAATACAAAACAATAGCATGTCAGAACAGAAACGCATCCACGTGAGCATTCTACAGTCACTACTGTGTGGTCATCTATAGGGTCCTCCGTTTTTCCTGACCAACGTCACCAGACCAGGAACAACTCAGGACTCTATGGTCCCCTAGCAACATAGTTTATACTAAAGATACAGAACAAAACATGGATGATTTTATTTCCACATGTTGCTTATTAGAGTTTCATAAAAAAGGTGTTATTTGTGTGTGTTTTACCTTGCATACGACAGAGCAGAACGGTGCTATGTCCAGAATGTGAGGGAAGTTAACATGGCTGTTCACCTTACACACACTGTATCCAATCTGGACCGGGACAGAGACAAGTTACACACTTGTAAATCACATACACTTTGGGGGGGGGGGGGGGGGGGGGGGTTTGTGCCCCAACGGTGATAAAAACAATACATGGGAAACACAGGTACATTACTCTTCGGGGCTTTAGTGTTAATGACTCGTTGACATGACATTTAAAAGCAGCAATCAGCAGTTGAAAGAATAATAAAGCACCCTCCCTGCCCCTGTTTTGGTAAACAGCTGAGGGACGGGGCTGGAGAAATGATACCACTCTCCGATTAATAGACAGAGCTATGGATGCAAGTCCTGACCATCCATGATATCAACATGATAGTTTGAACCATGTTTTGAGGCTGTACAGTTTTTTGTTTACACTTCGTTTGTTTACAAACATTGGGTTCTACGACAGTTGAACTAAAGCTCATGAGGCATTTACAGCGCCTTCGGAAAGTATTCAGACCCCTTGACTGTTTCCACATTTTGTTACATTACAGCCTTATTCTAAAATGGATTAAAAATAAAAAATAATCCTCAACAATCTACACACAATACCCCATAATAACAAAGCAAAACAGATTGACATTTTTGCACATTTATTAAAAATAAAAAACAGAAATACCTTATTTACATACAAGTATTCAGATCCCATTGATCACCCTTGAGATGTTTCTACAACTTGATTGGAGTCCACCTGTGGTAAATTCAATTTATTGGACATGATTTGGAAAGGCACACACTTGTCTATATAAGGTCCCACAGTTGACAGTGCATGTCAGAGCAAAAACCAAGCCATGAGGTCGAAGGAATTGTCCGTAGAGCTCCGAGACATGATTGTGTCGAGGCACAGATCTGGAGAAAGGTACCAAAACATTTCTGCAGCATTGAAGGTCCCCAAGAACACAGTGGCCTCCATCATTCTTAAATGGAAGAAGTTTGGAACCACCAAGACTCTTCCTAGAGCTGGCCGCCCGGCCAAACTGAGCAATCGGGGGAGAAGGACCTTGGTCAGGGAGGTGACCAAGAACCCGATGGTCACTCTGATAGAGCTCCAGAGTTCCTCTGTGGAGATGGGAGAACCTTCCAGAACGACAACCATCTCTGCAGCACTCCACCAATCAGGCCTTTATGGTAGAGTGACCAGATAGAAGCCACTCCTCAGTAAAAGGCACATGTCAGCCCACTTGGAGTTTGCCAAAAGGCACTTAAATACTCTCAGACCATGAGAAACAAGATCCTCTGGTCTGATGAAATCAAACGTTTTGGCCTTCATGCTGTGGGAATGTGTTTCAGCGGCAGGGACTGGGAGTCTAGTCAGGATCAAGGCAAAGATGAACGGAGCAAAGTACAGAGAGATCCTTGATGAAAACCTGCTCCAGAGTACTCAGGACCTTAGACTGGGCGGAAGATTCAACTTCCAACAGGACAACGACCCTAAGCACACAGCCAAGACAATGCAGGAGTAGCTTCGGGACAAGTCTCTGAATGTCCTTGAGTGGCCCAGCCAGAGCCCGGACTTGAACCCAATCGAACGTCTCTGGAGAGACCTGAAAATAGCTGTGCATCGACGCTCCCCATCCATCCTGACAGAGCTTGAGAGGATCTGCAGAGAACAATGGGAGAAACTCCCCAAATACAGGTGTGCCAAGCTTGTAGCGTCATACCCAAGAAGACTCGATTCTGTAATCGCTGTACTGAGTAAAGGGTCTGAAGACTTATGTAAATGTAATATATTTCTAAAAAAAAAACAGTTTTTGCTTTTTCATTATTGGTTACTGTGTGTAGATTGATAAGGAAAAAAACAATTTAATTAATTTTAGAATAAGGCTGTAACCTAACAAAATGTGGAAAATGTCAAGGGGTCTGAATACTTTCCGAAGGCACTGTATAAGTTATATTCTTCAAGAATAAGTGGGTACATATCCGATTGAGCCGACATCTGCTGTGTTTACAGTGAATGCCATCTTCGCAAAAGCTGGGAAGATTGGTTTTAAGATGCGCGTTGTCGACAGGGCTCTACAGATCAAATCCCGGCCAAGAGCTTGACTTTAATTGGATGCAGCATAAACGCTGAGCGTCGGTAAAGGTTGTTAGTAGGTCCGTCACGCTAATTGTGTAATCGTGTAACCAACAATTATGAATGAAAATCTTCATTAAAATAATACAGTCATAACAGTAAAAAAATAAAATAAAAAAAATAATAATAATAAAGATCTACTTCATATTAAAGTCGACAAACTTTACCCAAAAGCAGCAAAGTAAAAGGTAGGTCTGGTTTACATCTAACAGCCGATATAAGGAGAGACGAAGTCTGAAGTGTGGTTGAGACGGTTTCTGCGATAACCAGGAGGATAACGTGTGTAAACCAGGCTTACTTTTACTTTCCGGCTTTTGGATAAAGTTTGTGGTCTTGAAGCTAAAAAAAAATACAAATATAAATAATAATAACAATAACAATAATAACAATAACAGTAATAATAAATAATAACAATAATAGTAATAATAACAATAGCTATTTGAACGATTATAATGGTGACGAATAACCGTCATCCAGATGTCCATGACCGTCACAGCCCTAGTTGTTAAGAGGTTTACCTGCTGGAATCTCTTCAGGTGGAGGGTGAGCACCGGGGGGGAAGACGAGATCAGCATCTGCTTCAGACCATCTGTGTACACATTCTTCTTGGAGCCTAAACCACACACACACACACACACACACACACACACACACACACACACACACACACACACACACACACACAGAGACAGACACACACAGAGACACACACACACAGAGACACACACACACACAGAGAGACACACACACACATACACACAGAGACACACACACACATACACACAGAGACACACACACAGAGACACACACACAGAGACACACACACACACACAGACACACACACAGAGACACACACACACACACACACACACAGAGACACACACACACAGACACGCGCTCCTTGTAAATACACATTGACAGCCACTAGGGTTGGGCGATGTCGACCTTTGTCCTGTGGTGATTATGTACCCATAAAACAATTGTGATATACGATACTAATCGTCCCGTATTGGTCAACTCAAAACATGTTTGTTTTTTTCAGCAAAAAAAAAATGTCATCCGCTAAATGGAAAGTTGGGCTATATAGCACAAACTGGATGGATCATGACGAAATATGTTGTTAAAGACTGGGCAAAGGCTAGTGCAGGCAATTATTCTCTATTATTACTTTCTAGTGGAGGAGCGCCTGCCTGCCTGCCTGCCTGCCTGCCTGCCTGCCTGCCTGCCTGCCTGCCTGCCGTGATGGAGCAGTGACTGTCGGATGAGGAACGGGCTGTGTTACCGTAGTGACATCATGGTCTGGATAGAAGCAGTCTACCGTCTTCACAACCGGATAATAAGTTGCTTTATTTCATAACAGAAAATGTTATTATATTGTTTATTTTATCTACCATAAAGCTGTGATTGACGACAGCCCATGCCTTTCTTTCTTGTTATTTTTGAAAGCCACAACTCTAGGACAACACCTTCGTCGCCTAGAATATTTGGGACATAAACTACTGTTGATAACCGTAACTGGTGGTAAAGCTTTTAAAATGGCCAGTAGGAGGTTTCCGGCCGCATGGATCATATCTTTCTTAATATGCTGTAACTTGATTAAACTGGTCATTAGATGTTTCTATAGGCTATTGGTGTAGTTGGATTAGTCATCATTAGTCCCTACCATATGTTTTTAGGCAATTACTTTACAATAACTTTGAGATTGAACTCGATGTTATTCATTGTTTGATCGGGAGAAATACATGCACAAAACGACCAAACGTAGCCTTCATATAGCCTATCGAATGGAGAGAGAAGGGGATACAGACTAAGTTTTTTCTAAAACAACTCGACACAAGATAGTTAAGGGAGTGTCCGTTATAAAGAAACATTGAATTGGTTTAGGCTTTAGCCTAATGCCCGAGCATCCGATGGAGAAACAAATATTTTCTGACTGGACATTTAGCGCTGCTTTGGTGGAATTCTCCGCTCTGTCTGGCCTACATTTCTCTCTTGCGTTTTGTACACAATATAACATTTATTACATTTACATTTTACATTTTAGTCATTCAGCAGACGCTCTTATCCAGAGCGACTTACAGTTAAGTGAGTGCATACATTTTTCATACTGCCCCCCCAGTGGGAATCGAACCCACAAACCCTGGCGTTGCAAGCGCCATGCTCTACCAACTGAGCTACAGGCAAGAGAACATTCGTAAAGCCTACTTCACAAACAGGAGGGCCATATCTGAAGCCTATTAAAAGTTGCCCTTTTGGTTGTCTTGCTTTAGAAGGCCCAGGATCTCTATCATGCTATTTTCATTTTCCAGTGTGTACATTTTACATTGCATTTTGGTCCTTGTCTTTATAACTAAAACGTGTGCTGCCACTTTGGCCAGGTCTCTCTTGAAAAGAGGATTGTACCTCAACGAGAAAATAAAGGTTAAATAAATCAATACGTCCCATGTTTAAATGGACTTCAAGGCTCCTTTACCGAGCATGCCTACAGCTAACAGCAGGTTGGTATGTAATAGTGGTGGGAAAAGTCAGTTCCATGCCAAATCCATGTAAACTCCGGTCAAAATAGATTTAAGTGTGACTCATCCATTTCCATATTGTTATCACCTCCCCAAGCCACAGAGATCTGTGGTTAGGAGGGGAAGTCCCCTTTACAGCATTTGGATTTTGCCCTTCTATAGAGCCCCACAGTGGAGGTGTCATAATACCCATAAAACCTAGCGGTGAAACAGGGAAACTGTTCCAATCGCTCCTCCACCATTCATCCCTCCCACAGGGAATTCCAGAAACACTCAAAACAAGGGCCGTGTTCCGCCCAAGCCCACCCTGGCGTGACGCCCCGACAACCATGCAAATCTCTCTCTATTACCATCTCCCTCTCTCTATTACCATCTCCCTCTCTCTATTACCATCTCCCTCTCTCTATTACCATCTCCCTCCCTCTCTCTATTACCATCTCCCTCTATTTATTGAAATAGGCTATAGCATGTAGGTTTAGGCTAATTACTCAGAATGTCACTTGTGTACTGTCCTGCAGCATGCTGTCCTGCTATGTGCTGCCCTGCTGCGTACTGTCCTACTGTCCTGCTATGTGCTGCCCTGCTGCGTACTGTCCTACTGTCCTGCTGCGTACTGTCCTACTGTCCTGCTATGTGCTGCCCTGCTGCGTACTGTCCTACTGTCCTGCTATGTGCTGCCCTGCTGCGTACTGTCCTACTGTCCTGCTATGTGCTGCCCTGCTGCGTACTGTCCTACTGTCCTGCTATGTGCTGCCCTGCTGCGTACTGTCCTACTGTCCTGCTATGTGCTGCCCTGCTGCGTACTGTCCTACTGTCCTGCTATGTGCTGCCCTGCTGCGTACTGTCCTACTGTCCTGCTGTGTACTGCCCTGCTGCGTACTGCCCTGCTGCCTGCTGCGTACTGCCCTGCTGCGTACTGCCCTGCTGCGTACTGCCCTGCTGCATACTGTCCTGCTGCGTACCGTCCTGCTGTGTACTGCCCTGCTGCCTGCTGTGTACTGCCCTGCTGCGTACTGCCCTGCTGCCTGCTGTGTACTGCCCTGCTGCGTACTGCCCTGCTGCATACTGCCCTGCTGCGTACTGCCCTGCTGCGTACTGCCCTGCTGCGTACTGCCCTGCTGCGTACTGCCCTGCTGCGTACTGCCCTGCTGCGTACTGCCCTGCTGCCTGCTGTGTACTGCCCTGCTGCGTACTGCCCTGCTGCGTACTGTCCTGCTGCGTACTGCCCTGCTGCGTACCGTCCTGCTGCGTACTGCCCTGCTGCCTGCTGTGTACTGCCCTGCTGCGTACTGCCCTGCTGCGTACTGTCCTGCTGCGTACTGTCCCTGCTGCGTACTGTCCTGCTGCGTACTGTCCTGCGTACTGTCCTGCTGCGTACTGTCCTGCTGCGTACCGTCCTGCTGCATACTGTCCTGCTGTGTGCTGCGAGACTCCATTCTTTACTGTGGGGCGCCAGTCAACTTCAAATAGGCTAAACCATCGTCTGTCACATCACAATGTCGTCACCATCGCTAGTCGATGCTATCGTAATATCGCCCAACCCTAACACACACACACACATCATGGAAATCCATAGACCTAAACCATAGTGTACACACACACACACACACACACACACTGTAAATCCATAGACCTAAACCATAGTGTACACACACACATCATGTCTGGAACAGGACCAAACAGAACGACCATTCATATTCATTAGTTTAAAAGATCAATTCAATGAGAGAAAAAAAAACATTTGTTGAAAAACATGGGACAGAATATTTCTAAAACGTACCTTCTGCAGCCTTGTTTTTGGTCTGTCTCTTGGTGCAGGTGACACAGAGAAGAGAGTTGTTCTGAGTGAGGTTCTCTACCTCTGTGAACTGGTACAGACAGGACTCCACAGAGCACTCGTGTTTCTCTGGCGCCGCCCTGGTGGCCAGCGTGTGAAAGGCCAGCTCAGGGTCCAGGTGAGAGACTGTGTACTCCTTCCCCTTCAGCTCAGTCTCCATTTCTATTTTTAGGAATTACATTTTTAAATAAACATTAACAAAATATAAATGTTTAGTAACTTTAAACAACACGATACAAACAGGACTATATGAAATTAACATTCATACTAGTGGTTCTATCCGCGGGGCGGGTTGGTTAAGGGTCATTAAATAGCGTGGCTGAAGGGCGGGTTGCTGGCAGAATGAATAGAGAGAAAACGATACCTTAAAAAATCCATAAATGTATCATTTTTTTGCAATTTATATCTACAGTGCATTTGGAAAGTATTCAGACTCCTTCCCTTTTCCACATTTCGTTATGTTGCAGTCTTATTATAAAATGGATTAAATAAATAAAAATCCTCATCAATCTACACACAATACCCCATAATGATGAAGTGAAAAACCGTTTTTTTTTGTGTGCAAATTTATTACAAATAAAAAGCATGGTGGCAAAATGGACTTTATGTACATAAGTATTCAGACCCTTTGCCATGAGACTCGAAATTGAGCTCAGGTGCATCCTGTTTCCATTGATCATCCTTGAGATGTTTCTACAACTTGATTGAAGTCCATCTGTGGTAAATTCAATTGATTGGACATGATTTGGAAAGGCACACACCTGTCTATTTAAGGTCCCACAGTTGACAGTGCATGTCAGCGCAAAAACCAAGCCATGAGGTCGAAGGAATTGTCCGTAGAGCTCCGAGACAGGATTGTGTCGAGGCACAGATCTGGGGAAGGGTACCAAAAAAATTCTGCAGCATTGAAGGACCCCAAGAACACAGTGGCCTCATCATTCTTAAATGGAAGAAGTTTGGAACCACCAAGACTCTTCCTAGAGCTGGCCGCCCGGCCAAACTGAGCAATCAGGGGAGAGGGGCCTTGGTCAGGGAGGTGACCAAGAACCCGATGGTCACTCTGACAGAGCTCCAGAGTTCCTCTGTGGAGATGGGAGAACCTTCCAGAAGAACAACCATCTCTACAGCACTCCACCAATCCGGCCTTTATGGTAGAGTGGCCAGACAGAAGCCACTCCTCAGTAAAAGGCACGACAGCCCGCTTGGAGTTTGCCAAAAGGCACCTAAAGGACTCTCAGACTATGAGAAACAAGATTCTCTGGTCTGATGAAACCAAGATTGAACTCTTTGGCCTGAATGCCAAGCGTTACTTCTGGAGGAAACCTGGCACCATCTCTACGGTGAAGCACGGTGGTGGCAGCATCATGCTGTGGGGATGTTTTTCAGCGGCAGGGACTGGGAGACTAGTCAGGATCGAGGGAAAGATGAACGGAGCAAAGTACAGAGAGATCCTTGATGAAAACCTTCTCCAGAGCGCTCAGGACCTCAGACTGGGGGGGAAGGTTCACCTTCCAACAGGACAACGATCCTAAGCACACAGCCAAGACAACACAGGAGTGGCTTCGGGAAAAGTCTCTGAATGTCCTTGAGTGGCCCAGCCAGAGCTCAGACTTGAACCCGATCAAACATCTCTGTAGAGACCTGAAAATAGCTGTGCAGTAACACTCCCCATCCAACCTGACAGAGCTTGAGAGGATCTCCAAAGAAGAATGGGAGAAACTCTCCAAATACAGGTGTGCCAAGCTTGTAGCGTCATACCCAAGAAGACTCAAGGTTGCCAAAGGTGCTTCAACAAAGTACTGAGTAAAGGGTCTGAATACTTATGTAAATGTGATATTTCAGTAAAATAAAGAAAATAAAATAAAAATTGCAAACATTTCTAAAAACCAGTTTTTGCTTCGTCATTATGGGGTATTGTGTGAAAAAAACATTTCAGTTCTAATCCATTTTAGAACAAGGTTGTAACGTAACAAAATGTGGAAAAAGTCTGTGGGGTCTGAATACTTTCCTAATTCCACTGTATAGGCAACTTTGGTACCCGACTGTCCGTGCTCCAAATAGCCTACACACCAATTATCAAATGCTTTTGGGAACGGGCAGAAAAAGTTCAAGTTGATCCACGGAGGCAAAAAGGACAATGTGGGACTTTAATTCAATAAGAGAAAAGCTGTGAAATGGAGAGTTGAAGATAAAGAGAAGGGAGGGTCATTAAAGTCATGTTTGGGAAAGATTAGGTGAAGTGGTAAAAGAGGATGGTAGCAGTGTCTGCTGTGTTACGTGTGATGATTGTGAGAGACTCTATACAAATTCGACAGTCACAAGACGGGGACTTCAAATAGGCCTATGGCACGTCAAGGGAACTGTAGCCTACCGTTCAGATGGGTTGAATGGAAAATGAAATCTGGACACTGACTGTAGGTCTACAACCTCTCACATAGCCTTAATATTACCTCCTGCAGAATGAAGCATTTCTTGCAGTAAAAAAAAAAAAAAGCTGATAGTATTTCAACCACATAAAATATGCATCCAAGCCAAACTGAAATCTTATTAGAAACACGTTGGGTCGTTTTCCACAGCTTTCTATTTCCTTACAACCGGTCAAACTGATGTCATTCGGGAATGTTGCAAAGAAAATCTTTCCATTTTTTTTTTTTTTTTATGTTATTGCATTTTCTTCCCGGTCCCTAAACGTCTTTCGCTCTGCAAAGAAGCAAAGGGTGACAAAGAAAACTTAGGGGTCAGAAGAAGAGCCCTGGTCAAAACGCAGCATTACCTGTCTCAGCAGACGTGTCTCGTCTCCACTCCCCAGCTCCAGGTCTGTGTCCTCAGAGGCTAGGAAAGCTTCGTTCAGAGATAGTTCACCCAGCTTGTCTGTCACTTTGGTCTCTTCCTCCTCTTCATCTCCAGACGGTTTGGCTGGGTCACCATCATCATCATCCTCCTCCTCCTCCTCTCCTCTCTGTTCAGCCTCGTGTCCGTCTCCTTTTACGACCCCCTCAGTGGACTTGGGGACTCTGCTCTTCTGACATCACAGTGGAGTGGTTGTTGGACAAAGACCATATAGCCACTGGTTCACAATCCTCCTCCTCCTCTTTCTCTCTGTGCCCAGCCCCCTGAGGTTTCTCTTGGTCCTGCTCTGAGGGAGCAGCCTCGGACCTCTCGGCCTCTGATGATTGGTTCTCACCCGGAGACGACTCCTCCACTCCCTCTGCATCCTTCCCTTCCTCCCCCTCCTCTGCTAGGGCTGGGCTCTCCGCGGTGTTCTCCGAAGGTGGGAGGCTGTCCAGGGTGACTAGCGTCTGCTGACGTCTCTGGTTCTGTGGACACAGACAGGACACAGACATGGGTAAACATGCTCAAAGTTAATACAGAAAGAAAAGGCTGTCCACACTGCTTTAATACAGCTACTGCTTTAATACATCTACTGCTTTAATACTGCTATCACACTGCTACTGCTTTATGCAGCTACTGCTTTAATACTGCTACCACACTTCTACTGCTTTAATACACCTACTGATTTAATACTGCTACCACACTGCTACTGCTTTAATGCAGCTACTGCTTTAATACTGCTACCACACTTCTACTGCTTTAATACACCTACTGATTTAATACTGCTACCACACTGCTACTGCTTTAATGCAGCTACTGCTTTAATACTGCTACCACACTTCTACTGCTTTAATACAGCAACTGCTTTAATACAGCTACCACAGTGCTACTGCTTTAATACATCTACTGCTTTAATACTGCTACTGCTTTAATACAGCTACTGCTTTAATACAGCTACTACACACTGCTACTGCTTTAATATTGCTACCTCACTGCTACTGCTTTAATACATCTACTGCTTTAATACTGCTACCTCACTTCTACTGCTTTAATACAGCTACCACAGTGCTACTGCTTTAATACAGCTACTGCTTTAATACTGCTACCACACTTCTACTGCTTTAATACACCTACTGATTTAATACTGCTACCACACTGCTACTGCTTTAATACAGCAACTGCTTTAATATTGCTACCTCACTGCTACTGCTTTAATACATCTACTGCTTTAATACTGCTACCTCACTTCTACTGCTTTAATACAGCTACCACACTGCTACTGCTTTAATACATCTACTGCTTTAATACTGCTACTGCTTTAATACAGCTACTGCTTTAATACAGCTACTACACACTGCTACTGCTTTAATACAGCTACTGCTTTAATATTGCTACCTCACTGCTACTGCTTTAATACATCTACTGCTTTAATACTGCTACCTCACTTCTACTGCTTTAATACAGCTACTGCTTTAATACATCTACCACACTGCTACTGCTTTAATACAGCTACTGCTTTAATATTGCTACCCCACTGCTACTGCTTTAATACATCTACTGCTTTAATACTGCTACCTCACTGCTACTGCTTTAATACAGCTACCACACTTCTACTGCTTTAATACTGCTACCACACTTCTACTGCTTTAATACTGCTACTGCTTTAATACTGCTACTGCTTTAATACATCTACTGCTTTAATACAGCTACCACACTGCTACTGCTTTAATACAGCTACTGCTTTAATACTGCTACCACACTGCTACTGCTTTAATACAGCTACTGCTTTAATACTGCTACCTCACTGCTACTGCTTAAATACATCTACTGCTTTAATACTGCTACCTCACTGCTACTGCTTTAATACAGCTACCACACTTCTACTGCTTTAATACTGCTACCACACTTCTACTGCTTTAATACTGCTACTGCTTTAATACTGCTACTGCTTTAATACATCTACTGCTTTAATACAGCTACCACACTGCTACTGCTTTAATACAGCTACTGCTTTAATACAGCTACCACACTGCTACTGCTTTAATACAGCTACCACACTGCTACTGCTTTAATACTGCTACTGCTTAAATACAGCTACTGCTTTAATACTGCTACCACACTGCTACTGCTTTAATACATCTACTGCTTTAATACAGCTACCACACTGCTACTGCTTTAATACAGCTACTGCTTTAATACAGCTACCACACTTCTACTGCTTTAATACAGCTAATGCTTTAATACAGCTACCACACTTCTACTGCTTTAATACAGCTACTGCTTTAATACAGCTACCACACTGCTACTGCTTTAATACTGCTACTGCTTTAATACAGCTACCACACTGCTACTGCTTTAATACAGCAACTGCTTTAATACAGCTACCATACTTCTACTGCTTTAATACAGCTACTGCTTTAATACAGCTACCACACTGCTACTGCTTTAATACTGCTACTGCTTTAATACAGCTACCACACTGCTACTGCTTTAATACAGCAACTGCTTTAATACAGCTACCACACTGCTACTGCTTTAATACATCTACTGCTTTAATACAGCTACCACACTGCTACTGCTTTAATACAGCTACTGCTTTAATACATCTACTGCTTTAATACAGCTACCACACTTCTACTGCTTAAATACATCTACTGCTTTAATACTGCTACCTCACTGCTACTGCTTTAATACAGCTACCACACTTCTACTGCTTTAATACTGCTACCACACTTCTACTGCTTTAATACTGCTACTGCTTTAATACTGCTACTGCTTTAATACATCTACTGCTTTAATACAGCTACCACACTGCTACTGCTTTAATACAGCTACTGCTTTAATACAGCTACCACACTGCTACTGCTTTAATACAGCTACCACACTGCTACTGCTTTAATACTGCTACTGCTTAAATACAGCTACTGCTTTAATACTGCTACCACACTGCTACTGCTTTAATACATCTACTGCTTTAATACAGCTACCACACTGCTACTGCTTTAATACAGCTACTGCTTTAATACAGCTACCACACTTCTACTGCTTTAATACAGCTAATGCTTTAATACAGCTACCACACTTCTACTGCTTTAATACAGCTACTGCTTTAATACAGCTACCACACTGCTACTGCTTTAATACTGCTACTGCTTTAATACAGCTACCACACTGCTACTGCTTTAATACAGCAACTGCTTTAATACAGCTACCATACTTCTACTGCTTTAATACAGCTACTGCTTTAATACAGCTACCACACTGCTACTGCTTTAATACTGCTACTGCTTTAATACAGCTACCACACTGCTACTGCTTTAATACAGCAACTGCTTTAATACAGCTACCACACTGCTACTGCTTTAATACATCTACTGCTTTAATACAGCTACCACACTGCTACTGCTTTAATACAGCTACTGCTTTAATACATCTACTGCTTTAATACAGCTACCACACTTCTACTGCTTAAATACATCTACTGCTTTAATACAGCTACCACACTGCTACTGCTTAAATACATCTACTGCTTTAATACAGCTACCACACTGCTACTGCTTTAATACTGCTACTGCTTTAATACTGCTACTGCTTCCACAATGCCACTGCTTTAATACAGCTTTAATACGGCTACTACTTACACACTGCTCCAATACTGCTGCTTTAATACTTCTATTGCTTCTACTTTAATACTGCTTTGACAATGTATGCTACCCAAATGGCACCCTATTCCCTATATAGTGCACTACGTTTGACCAGATGGCCCATTCTCTCTGTACTTTAGCACACATGGACTCACTCACGTACACACTCACACACACTCACACCAACACAGACATACTCACTCACGTACACAACAACACACACCTATACACACACACACACCTATACACACACACACACCCCAACACAGACATACACACTCACGTACACACCAACACACACTCACACCACACACTCACGTACACACCAACACAGACATACACACTCATGCTACCCACACACATCACAACTGCTGCTACCAGACTCTTATTATTATTGCTAATACTGAACTATTTAAATACTTGCCCCTCAATCTCCCCTTCCCTGACACACGTGTAAATATTGGACTATAAACTGGGCCTTCCTGTACGATACTAAAATGTTTATTCTGTTCTACTGAGTCATTTACTTTATGTTCTTATTCTTATAATGGTAGTATTTCTTATTGTTGTTGCATTGTCCAGAAGGAACCTGCCTGTAAGCATTTCGTTGGACAGAGTATACCATGTGTATCCTGTACATACGACTAATAAAACTTGAAACTTTATAGTGCACTATTCACTGAGCTCTGCTCAAAAGTAGTGCACTATATCATAAAATAAAAATGACAAGTTTATTGAGAACAGGGTACCAGAATGTTCCTAACTGTACCTTGGCCTGTTTCTTGGCCTGTTTCTTCTGCTTCTTCTGCTGGTACTTGCTGCCCACGCCAGTAGGAAGGTCATCACTGTCACCGTTGGTCATGGAGACAGGGCTAGGGCTGTCTCCGTTATTATATTTCACCTTACTGCTAGCCTTCTGGTTCCCTGTTCCGTTCTTCTGACTCTTCTTCCTGTAGGCCTGAGAGACAGCAGCAACCATGACGTTAAAGCAGTATAGCATAACGGTAACATGCCACATGGCATAGCATAACATGGCATAGCATAGCATAGCATAGCATAGCATAACATAGCATAGCATAACATAGCATAGCATAACATAGCATAGCATAGCATAGCATAACATAGCATAGCATAGCATAGCATAGCATAGCATAACATAGCATAGCATAGCATAACATAGCATAACATGAACCATAAACAGCTAGGCTATACCCAGAAGATAAACGGCTGGTAAAACGTCAAGGAAATGTCCTCATCCATCATGGAATGACAGCATGTTTTGATGATGTCATACACAGCCAGTGTACATGTTGTTTTCATACACAGCCAGTGCACGTTTTCATGATGTCATACACAGCCAGTGCACGTTTTCATGATGTCATACACAGCCAGTGTACATGTTGTTTTCATACGCAGCCAGTGCACGTTTTCATGATGTCATACACAGCCAGTGCACATGTTGTTTTCATGACGTCATACACACCTAGCGTACAAAAAGACAAACCTATCATCATTACCTGGTCTGAGACAGGAAGAGACAGATCCAGAAACATCTCCTTGACCAAAGACACCTACAAAATAAACAACAGACATGCAACATATGGATGTGTTGTTGTTGTTGTTAGGGGTCAAAAGGTGTTCACAGGGGATGGATGACCTTTAGTATCATTCAGTTCTTGGCTTCTTGCTCCGACACAGTTGGTGTAACAGGTTAGAAACTCAAGCTAAGTGGATTTTGATCTGTTCGTTTTCTGTCTCTTAGGTTTCTGTACGTACCGTCTTGCATTGCTGACACATGACCGTGCTGGTCATCTCCCCACCAAACACCTGGTCAACAAAGTTACTAGGAGCTCCCTTCTTCTCATACTCTGGAACAGACAAACCACAACATGGATCCCGAAGGATAGACGCAAGGGACGTACTGGACTAGGAAAGCCTGGGAGAGATACCTACACGGAATGTAATATCCTATAGTATCGTAAGTTGTCCAAATTCGTGGAATATCAATCTAAAATCAATCAAAATGTATTTACGGTGCATTCGGAAAGTATTCAGACCCCTTGACTTTTTCCACATTTTGTTACGTTACAGCCTTATTCTATAATGGATTTTTTTTTTAATAATCCTCAAACTACACACAATACCCCATAATGACAAAGCAAAAAAAGGTTTAGAAAATGTTTGCAAATTTATTAAAAATAAAAAAACTGAAATACCTTATTTACAGTTGAAGTCGGAAGTTTACGTATACCTTAGCCAAATACATTTAAACTCAGTTTTTCACAATTCCTGAAATTTTATCCTAGTAAAAATTGCCTGTCTTAGGTCAGTTATGATCACCACTTTATTTTAAGAATGTGAAATGTCAGAATAACAGTTGAGAGAATGATTTATTTCAGCGTTTATTTCTTTCATCACATTCCCAGTGGGTCAGAAGTTTACATACACTCAATTAGTATTTGGTAGCATTGCCTTTAAATTATTTAACTTGGGTCAAACGATTCGGTAGCCTTCCACAAGCTTCCCACAATGAGTTGGGTGAATTTTGGCCCATTCCTCCTGACAGAGCTGGTGTAACTGAGTCAGGTTTGTAGGCCTCCTTGCTCGCACACACTTTTTCAGTTCTGCCCACACATTTTCTATAGGATTGAGGTCAGGGCTTTGTGATGGCCACTCCAATACCTTGACTTTGTTGTCCTTAAGCCATTACTTTGGAAGTATGCTTGGGTTCATTGTCCATTTGGAAGACCCATTTTCGACCAAGCTTTAACTTCCTGACTGATGTCTTGAGATGTTGCTTCAATATATCCACATCATTTTCCGTCCTCATGATGCCATCTATTTTGTGAAGTGCACCAGTCCCTCCTGCAGCAAAGCACCCCCACAGCATGATGCTGCCACCCCCGTGCTTCACGGTTGGGATGGTGATCTTCGGCTTGCCAGCCTACCCCTTTTTCCTCCAAACATAACGATGGTCATTATGGCCAAACAGTTCTATTTTTGTTTCATCAGACCAGAGAACATTTCTCCAAAAAGTACGATCTTTGTCCCCATGTGCAGTTGCAAACCATAGTCTGGCTTTTTTATGGCAGTTTTGAAGCAGTGGCTTCTTCCTTGCTGAGCAGCCTTTCAGGTTATGTCGATATAGGACTCGTTTTACTGTGGATATAGATACTTTTGTACCTGTTTCCTCCAGCATCTTCACAAGGTCCTTCACTGTTGTTCTGGGATTGATTTGCACTTTTCGCATCAAAGTACGTTCATCTCTAGGAGACAGAACGCGTCTCCTTCCTGAGCGGTATGACGGCTGCGTGGTCCCATGGTGTTTATACTTGCGTACTATTGTTTGTACAGATGAACGTGGTATCTTCAGGCATTTGGAAATTGCTCCCAAGGATGAACCAGACTTGTGGAGGTTTACACATTTTTTTCTGAGGTCTTGGCTGATTTCTTTTGATTTTCCCATGATGCCAAGCAAAGAGGCTTGAAATACATCCACAGATACACCTCCAATTGACTCAAATTATGTCAATTAGCCTATCAGAAGCTTCTAAAGCCATGACATCATTTTCTGGAATTTTCCAAGTTGTTTGAAGGCACAGTCAACTTAGTGTATGTAAACTTCTGACCCACTGGAATTGTGATACAGTGAATTATAAGAGAAATAATCTGTCTGAAGGAATTGTCCGTAGAGCTCTGAGACAGCATTGTGTTGAGGCACAGATCTGGGGAAGGGTACCAAAACATTTCCGCAGCATTGAAGGTCACCCTGAACACAGTGGCCTCCATCATTCTTAAATGGAAGAAGTTTGGAACCACCAAGACCCTTCCTAGAGCGGGCCGCCCGGCCAAACTGAGGAATCGGGGGACAAGGGCCTTGGTCAGGGAGGTGACCAAGAACCCGATGGTCACTCTGACAGAGCTCCAGAGTTCCTCTGTGGAGATGGGAGAACCTTCCAGAAGGACAACCAACTCTGCAGCACTCCAAAAATCAGGCCTATATGGTAGAGTGGCCAGACGGAAGCCACTCCTCAGTAAAAGGCACATGACAGCCCGCTTGGAGTTTACCAAAAGGCACCTAAAGGACTCTCAGACCCATGAGAAACAAGATTCTCTGGTCTGATGAAACCAAGATTGAACTCTTTGACCCGAATGCCAAGCGTCACGTCTGGAGGAAACCAGGCACCGCTCATCATCACCTGGCCAATACCATCCCTACGGTGAAGCATGGTGGTGGCAGCACCATGACGTGGGGATGTTTTTCAGCGGCAGGGACTGGGAGACTAGTCAGGATCGAGGGAAAGATGAATGCCGCCAAGTACAGAGATCCTTGATGAAAACCTGCTCCAGAGCGCTCAGGACCTCAGACTGGGGCGAAGGTTCACCTTCCAACAGGACAACGACTCTAAGCACACAGCCAAGACAATGCAGGAGGGGCTTTGGGATAAAGTCTCTGAATGTCCTTGAGTGGCCCAGCCAGAGCCCGGACTTGAACCCGATCGAATATCTCTGGAGAGACCTGAAAATAGCTGTGCAGCGACGCTCCCCATCCAACCTGACAGAGCTTGAGAGGATCTGCAGAGAAGAATGGGAGAAACTCCCCAAATACAGGTGTGCCAAGCTTCTAGGGTCATACCCAAGATGACTCGAGGCTGTAATCGCTGCCAAATATGCTTCAACAAAGTACTGAGTAAAGGGTCTGAATACTGAATGTCATATTTCCGTTTTTTATTTTATTTTTTATAAATTTGCAAAAATCTCTAAAAAACGTTTTTTTTTTGCTTTGCCATTATTGGGTAGTGTGTGTAGATTGATGAGGGGGAAAAAACGATGTAATCAATTTTTGAATAAGGCTGTAACATTTTGAAAAAGTGAAGGGGGTCTGAATACTTTCCGATTGCACTGTTTAAAGCCCTTTTTACATCAGCAGTTGTCACAAAGTGCTTTTCAGATACCCAGCCTAAAAAAAAAAAAACAGGAAGCAATGCAGAGGCGGAACCACTAGCCTTACCCTTGACTAAAGTCTTAGATTGTTCAGCATCTCTTCCATGTTTTTTCAGTGCTTCCGATATTCCAGAGCTCAGTCTCTGGAGAAAGAGGATGAGACGTGTATATAATGCTACAGCAAAACAGGATTTCGTTTAGAGGAAAGGGAAATCTAATTTGTGAGGCTTGGTACAAATTCATCCTGTTCAGCTAAATATCCGTAATAAATTTACATCCCAATGTTCGAACTAAATATGTTGAATTATAAACAGATCATTACATCTTTAAAGATCACTAAAACAGTTACAGTGAGGGAAAAAAGTATTTGATCCCCTGCTGATTTTGTACGTTTGCCCACTGACAAAGAAATGATCAGTCTATAATTTTAAATGGTAGGTTTATTTGAACAGTACCTTAATGTGCTTCTTCTTGAGCCACTCCTTTGTTGCCTTGGCCATGTGTTTTGGGTCATTGTCATGCTGGAATACCCATCCACGACCCATTTTCAATGCCCTGGCTGAGGGAAGGAGGTTCTCACCCAAGATTTGACGGTACATGGCCCGTCCATCGTCCCTTTGATGCGGTGAACTTGTCCTGTCCCCTTAGCAGAAAAACACCCCCAAAGCATAATGTTTCCACCTCCATGTTTGACGGTGGGGATGGTGTTCTTGGGGTCATAGGCAGCATTCCTCCTCCTTCAAACACGGCGAGTTGAGTTGATGCCAAAGAGCTCGATTTTGGTCTCATCTGACCACAACACTTTCACCCAGTTCTCTGAATCATTCAGATGTTCATTGGCAAACTTCAGACGGGCATGTATATGTGTTTTCTTGAGCAGGGGGACCTTGCGGGCGCTGCAGGATTTCAGTCCTTCACGGCGTAGTGTGTTACCAATTGTTTTCTTGGTGACTATGGTCCCAGCTGCCTTGAGATCATTGACAAGATCCTCCCGTGTAGTTCTGGGCTGATTCCTCACCATTCTCATGATCATTGCAACTCCACGAGGTGAGATCTTGCATGGCGCCCCAGGCCGAGGGAGATTGACAGTACATTTGTGTTTCTTCCATTTGCGAATAATCGCACCAACTGTTGTCACCTTCTCACCAAGCTGCTTGGCGATGGTCTTTTAGCCCATTCCAGCCTTGTGTAGGTCTACAATCTTGTCCCTGACATCCTTGGAGAGCTCTTTGGTCTTGGCCATTGTGGAGAGTTTGGAATCTGATTGATTGATTGCTTCTGTGGACAGGTGTCTTTTATACAGGTAACAAACTGAGATTAGGAGCACTCCCTTTAAGAGTGTGCTCCTAATCTCAGCTCGTTACCTGTATAAAAGACACCTGGGAGCCTGAAATCTTTCTGATTGAGAGGGGGTCAAATACTTATTTCCCTCATTAAAATGCAAATCAATTTATAACATTTTTGACATGCGTTTTTCTGGATTTTTTTTGTTGTTATTCTGTCTCTCACTGATCATGTCTTTGTCAGTGGGCAAACGTAAAAAAAATCAGCAGGGGATCAAATACTTTTTTCCCTCACTCTATCTCCTGTGTGTCTGTAGCCTATAGGTTACCAGTGTAGCAGTAGTGAGATCTGGTAAACAGTCTTACTTTCATCTCTTCAGCTCTCATCCCATCCAGCAGGTAGCGGAGAAGCTCCTGGCTATCCTGCTGCTGGAACCCTTTAAACCTCACCGCTCTGGGGAGGGGGGGGGGGGGGGGGGGGGGGAAGAGAGAGAGAGAGAGAGAGACAGAGAGAGAGAGAGAGAGAGAGAGAGAGAGAGAGAGAGAGAGAGAGAGAGAGAGAGAGAGAGAGAGAGAGAGAAATAAAGAATGGAGGGAGGGGGGGAGAGGGAGACACAGGAGAGAGATGGAGATCAGACGGAGAGAAGAGGGAGAGGGAAACCCTTTCTGATGTAAGAGTGCTGATTTCAACAGAAACTTTAACTTGAAGGCAGAAATCTGAAGCGATATGAATATGTAAATCTCACTACTCACTTTTTGCAGACCTGACTGAAGAGTTCTCTCGGGGTGACCACCCCCTTCTTAGTCTCCTGGATTTCGTTCAGAGTCTGACACATCGCCATGGTCAGAGACCCCGGAGGACCTAGCTGCACCCGGATGGGTTCCTGGAGGAAACAGCATCATCAACAACAACAGAACAGGGTATTCCGTTGGAAGCGTAAGACAGACCTGGCTGGGGGTCAGTCAGGAGAAAACGTTTTGCTACGGTGTGATCTACTGAACCTCCTCCTCTGCACATGCAGCAGCTACTCTTCCTGGGATCCACATAAAAACATACACAACAAGTACAGAGTAGTATGGTGAGGAGATCTACCAGGAGAGAAAGGGAACCTACCAGGTCTGAGGAGACTCCAGGTGAAGAGAGGTGAGGAGATCTACCAGGAGAGAAAGGGAACCTACCAGGTCTGAGGAGACTCCAGGTGAGGAGATCTACCAGGAGAGAAAGGGAACCTACCAGGTCTGAGGAGACTCCAGGTGAAGAGAGGTGAGGAGATCTACCAGGAGAGAAAGGGAACCTACCAGGTCTGAGGAGACTCCAGGTGAAGAGATCTACCAGGAGAGAAAGGGAACCTACCAGGTCTGAGGAGACTCCAGGTGGAGAGGTGAGGAGATCTACCAGGAGAGAAAGGGAACCTACCAGGTCTGAGGAGACTCACAGGTGAAGAGAGGTGAGGAGATCTACCAGGAGAGAAAGGGAACCTACCAGGTCTGAGGAGACTCCAGGTGAAGAGAGGTGAGGAGATCTACCAGGAGAGAAAGGGAACCTACCAGGTCTGAGGAGACTCACAGGTGAGGAGATCTACCAGGAGAGAAAGGGAACCTACCAGGTCTGAGGAGACTCCAGGTGAAGAGAGGTGAGGAGATCTACCAGGAGAGAAAGGGAACCTACCAGGTCTGAGGAGACTCCAGGTGAAGAGAGGTGAGGAGATCTACCAGGAGAGAAAGGGAACCTACCAGGTCTGAGGAGACTCCAGGTGAAGAGAGGTGAGGAGATCTACCAGGAGAGAAAGGGAACCTACCAGGTCTGAGGAGACTCCAGGTGAAGAGAGGTGAGGAGATCTACCAGGAGAGAAAGGGAACCTACCAGGTCTGAGGAGACTCCAGGTGAAGATAGGTGAGGAGATCTACCAGGAGAGAAAGGGAACCTACCAGGTCTGAGGAGACTCCAGGTGAAGAGAGGTGAGGAGATCTACCAGGAGAGAAAGGGAACCTACCAGGTCTGAGGAGACTCCAGGCGTGATGGTGACACTGGTGTTCTCTTCAGCTGTCACCTTGTTGATGACCTGTCTCAACATCTGTGTCTGAGAGAGGGTCTGCAATAGAAACACGGAGAACAATGGTATATGACTCTACACATATCATTCAGAAATAAGCCTACCAATAAATACCAATAGTAACAAGCTGAACTGTCACATTCAGACCAAGGCTGTGTATGAAAGGGTTTCCAAATACCTACATAGTGTGCTATTTTTTGACCAGGACCAATAGGGGTCAAAAGTAGTGCACTATATGGGGCCCAATAGGGCTCTGGTCAAAAGTAGTGCACTATGTAGGGAATAGTGTGCCATTTGGGACACAGTCCTTCAAGGCTCCTTACCTGAACAACAGAGTTGAAGAAACAGGTGTTTCCAAGGTTACTGAGTCCTCTCACTGACACTGCACCGCTGCTGGCTCCTCCCCCTGCCTTCTGACCTTTAGTCAAACTGCAGCTCTCTTTCAAAACGCTTTCTTTCTCTTTCTTGGCGTTCTTCTTCTGGTTTTCTTTCGGTTGTGTCACTGCGTTCTCCTTCTCTTCTTTTACTTCTGGCTTGGTTTCCTGTGGCTCTTCTATCAGGCTGTCCTCCAGCTTCACTGTTGAATGCTCTGGAGTCAAATCGCAACGTAATAATCGTTACAATAATGAATTTACCATACAATACTAGTCAAATCCGATGCTCATCTAATCATGTTGCTCAGTCGTATTGCGGTAGAATTCTGTGAGAATTGATTTGACTGATTTAATTTGATCATTCAAAAGTAGAAGGCTGCTCCAAACAGAGACAACATTAAAAATGATCAAAGACAAGGCACACTAAAAGCCCAACAGGAACGTAGTCTAGATATGGGACTCACTTCTCTGTGGACTTTGGTTCCGGGGCTCAGACAAGGCCTGTTTCTTAACGTTGTTCACCAGCTGAGCCAGATGTCCTGTTTTAGAGTACTGGACATCGTCGTCACAGATGTAACACCTATAGGCCAAGACCACACAAGACAATGGTCAGGCATGCAAAATGGTGAGGCGCAAAATAATGTGACGATTTGACAAAACAACTAGCGTACAGTGTAGCGTAATGTGGTGAACGCACTTTAAAATATGAAATTATAAATAATAGTAATTTTGTATTATCATGGTTATAAACTTTGACGCAGAGTTTTTCCTGGTCAGCTCATGTAGTCAGGTAAAACTCCTGTGCCTAGTTATGGGGCCTGTCACCAAGCTGTTATTCAATACCATACACTGATCCTTGTGTACAATATGTCATTCTTCTACATGTGCAGTCTTCAGTGAGAGTGATAGAGGGTCTGGAGTTTACCCTGACCACGCAACCTTCTCAAGAAAAACTCTGGGCCCTTTTCTTCTGGTCGCGGGACATGGTCAGTAAAAACCTCCTGGACCCAGTTTGAAATTGTTAGATATCAATTTGAAATTGTAAGATATTACTGCACTGTCGGAGCTAGAAGCACAAGCATTTCGCTACACCCGCTATGACATCTGCTAAACACGTGTATGTGACAAATAACATTTGATTTGATTTGATAGCGGAACAGGGCCCGTCCCAAATGACACCCTATTCCCTACATAGTGCACTATTTTTTTTGGGACCAGAGCCCATACATGGTGCACTATGTTGGGAATAGGGTCCCATTTGGGAAGCAGAGTCGCAGACACAGTGTTCCATCCCCTCACCAGACGCTCCAGTTGTCCAGGCTGAGCACCAGACAGTGAGGGTCTGACCGAGGCTTCTCATAGTGCTTGATGGCATGCTGATCCTCAGAGGTACGCCCACATCCCTGGCAACCCAGAAAGACTGTTAGTACAAGTACATTTCTCACGCGCACGCACACGCACACGCCTCTCTACAATCTAATGTATCCATGGACCCTTACTCTGTGTCCACATTTTAAGCACATCCATATCATTGGTGTTTCTCTCATCTCCTCTGATGGATCCTCTACAGCGGCAGCCGGCTCTTCATCCTTACAGTCTTGGCAGCTGTTACGGGTGTAGTCTATCCCAGGCTTCTTCAGGAAGCTGTGGTCTACACCTTTACGGATATGGCTGCACGATGGACCTGCAGTGAGAGGGACACAGTTAGGCTAGCTAATGGTAGGTAATAATTACATTGTATCTGTCCTGTATTTGTGTATTGGTGTGTGTGTGTGTGTGTGTGTGTGTGTGTGTGTGTGTGTGTGTGTGTGTGTGAGAGAGATACCCTACCAGTCAGGTCAATCACTTCGTCCTCTCTAGGACCTTTCTGCCTCCTCTTCACCATCTTATCTGGAAGACTTTAGACACCTGACCTAGACAGAATGAGGAGTCATCACAAACTCCAGGTTAGCCAGAGAGGAGTGTACCTAGTAGTGACATGTTACTCAGGTAAATATACAACTTCTGACTTGGGGGGATTTGGGGGGGAACTGTAGTTAACTTAACGTCAATTACAGGAACAGACTTAGCTAGCCTACTTATAAAACTGTAGCTAGTTAATGCGAATAGCCATTATAACTGTAGCTACCATTACCGTCCATGGGCTTGGGCGTCTGTCAAGCATCCACTACAATGTTTTGATCATGTTTTTGGCTAATTGCAAGAAAGAGATGACACAATAAATAAACCTAGCCAGCAATGTGACTAGATAGGTACCCGTCATCAACCTACCCGGCAGAGGAGCGTGATTTGTGAATCACAGTTGGCAGTTTCGTTTTCCCTTCTTTGAGTAAGACTTCAAACTATGCATATCGTTTTTGCCGAGTCCCTATCTATAGCTAGCGACCTTCAGGAAAAATAATACACCAAACGGTAATAACTACAAAAAATGATAGCTATCCATATTTTAAAACAATAACAGCTTAAGCCAGTTGACACATATACTTGAACAAAAAAAGTGCTGTGGTGGTGTAGATAGTACAATGAGACAGATATTTTTCCGGATGTATAAATGTGAAGCATCCGCTCGGTGTTTCCACTCACTACCAAATATGGTAGTAAGAGGAAGTCCACTGGTGGGCAGTGGGAGAAAGATGCAACGAGATGGATTTAGGCCGACATGCTGCACATTTTCTCATCGATGAAACATTTGATTTCAATACAGCTTTCTGTTCCCAAAACTAAAATCTGTTATGAACAGAGTGGACTAAGTTTAGTAGACTTTACCCTTTGCAAAAGTTGTATTTTTTTTAATCGCGTTGTTCAGGAGTGCAAAGGCGAATTAAAGTTATTGCACAAGCGCACTTCACAGAGTAGGCGTTCCCTAACGGAAATATGTAGATGATGCTAGAACGCACCAATAGGATCTCGCTAGCTCCTGCTTGGCTCTGCCCACTAGGACTAAGTTGTTACTGCCCCATTGGAAACGACAGGCTGTGGTCTGTCTTGGTTTAGTTATAAATCGTTGGTACCACTTGAAGCATGGTTGTGACTAGAGGGAGTACAGCTACGACCGAAAGTGACAGGTTAGGAGAGTGTTTTACCTAACTCGAACCCTTTTCCTAACCTTAACCTAATTCGCCTAACCTGCACGTGAATTACCCAAACCTTCTGTGAACATTCTCCTAACCTACTACGAAAAAGTAACATCCGGTCATAGCTGTATTCCCTCTAGTCAGAACCATAAAGCAGGCAAGAATAACTAAGTACTTCCGGGTCACGGATTTGTAGAGTCCTTCAGAATAAGAGTCGCGTCCTGTATACCACAGATATAACATTGTGTATATTTTGTAAATTAGAGAAAACATTATGGGAAATGTGTAAGATTATCGATATATTTTTTACTAATTATCATACAAAGAATAATTAACAGTATTTCTATGAGATACTATGTGGGCTTTCACGTCTAAATGATCAACAATGTTTATTTATTGCACAGTACAACATTTTCTGTACGTTTTGTCGGGGGATACATTCTACTCAGGAGCACTTCTAGTTTCCAAATCCACAGAGTTCACACGCAGAGGAGCGTCGCTGCTAATTTAGCTGCCCTTAAAGAGTGGCGAATCAGCTTTAATCCAATCGGACATACATATTGCCATACACTATTTTTTAGAACGATCAAATATTTTTTTTATAACTAAACCAAGATAGACCACAGCCTGTCGTTTCCAATGGGAACAAATTAGTCATAGTGGGCAGAGCCAAGCAGGAGCTAGAGAGATCCTATTGGTGCGTTCTAGCATCATCTGCATATTCCCGTTAAGGAACGCCTACTCTGTGAAGTGCGCTTGTGCAATAACTCAATTCGCCTTTTCGCATATTCTAAACAACGGCATTTTTAAAAACGTTTGAAATTCTACAAAACTGAGTCCACTCTGTTCATAAAATATTTCGTTTTGGGAACAGAAAACTCTATTGAGAACAAATGTTTCATCGATGAGAACATTTGCAGAATGTCGGCCAAAATCCATCTCCATCCATCTTCTCTCACTGCCCGCCAGTGGGCTTCCTCTCATCACCATATTTGGTAGTGAGGGGAAACGCCAATTGGATGCTTCACATTTATACATCCCAGTGAAATATATGTCTCATTGTTCTATCTGTGACGACTGTATAAGGGTGCGTTCGTAAATTCGCTCTGGCAATCTACTCCGAATTCAGAGCGCAGAATAACTGATGAATTTACGAACGTGCAACACCAATTGAATATCGTCGGTGTCTGTAAACATCGGCCCAAAAAAAAAAAAGCGTAATTAAATTGTTGCCAGCAGCACAGTTACATTCACCAACGCTCTGGATAAGATGAAAACAGCCTAACCAGCTCTGCTAGGGCGAGTAAAATGGTCAGAGTGAGCTGTTCTCTCATTTGTGTGTGGAAGTAGCTAGCAAGCTAGCCAACTTTATCCAGTTAGCTTGGGGGCTTGACTGCCGTTGTGCGCTCTGAATTTACGAACGCACAGAGCACACTATGTGTAGATTCTGGCACTCCATATTGAATTTACGAACACACGCTATATGTTACAGTATATTCGGCCCGGTGTACATCCGGTCTAGTAGGTAAATGTATCCGGGTCGTTAGAATCGCTACGCTAGCATCGTAAACTAATCACAGGGATTTTCATGAACGCTATTTGGTAGTGTGTCATGTTGATGTGGTGCAAAGAATCACTGATGCCCTCATACAGAATCGGATTTTCTGTCCATCTAGCCATAGATAGTAGGCTAATTTAAAAGTTTTTGGCGATTTGCAACTAGCATACTGATGGCTAACAGCCAATGAGTTTGTGTCCTCCTGTAACGTTTCAATGAAAAGCATGCTGAAATCTGTTCCGGCTCGCCTTATCAAGAGAACATGACACTGCCGGTGCTGGTGACGTGTAACTTAAAGTTCTTTCAATCTTTTTGACATCCGCAGGTGCTGAAATAACAATCACTGCCCACATGTCCTCATAGGCAAATTCTGAACAAGGAGTCTTAACAAGGCTTTAAAACGTACTTTCTGGAGGAGTCTTAGAACATTATGGCCCGTCTAGAGCAGGCAGAATCTCATCTGGCTGAGATGGAGCTACTCTTCAGCATGTACCCTGGTGAAGACGAGCTGGAGATTACTGACCAACTAGCTGTGGCTGAGCTCAGGGAGTATGTGGCGGGAGCGACAGATACCTATCCTCCCTCCAGACCACACATCGTCATCAAACAGAAGATGGACACTGACACTGTGAATGGGGTAGGCTAAAAAAAACACAGAACATGAGAATCATTCTACATTCACTTGGCATGACTGACTCACTCAGCTGAGACCATATAGGGAAGGGGTGTTCAACTATTACCCTACAAGTTCCGGAGCCTGCTGGTGTTCTGTTCTACCTGATAATTAATTGCACACACTTGGTGTTCCGGGTCTAAAATCAGTCCCTGATTAGAGGGGAACAATAAAAACAAATGCAGTGGAACTGACTTGGAGGTCCAGAGTTGAGTTTGAGGACTACAGGGTCTATAAAACACAGAACCTGACAATCATTCTATTCTACATTCACTGAGTGTCACACAGTAGCTAGGGATATCTATTGACTCGGATCAGCTTACAAATATTTACAGCATTACATATTTATTAATTTACACATGATTTCCCTTCCTTTGTACTCTTCCTCTCAGGTGAACGTGACCATATCTTGCACCTACTCATCAGACTACCCTAATGTCTTACCTGAAATAGCTGTAAGGTAAGCCAGTTCTTTAACCCTATTGCCCTAATAGAATTGTCCTAAGGGCACAAATGAAGTTTTTGAATTAAATTGAGTTCTCCTCCCCCCAGGTGTCCTGACCTTAGCCGATCCCAGCAGGCTCAGCTTCACTCAGACATGAACGCCTACCTGTCAGAGAGCTGCCAAGGAGATGTATGCATCCTCTCTGCCGTCGAGTGGATCAAAGACAACCTGCACCTGTACCTGACTGACAAGAGCACATCATCATCAACAGCAGCCCCAGGCAAGAAAGAGTCTCGGTCTACCTTCTCTTTTCCGCAGCCCAAAGGTATCTTTTTACCTGTTTTTATTTATTGTACGACATAATTTTACGTACCAAGAAGTTCCAATAAACCTAACCCTTAGCACTTTGTGTTTTTGACAAATAAATAACTAAAATGTATGTATTATTGTATTATTATTATTATTATTATAGAGCAGTTCAGTCGCCTATGGATCTACAGCCACCACATCTATAACAAAAGGAAGAGGAAGAACATTCTGGAGTGGTCCAAGGAGTTGGGTCTGTCAGGGTTCAGTATGCCTGGCAAGCCTGGGATCGTCTGTGTGGAAGGCCCTCATTCGGCCTGCGAAGACTTCTGGGCCAGGTAGGGGTTATACATGTGTTATCTGTTGTACATGTGTTGTTGTTTTTTTTTTTTTTGGGGGGGGGCTGTCCATCCATTCCACCTTAATATATAAATATATATATATTTTTTTACAAACATAAAATATATATTTTTTTTTTTACAAACATAAAATGGCTCCATAGGAATACCATTAACTGTAAGGTAAATAGCACCAGACTGCAATATTAGCGTAGCACCACGAGTGCTGTAGTATTCTAAATCTTTTATAACACTCTCCTCTGTTTGTGTTTTACAGGGTGAAGGTTCTAACCTGGAAGAAGATCATGATTCGCCACAGGGAGGATGTTCCTCTGGACAGTCAGAGTGCTGAGGGCAGCATGGCGGACAACGTGGATTCCCTCCGTAGGTTCACAGGGTTCGAGGAGGCCATGTTTGATCCACACGGGAACAGAGGAAACCATATGGACCTGGGCCAGCTCTACACGTACCTCAACGAGAGAGGATGTGGAGACGTCTTTCAGCTTTACTTTGGAATTGAAGGAAGGTAGTATAGCTGATAGGATAGAGTTTTAGAACTAAATTAGCCTGGTCCCAGAACTGTTGGTTGTTCTCAAATGAACGCTGTACCCAAATGAACCAATGGCAGGAATCAAAGCAATTGCGCATTAGATGAGGTATTCTCAGTATGGATGAGCCTAGGATGCTGTTATTTGTTACTTTATTCATTTCTACTAAACAGTACGTTCTAAGTAGTATGATTAGTACACATTATGTTGTTTCAGTAAGTAGTAGACAAGATAGAATTTGGACATGGCCATTGTCTATGGGGGTTATTTTTGAATGTTAAAGAAATCTGCTTTACACCCGAATACCAAAAGAATCAACAGATTGAGCTCAATATGCCAACTACAGACCATTTGTATTATTGAATACAGACACACGATCCACAAAGTCCTTACGTACGGAACACAGTTGCTTCTCTGCAGAATCCCTCTGACTGTTCTCAGCCTGACGCTTTACGAACCAACGTAGCAACTGGGAGTCAGGGACAACAGACGTTATCACCTGTGTATACAGTTATGGACAGTGTTTGAGAGAGGGGTGCAGCTGGTCCCGTCTGCAACCCTTTTAACACCATAGCTAATCCACACAGATGAGCTCACAGTAAGGTGAGGAAGGTGGTTTGTGTGGGTTTACTTGAACCCCTTCTCAAATACAGGCCTTGAAGTCTGAAAACCCTTCCCCTCTAAATAAACACAGTTAGATTCAGAACTGTGACACCAGTTAGGGGGGAATCCCTAACTACCAGGGAGAAAAGAAAACCACCAGTGCTGTGGATAGCGTCGCTCAGATTTGGGTTTCCACACCTCTTCTCCATCAGCCCCTCCGCTCCAGATCCCTTGTATCTGCGTCCAGGATGGGATGGTAGTTTGGACCATACTGGCAGTCAAATGGAACACGCTGAAACACAAAGTGAGAGTGGTTTGCAGATTCTTCACACGTGTGATCAAACTTTATTTTATACGTTTTAATACATCAATGCATTCTACAAGCAAAATACAAAACATAAAACAAAATAATGTCAAATATATCAAACTATAAATAAATAAGAATAGGTAAGAAACCCCAGTGGTGCTCGGATAGAGAATACTGTACTATGAGTGGTTCGGCAGTCCGGGAGACGAGTAACCTTGCCTGAGAACTGAAAACGTACGTTAGCTTCCTGAGCCAATGTCTTGGCTTTAGCACAGCAGGCTATCATGGTCTTGTGGTTCAAACCCAGTCGGTCAATTAAAAAGGACCTAGCTGGAGCAACTGTGTCATTTTTGGAAAAACAAGGGTGGTAATAATGGTGAATAAGTGTATTAACACCCTTACTGGGGTGCATGGAACATGTCTATGCACCTCACAGCTCGAGTGACACCTCCAACAAAGTGTACACTCACTAACTAAGTCGCTCTAAATGACTAAACTGTAAATGTAAAATGTACATCAAGTGGAACTGACAGTGTTTTAGCAACATACAATCTTATTAAAATCTGTTCATATACACCCCCAGGAAGAATATGCCTTTTAATTTCTGACAAATGAGCAATATATATGGTCATTTTCATAGAATGTTTGGGAATGATGTACAGTAAGACATTTGTGCAAATTCTATATCGATATAGAGTGGGAAAGCAGCCGTGCGTTTTGGACAATTAATAGACACTGCAGTACATAAAACCTAATAAAAATATGTCAGTCTTGTCCAGGTCTGAACCACAGTACCAGTCAAAAGGTTGGACACACCTACTCATTCCAGGGTTTTTCTTTACTTTTACTATTTTCTACATTGTAGAATAATAGTGAAGACATCAATACTATGAAATAACACATATGGAATCATGTAGTAACCAAAAAAGTGTTAAACAAATCAAAATATATTTAAAATTTGAGATTCTTTAAAGTAGCCACCCTTTGCCTTGATGAAAGCTTTGCACACTCTTGGCATTCTCTCAACCAGCTTCATGAGGTAGTCACCTGGAATGCATTTCAATTAACAGGTGTGCCTTGTTAAAAGTTAATTTGTGGAATGTCTTTCCTTCTTAATGCGTTTGAGCCAATCAGTTGTGTTGTGACAAGGTAGGTGGGGTATACAGAAGATGGCCCTATTTGGTAAAGACCAAGTCCATATTATGGCAAGAACAGCTCAAATAAGCAAAGAGAAACGACAGTCCATCATTACTTTAAGACATGTAGGTCAGTCAATCCCGAAAATTTCAAGAATTTTGAAAGTTTCTTCAAGTGCAGTCACAAAAACCATCAAGCGCTATGATGAAACCGGCTCTCATGAGGACCGCCACAGGAAAGGAAGACCCAGAGTTACCTCTGCTGCAGAGGATAAGTTTATTAGAGTTACCAGCCTCAGAAATTGCAGCCCAAATAAGTGCTTCACAGAGTTCAAGTAACAGAAATATCTCAACATCAACTGTTCAGAGGAGAGTGTGTGAATCAGGCCTTCATGGTTGAATTGCTGCAAAGAAACCACTACTAAAGGACACCAATAAGATGAAGAGACTTGCTTGGGCCAAGAAACATGAGCAATGGACATTAGACCGGTGGAAATCTGTCCTTTGGTCTGAAGTCCAAATTTGAGATTTTTGGTTCCAACCGTCGTGTCTTTGTGAGACACAGAGTAGGTAAACGGGTGATCTCCGCATGTGTGGTTCCCACCGTGAAGCATGGAGGAGGAGGTGTGATGGTGTGGGTGTGCTTTGCTGGTGACACTGTCGTGATTTATTTAGAATTCAAGGCACACTTAACCAGCATGGCTACCACAGCAATCTGCAGCGATACGCCATCCCATCTGGTTTCTGCTTAGTGGGACCATCATTTGTTTTTCAACAGGACAATGACCCAACACACCTCCAGGCTGTATAAGTGCTATTTGACCAAGAAGGAGAGTGATGGAGTGCTGCATCAGATGACCTGGCCTTCTCAGTCACCCGACCTCAACCCAATTGAGATGGTTTGGGATGAGTTGGACCACAGAGTGACGGAATAGCAGCCAACAAGTGCTCAGCATATGTGGGATCTCCTTCAAGACTGTTGGAAACGCATTCCAGGTGAAGCTGGTTGAGAAAATGCCAAGAGTGTGCAAAGCTGTCATCAAGGCAAAGGGTGGCTACTTTGAAGAATCTCAAATATAAAATATATTTTGATTTGTTTAACACATTTTTGGTTACTACATGATTCCAAATGTGTTATTTCATAGTTTATGTCTTCACTATTATTCTACAATGTATAAACTAGTAAAAAATAAATAAAAACCCTTGAATGAGTAGGTGTGTCCAAACTTTTGACTGGTACTGTATATACAGTGGCTTGCGAAAGTATTCACCCCTCTTGGCATTTTTCCTATTTTGTTGCCTTACAACCTGGAATTAAAATGGATTTTTGGGGGGTTTGTATCATTTGATTTACACAACATGCCTAACACTTTGAAGATGCAAAATATTTTTATTGAGAAACAAACAAGAAATAAGACAAAAAAAGCACAAAACCTGAGCGTGCATAACTATTCACCCCCCCAAAGTCAATACTTTATAGAGCCACCTTTTGCAGCAATTACAGCTGCAAGTCTCTTGGGGTATGTCTCTATAAGCTTGGCACATCTAGCCACTGGGATTTTTGCCCATTCTTCAAGGCAAAACTGCTCCAGCTCCTTCAAGTTGGATGGGTTCCGCTGGTGTACAGCAATCTTTAAGTCATACCACAGATTCTCAATTGGATTGACGTCTGGGCTTTGACTAGGCCATTCCAAGACATTTAAATGTTTCCCCTTAAACCACTCAAATGTTGCTTTAGCAGTATGCTTAGAGTCATTGTCCTGCTGGAAGGTGAACCTCCGTACCAGTCTCAAATCTCTGGAAGACTGAAACCGGTTTCCCTCAAGAATTTCCCTGTATTTAGCGCCATCCATCATTCTTTCAATTCTGACCAGTTTCCCAGTCACTGCCAATGGAAAAACATCCCCACAGAATGATGCTGCCACCACCATGCTTCACTGTGGGGATGGTGTTCTCGGGGTGATGAGAGGTGTTGGGTTTGTGCCAGACATAGCGTTTTCCTTGATGGCCAAAAAGCTCAATTTTAGTCTCATCTGACCAGAGTACCTTCTTCCATATGTTTGTCTTTTGCCAATTTTTTTGTGTAATGCCCCTCCTCTGACAGATTTGCGGAGCTATGCACTTAGACAAATGCTTTGGCCATCATCTCTGCCGTCTCCTCATCTGCTATTATTGCCACATCCTCCCCACTCGTCAACACTGGATAATCCCACTCCCTTCTGTCCCCACTCATCCTCTTAATCGCCCCTTCCAATGGTGTCACAGAACCGATGCCAACATGACCTCTTTGCCTGACAGATAGTTCTCCTCACCAGGGCCTGGGCCCGCTTATATTGAATCAGACGTTGGAAATGATGCGTCCTTTTCAGTACTCTAAATGCCCTGTTCCTACTCCTCACCATTGCCCCACATTCCTCCGTCCACCATGGGACTGCTTTCCTCCTCCCTGAACTCTTAGGTATAGCCTCAGTAGCTGCCCCCCACTAACGCTGTTCTCACCCAGTTATTCATACTATCCACATCCCCTCTCATATCCACCCGAGCCATCACCTGCTCACTCAGCTCCTGAAACGGGTCCCACTTTGCCCTTCCAAACCCCCACCTGCCCGCTCCATCCACTAACACCACCACCTCCCTCTGGTCTACTGTGCATTTACAAAGCACACTCCGCCTTCCTTTTGCCTTCCTTCTCAAGCAGCGCTCTGCTCCAGCATGTCTTTAGAAATAAATGTATCTTCAGGACTACAGCGAGCAGGTCTCCGCTGAATACCAACTCAAGCTGAGAGAGGAAGAGGAATGGGCTGCATTGAAATTCTCCCAAGGACAGAAAAATGCTTTTATATGTGTGCTAGCAGCTCTCTCTGTCTGTGTGTGTGTGTGTGTGTGTGTGTGTGTGTGTGTGTGCGTGTGTGTGTGTGTGTGCGTGCGCGCCAAGGCTTTCCTACTTCTTTACTTTCTGAAGATGAATCGCAGTAGGCTGCCGGGAGACGCTGGTCACAATAACGATCTGTTTTTTAATCAACCAGCCTCTGATATCAATGAAGAATCTGGTGGCGGCGCAGCTCTTACAAGAGAACCAGGCGGCCTCCCAAATGGCACCCTATAGTGCACTTTGAATTTACATCCTTCTATTTTCAGTTTTGTATCTATCATTTTAATGTCGACTGCTGTTCAACTGAATTCTGCTCATCTACCGTAGATTCTCCTCCACCAGGCTCTCGCCTTCAGTTGTCCATCTACCGTAGATTCTCCTCCACCAGGCTCTCGCCTTCAGTTGTCCATCTACCGTAGATTCTCCTCCACCAGGCTCTCGCCTTCAGTTGTCCATCTACCGTAGATTCTCCTCCACCAGGCTCTCGCCTTCAGTTGTCCATCTACCGTAGATTCTCCTCCACCAGGCTCTCGCCTTCAGTTGTCCATCTACCGTAGATTCTCCTCCACCAGGCTCTCGCCTTCAGTTGTCCATCTACCGTAGATTCTCCTCCACCAGGCTCTCGCCTTCAGTTGTCCATCTACCGTAGATTCTCCTCCACCAGGCTCTCGCCTTCAGTTGTCCATCTACCGTAGATTCTCCTCCACCAGGCTCTCGCCTTCAGTTGTCCATCTACCGTAGATTCTCCTCCACCAGGCTCTCGCCTTCAGTTGTCCATCTACCGTAGATTCTCCTCCACCAGGCTCTCGCCTTCAGTTGTCCATCTACAGTAGATTCTCCTCCACCAGGCTCTCGCCTTCAGTTGTCCATCTACCGTAGATTCTCCTCCACCAGGCTCTCGCCTTCAGTTGTCCATCTACCGTAGATTCTCCTCCACCAGGCTCTCGCCTTCAGTTGTCCATCTACCGTAGATTCTCCTCCACCAGGCTCTCGCCTTCAGTTGTCCATCTACCGTAGATTCTCCTCCACCAGGCTCTCGCCTTCAGTTGTCCATCTACAGTAGATTCTCCTCCACCAGGCTCTCGCCTTCAGTTGTCCATCTACCGTAGATTCTCCTCCACCAGGCTCTCGCCTTCAGTTGTCCATCTACCGTAGATTCTCCTCCACCAGGCTCTCGCCTTCAGTTGTCCATCTACCGTAGATTCTCCTCCACCAGGCTCTCGCCTTCAGTTGTCCATCTACCGTAGATTCTCCTCCACCAGGCTCTCGCCTTCAGTTGTCCATCTACCGTAGATTCTCCTCCACCAGGCTCTCGCCTTCAGTTGTCCATCTACCGTAGATTCTCCTCCACCAGGCTCTCGCCTTCAGTTGTCCATCTACCGTATCTCCTCCACCAGCTCCCTTCAGTTTCCATCATCAGTAGATCACCACCAGGCTCTCGCCTTCAGTTGTCCATCTACAGTAGATTCTCCTCCACCAGGCTCTCTCCTTCAGTTGTCCATCTACCGTAGATTCTCCTCCGACCAGGCTCTCGCCTTCAGTTGTCCATCTACAGTAGATTCTCCTCCACCAGGCTCTCGCCTTCAGTTGTCCATCTACAGTAGATTCTCCTCCACCAGGCTCTCGCCTTCAGTTGTCCATCTACGTAGATTCTCCTCCACCAGGCTCTCGCCTTCAGTTGTCCATCTACAGTAGATTCTCCTCCACCAGGCTCTCGCCTTCAGTTGTCCATCTACCGTAGATTCTCCTCCACCAGGCTCTCGCCTTCAGTTGTCCATCTACAGTAGATTCTCCTCCACCAGGCTCTCGCCTTCAGTTGTCCATCTACAGTAGATTCTCCTCCACCAGGCTCTCGCCTTCAGTTGTCCATCTACCGTAGATTCTCCTCCACCAGGCTCTCGCCTTCAGTTGTCCATCTACAGTAGATTCTCCTCCACCAGGCTCTCGCCTTCAGTTGTCCATCTACAGTAGATTCTCCTCCACCAGGCTCTCGCCTTCAGTTGTCCATCTACAGTAGATTCTCCTCCACCAGGCTCTCGCCTTCAGTTGTCCATCTACCGTAGATTCTCCTCCACCAGGCTCTCGCCTTCAGTTGTCCATCTACAGTAGATTCTCCTCCACCAGGCTCTCGCCTTCAGTTGTCCATCTACCGTAGATTCTCCTCCACCAGGCTCTCGCCTTCAGTTGTCCATCTACCGTAGATTCTCCTCCACCAGGCTCTCGCCTTCAGTTGTCCATCTACCGTAGATTCTCCTCCACCAGGCTCTCGCCTTCAGTTGTCCATCTACAGTAGATTCTCCTCCACCAGGCTCTCGCCTTCAGTTGTCCATCTACAGTAGATTCTCCTCCACCAGGCTCTCGCCTTCAGTTGTCCATCTACAGTAGATTCTCCTCCACCAGGCTCTCGCCTTCAGTTGTCCATCTACAGTAGATTCTCCTCCACCAGGCTCTCGCCTTCAGTTGTCCATCTACAGTAGATTCTCCTCCACCAGGCTCTCGCCTTCAGTTGTCCATCTACAGTAGATTCTCCTCCACCAGGCTCTCGCCTTCAGTTGTCCATCTACAGTAGATTCTCCTCCACCAGGCTCTCGCCTTCAGTTGTCCATCTACAGTAGATTCTCCTCCACCAGGCTCTCGCCTTCAGTTGTCCATCTACAGTAGATTCTCCTCCACCAGGCTCTCGCCTTCAGTTGTCCATCTACAGTAGATTCTCCTCCACCAGGCTCTCGCCTTCAGTTGTCCATCTACAGTAGATTCTCCTCCACCAGGCTCTCGCCTTCAGTTGTCCATCTACAGTAGATTCTCCTCCACCAGGCTCTCGCCTTCAGTTGTCCATCTACAGTAGATTCTCCTCCACCAGGCTCTCGCCTTCAGTTGTCCATCTACAGTAGATTCTCCTCCACCAGGCTCTCGCCTTCAGTTGTCCATCTACAGTAGATTCTCCTCCACCAGGCTCTCGCCTTCAGTTGTCCATCTACCGTAGATTCTCCTCCACCAGGCTCTCGCCTTCAGTTGTCCATCTACAGTAGATTCTCCTCCACCAGGCTCTCTCCTTCAGTTGTCCATCTACAGTAGATTCTCCTCCACCAGGCTCTCTCCTTCAGTTGTCCATCTACAGTAGATTCTCCTCCACCAGGCTCTCGCCTTCAGTTGTCCATCTACAGTAGATTCTCCTCCACCAGGCTCTCTCCTTCAGTTGTCCATCTACAGTAGATTCTCCTCCACCAGGCTCTCGCCTTCAGTTGTCCATCTACAGTAGATTCTCCTCCACCAGGCTCTCTCCTTCAGTTGTCCATCTACAGTGCTTCCTTTTAAATCTAGGCACTGGCCGTGTCCTAAATCTGCATTTGGAAAGACGGATTTGGAGTAAACTTGAGTTTACCACATGACCTTACTTCTGTCCTGGTCCTCCACCCTCTCCAGCACTTCCAGGTCCAATATCTAACACGGATTATAGTAGTTCACTACCACTAGCACCCCTCCTCACAACCACACCTCCACCACCACATACTCCTGTTCAATACCACTGCCTAGCGTCCTGTAGGGAAGTCCTTGCTTTATGAAGGTGGCACATCTGCGAACTGCCGCTAGCATTGGAAACTGTTGCTCTCCCCAAAACTTCCTTTTCTGCCTCCTCTCTACCTCCTCTCTCTCTCCCCTTCAAACCCCTCCTCCCTCTCTCTCTCTCCCCTTCAAACCCCTCCTCCCTCCCTCTCTCTCCCCTTCAAACCCCTCCTCCCTCTCTCTCTCTCCCCTTCAAACCCCTCTTCCCTCTCTCTCTCTCCCCTTCAAACCCCTCCTCCCTCTCTCTCTCTCTCTCTCCCCTTCAAACCCCTCCTCCCCCTCTCTCTCTCCCCTTCAAACCCCTCTTCCCCTCTCTCTCTCTCCCCTTCAAACCCCTCTTCCCTCTCTCGCTCTCCCCTTCAAACCCCTCTTCCCTCTCTCTCTCCCCTTCAAACCCCTCCTCTCTCTCCCCTTCAAACCCCTCTTCCCTCTCTCTCTCTCTCCCCTTCAAACCCCTCCTCTCTCTCCCCTTCAAACCCCTCCTCCCTCTCTCCCCTTCAAACCCCTCCTCCCTCTCTCCCCTTCAAACCCCTCCTCCCTCCTCCCTCTCTCCCCTTCAAACCCCTCCTCCCTCTCTCTCTCCCCCCTTCAAACCCCTCCTCCCCCCCTCTCTCTCCCCTTCAAACCCCTCCTCCCTCCTCCCTCCTCCCTCTCTCCCCTTCAAACCCCTCCTCCCTCTCTCTCTCCCCCCTTCAAACCCCTCCTCCCCCTCTCTCTCTCCCCTTCAAACCCCTCTTCCCTCTCTCTCTCTCTCCCCTTCAAACCCCTCTTCCCTCTCTCTCTCTCCCCTTCAAACCCCTCCTCTCTCTCTCCCCTTCAAACCCCTCCTCCTTTTCTCTCCCGCTTTCTTTTTCTCTTTCCTTCTCCCAACTTTATTTGTACCACAATGTTCCATACTTGCTTCACTTTGTTCTCCATCAGTATCTCCTACCATCCATGACCCAGTCACAGCCGTGCCCAACCGCCGTCACACCCAGTAAAGTTTGATTGTTTGTTTATTTCCTTTCAGTTGAATTGCAGTCTCTCTCCACACCCTCTATCATCCGGCTCTTCGCCAAGGCAAAACTTCACGAAATTCATGCTAATGTTGGGTTTTTGAGCCAGCGCCCAATTGACTCCCATTCACTCATTGAAGGTGTACCCCGCGGCCCATTGACAACGCATGGGCAACGTACACAATGGCCTGTTAATACGATTCAAATGGGGTTTCCCATCTCCTCATTAGCACCTCTGGCTGTAGCCACCGGAAAACGATATGGGGGGAAAATGATATTAACGGCCATTCGTCTGCCACTCACCCACTCGTCTGTCCAATGATATATTTCCGGTAGTAATGGGAAGTTCGGCTCTTTTTTACTAACTTTGATCTTTTCGACTCATTCAGTCAAAAGAACGAATCTTTCGACTCATTTCGTTCATTTGAGTCAGTAATGCCCAGAGCACGCAGGACCCCCCCCCTACCGGTGAACGATGAACTGAAAACTGGTTCTTTATTGGAACGGTCATCTCTTGACTGAAACGTATGAAACTGTGCTTCAAATAGTGTACATTTGTGATTGATATACATTAGAAATAAGATCATTGATAGTTAGTTGCGGCCGCAACCGGACTAGATGGTGAACGACTCTTGGCAGGAAAAGCAATTGCTTGACTGCTACAAGGGAGGTTGGCCCAATATGCTATCGCGAACTGTAACCGAGGCAAAATTATTTTGTTCTCGAGTTCCGACTGTTGAGATGAGGCGGGCTGTGTATGTTTTGGTTCTATAAATCTGTGTCCATCGATAACGTTCAATAATCAATGAATTGCATCCATTCTTGCACCATGCGATCATTTTGTCAGTTCTAAACATGTATTCTTCTTCTCTATGCTGTCTGCAGCATGATCTATTTTCCTGCACGCAGATATGACAGCCAGCTGTTGGTCGGAGCACATCTCCGGAGCGTGTATTTAACCCTGCTGTGGGATGAATTGGAGCCAGACAGCAGGTCAAACGAACCACTAAAATGAACGAGTCACTCAGAAAAAAACGAATCATGACTCCTAGAGTCAGTAAAAAAAAAGAGTCGTTCAAAAAGAACGAATCGTTCGCAAACTGCACATCGTTACCTCCCAGCAGCTGGCTCCGTGCTAAATAAATAGCAGAGTTGGGTAGGTTACTTTTTAAATGTTAATAACAAGTTCAAACAGGTGCAATTAATACAGGTAATGAGTGGAGGACAGAGGAGCCTCTTAAAGAAGAAGTTACAGGTCTGTGAGAGCCAGAAATCTTGCTTGTTTGTAGGTGACCAAATACTTATTTTCCACCATAATTTGCTAATAAATTCATTAAAAATCCTACAATGTGATCTTCTGGATTTTTTTCTCTCAATTTGTCTGTCATAGTTGACGTGTACCTATGATGAAAATTACAGGCCTCTCTCATCTTTTTAAGTGGGAGAACTTGCACAATTGGTGGCTGACTAAATACTTTTTTTCCCCACTGTACATTTAAAAAAGTCTAATAAATCCATGTAATATAGCCTACACCTTCACAATAAATCCATTATTTATTTTAGACAGGTCTAAAGAAACATGATATGAAGAAAATGTAGTCTATTTCAGAAGAACAGAATAGCATACTCTGAGTTGTCCTTATGTTAGGCCCTGATCTGGCTATGACATGTGGCTGTGGGCTACACTAGTTCATTTAGCAGACAAGATTTGCTAAGTATTCCATGGGGAGGGGTCACACTCGGACAATCAGAGAGGCAGTTTATCATTGTGGCCCAGGTGGCACAAAATAATCAAAGGTCTGACCGCATGGAGATGCTTGGGAAAATGGTTACAACAGGGGATCAGAGTGTTTGTGTCTCAGGTGAAGAGGGTGGATCTGAACTCCATCACCTAGGACTTGACATAGATTAAGTAGATTAATCAAATCTCACATTGTTATCAATTTCTGCTCAATCTGCATGCTTTCTCAATCAGCTTTAACTGTATGTGCACTCGTAAATCAAGTTATTTCTCGAGTTGGGCTCTGGGATATAACAGCCATTGAGTATCTGATTTTATGGTGGATTGTGGAGGAGGGGGGTTGAGTGTGTTGGAGTATGTGAGTATGTGCGTGTGTGCTTGTCTGGCATCTGTTGTGGGGGGGGGGGGATGTTGGGGGGGGAGGGGGGGGGTATGGGATGGACCACGGGAATTATTTGCTAGGATAATAATTGCTTGTCAATGAATTAAATGTAATACAATGGCAATCCGGGTTATATGTTAGAATCCTACGCGTGAACTGCCAACATTATTACGCATATTAATTGATTATGATGGAAAATAGGATATGCATAATTTATATAGATATATATATATATAGAGGTGAAAGCATTGGAAATGCTTTTGGCGGTTAATCTGCTTCTGTTTTGTGGGTGGCACTGTGTGCTGTTTCGATGGATGGGTCCTGGCCTCTCGGGGCCTTAGGGATACGGAGGGACGTGGGGGGGATGCTGATCACTGGGATGACGGCTCAACTTGGGATGGGGAGGGGCTTTAGCGGGGGAATTAGTGGAGAACAATTGAAGGGTTACTCCGTAGCAATACAAATATCACGGTACAGCTATATGGACACTCAATCATTACGCCATTTTTTATTGGTACATTTACAAACATATATAATGATAAATAGACTTGAAACTTGTATCTCATTATGGTGTATGGTGAAATAAGTATAGCCAGTTATAATTGTAATGGCTTAGCAGATAATAACTAAAGAATAACAATATTTACATGGCTCAAAGAGAAGGAATATAATATCTATTGTATACAGGAAACTCATTCAACAATTCGAGATGAAGTAGCGTGGAAAAAATAATGGAGGGGGGGAAATATACTTCTCCCATGGGCAAAGAAATTCAAAAGGGGTGATGATATTAATTAATAGTAATTTCGATCCGAATGTGCAAATTATCCAAATAGATACGCAAGATAGATGGATTATTTTAAATATGTTATTGGACCATAAACAGATATGGCTCATTAACCTTTACGGACCAAATAATGATCATCCACAATTCTTTGACAATATATATAATAAATGATCAAGCCTGCAAGCAACTCAAGACAATATTATTATGGTGGGGGATTATAATACTGTTTTAAATAGCTCAATGGACCGTAAAGGAAATCACACCACAAACAATCACCCACATGCTCTTAAGGAAATTGTGAATGTCATGGATACATTAGAACTAGTAGATATATGGAGGCTTAAATATCCTGACCTAGTGAGATATACATGGAGGAGACTCAATCAAGCTAGTCGTCTTGACTTCTTTCTTATCTCATTCTCGTTGGCACCAAAAGTAAAAAAAAAAAAAGTGTTGATAGGGGACAGAATGTGGTCGGACCATCATATAATAGGCATATACATTACTCTTACTGAATTTCCACGTGGGCGAGGATATTGGAAATTGAATCAAAGCCTATTGGATGATAATTTATTTATAATTAGAACAAAGGAATTTATAACTGACTTTTTCTAACATAACGTAGGTACAGCGAATCCCCTTATTGTATGGGACACCTTTAAATGTGCCTTTAGAGGCCATGCAATTCAGTACTCATCTCGAAAACAAAAGCAATTTAGGTCAAAAGAGTTTATACTAAGAAAGGAAATAGAAAGTCTAACAGAACAGATAGATGGCAATAATAACTGTAACATAGACGCTCAGAATAAATTAGAGGAAAAACAAAAAGAAATGGAGAAACTTATTCAAGAAAGATAAAGTGTAATATATTATAAAAATAAAGCAAACTGGATGGAATATGGGGAAAAATGCACAAAATTCTTTTTTAATCTTCAACATAGGAATGCTACCAAAAAGAACTTAATGAAACTGGTTACAATTGACGGAGTCACCCATAATTCACCAAATGATATTTTGAAGGAAGAAACAAAGTACTTTAAGCATATGTTTTCTTTTCAGTCGCCTCCATCTCCTCTAACTGAAGCTAATTGTAGAGATTTTTTTTCTATTGATAATGTGAAATTAACAGCCACACAGAAACAGTCATGTGAAGGTGAAATTACAGAGGAGGAACTTCTGGATGCAATTAAAGACTTTAAGTCCGGGAAAACTCCAGGGTTGGATGGCATACCAGTCGAGGTATACCAAACCTTTTTTGATATACTAAGAGGACCGTTATTAGCATGTTTTAACCACTCCTATGTAAATGGTAGATTATCTGACACTCAAGAAGAAGGTCTGATCTCATTATTACTGAAACAGGATACAAGTGGAAAATATAAAGATCCAGTCCATTTACAAAATTGGAGGCCCCTTACACTTCAGTGTTGTGATGCAAAATGTATAGCGCATAGAATTAAAAAGGTATTGTCGGATATTATTAATTCTAATCAGACAGGTTTTTTACATGGAAGATACATTGGAGATAATATAAGGCAAGTATTGGAAACAATAGAACACTATGGAAAATATGGGAAACCAGGCCTGCTATTCATAGCAGACTTCGAAAAGGCATTTGATAAAGTTCAACTGGGGTTTATATATAAATGCCTGTAGCATTTCAATTTGGGAGATTCTCTTATAAAATGGGTCAAAATCATGTATACTAACCCTAGGTGTAAAATAGTAAATAATGGCTATTTCTCAGAAAGTTTTAAACTGTCAAGAGGAGTGAAACAAGGTTGTCCACTAACGGCATATCTATTTATTGTGGCCATCGAGATGTTAGCTATTAAAATCAGATCCAATAATAATATCAGAGGATTAGAAATACAGGGCTTAAAAACAAAGGTGTCATTGTACGCTGATGATTCATGTTTTCTTTTAAATCCACAACTAGAATCCCTCCACAGCCTCATAGAGGATATAGATATATTTTCTAACCTCTCTGGAGACAACCAAATTATGACAAATGTACTATATTACGTATTGGATCACTAAAAAATACAATTTTTACATTACCATGTAGTTTACCAATAAAATGGTCTGATGGTGATGTGGATATACTCGGAATACATATCCCAAAGGAAATAAATGATCTCACTTCAATAAATTTTAATAGAAAGTTAGCAAAAATAGATAAGATCTTACTACCATGGAAAGGAAAATACCTGTCAATTTGTGGAAAAATCACCCTGATTAACTCTTTAGTATTATCCCAGTTTACATATTTGCTTATTGTCTTGCTTACGCCTAGCGAACAGTTTTTTAAATTATATGAGAAAAAAATATTCAATTTTATTTGGAACGGCAAGCCAGACAAAATTAAAAGGGCATATTTATATAATGAATTCGGAGGACAGAAATTATTAAATATTAAAGCATTAGACCTATCACTAAAAGCTTCAGTCATACAAAAGTTATACTTAAATCCGAACTGGTTTTCAAGCAAATTAGTAAGATTGTCTCACCCAATGTTCAAGAAAGGCCTTTTTCCCTTTATTCAGATTACAACCTCTCACTTTCAGTTATTTGAAAAGGAAATAATCTCCCAAATATCACTATTTCTAAAACAAGCCATAGAAAGTTGGTTGCAATTTCAATTTAATCCTCCAGAAACAACAGAACAAATAATGCAACAAATATTGTGGTTAAATTCAAATATACTAATTGACAAAAAACCTTTATTTTTTGACAGAAAAATCTCCCCCAATCTCCCCCCAAAAAAAAAAGAATTCCGTGGCATTATTTTATATTATGAAGAATACAATTGAACATAGCTGAATAAAATGGAAAGGATATTTTCCCCCAACGATTTGAGGGAGTGCCCACATAAAGCTATTCTGTGTTGAGCGGTTAACAAAGAAACAGGTCATCCTATATGCTTAATTTATAGTTATTTATGTAACTTTGGTTCTGTTACAAACGTTGGGCTGTATGTTTTGATTTTTAATACATTGTAAGGCTGCATGATGCGACCTAATGATGATTTGAAAAAAGTCGCTTGAAAGGCATGAGCTCTACTTTGTTTGTTGCGCAGGCTGTACACACTTCATCAGTCTCTCATTCACAATTTGACAAGCACTTGATAATGCCTAGAATTTCCCGGTTGCATCCCCTTTGTGTGGCTGTAATGCCCCCTAAAAAAATCCATGCCTTTTGTGGCCAGTGGCCATTGTGCCCTTGGGCTGAATATAATAATTATCATTCCCTTCTCCTTAGGTTGGATCACCGCACAGCTATTTTCAGGTCTCTCCAGAGATGTTCAAGTGTGAGCTCTGGCTGGGCCACTCAAGGACATTCAGAGACTTGTCCAGAAGCCGCTCCTGCATTGTCTTGGCTGTATGCTTAGGGTTGTTGTCCTGTTGGAAGGTGAACCTTGGCCCCCAGTCTGAGGTCCTGAGTGCTCTGGAGGAGGTTTTCATCAAGGATCTCTCTGTACTTTACCCCGTTCATCTTTCCCTCGATCCTGACTAGTCTCCCAGTCCCTGCCGCTGAAACACATCCCCACAGCATGATGCTGCCACCACCATGCTTCACCATAGGGATGGTGCCTGGTTTCCTCCAGACGTGATGCTTGGCATTCAGGCCAAAGAGTTCAATCTTGGTTTCATCAGACCAGAGAATCTTGTTTCTCATGGGTCTGAGAGTCCTTTAGGTGCCTTTTGGCAAACTCCAAGCAGGCTGTCATGTGCCTTTTACTGAGGAGTGGCTTCAGTCTGGCCACTCTAACATAAATGCCTGATTGGTGTAGTGCTGCAGAGATGGTGTCCTTCTGGAAGGTTCTCCCATCTCCACAGAGGAACTCTGGAGCTCTGTCAGAGTGACCATCTGGTTCTTGGTCACCTCCCTGACCAAGGCCCTTCTCCCCCGATTGCTCAGTTTGGCCAGGCGGCCAGCTCTAGGAAGAGTCTTGGTTGTTCCAAACTTCTTCCATTTAAGAATGATGGAGGCCACTGTGTTCTTAGTGACCTTCAATGCAGCAGAATTTTTTTGGTACCCTTCCCCAGATCTGTGCCTCGACACAATCCTGTCTCGGAGCTCTACGGACAATTCCTTCGACCTCATGGCTTGGTTTTTGCTCTGACATGCACTGTCAACTGTGGGACCTTGTATAGACAGGTGTGTGCCTTTCCAAATCATGTCCAATCAATTGATTTTACCACAGGTGGACTCCAATCAAGTTGTAGAAACATCTCAAGGACGACAGCAGTTAATGGGGATCCTTAATACATACAAATACATTAGGCTACATTCTACAAATAGCTATAGCAGGTTCCTGAACTGGCCGAATGGCAGCTCTATCCTTCAGCGTCACAAGTTGGTACAACTTCTTTAATTAACTTAATTGTCAGGACCTAGACCATATAACCAGAGTAGAAAAGAACCACAATATTACCTCAAAGTCAATCAATTCAAACCAGAATATTATCTGGCGCCATTTTTTCTTATGTTCTTCTACGGGCTAGCTTTTCTTAGCCGCAAACGCAGTCATCGCTATGTCCAGATCACTAACAGTTTTCATTCGATCAATTTACACATTTAAACTGTACAATTTCAACATAAAAGGTAAGTATCACTCAGATAACCATTTCAACTATAGATAATGTGTACACCACATACCTGAGAACAAAGAAAAAAGAGAGTCGGAGAAATGGTTAGTTGTCACAGGCGTCTTCTTCGAGTGTTGTTGAGGGAAGGGGAGACGCAAACCGCTGTGCTCCCTCGCCCCCTGCTGGTGGCAACAGGCATGAACAATTCCCAATGGAAATCCTTGGAGGACTCAGCCCAAAATAATAGTGGATTACAAACATATACAGTCATTGATTACAACAACATCTAAACCATGTTTTATAAATACAATTTGATTCCATAACCTTATGGGCAGCCACAACTATAGTGTATGAAAATAAACATTCATACTTAGATAGGTCCGTGAGCGTTTCCAATCTAATCTCAAAATGAGATGGCAACATCTACAGTAGATACAAAGATATGACAAAGTAGTCATAAGGTTGACTAACACTAAATGCAATTCGAAAATAATTAATCCCTACATGTGAGATTTATGTATTGTTTTTAAATATATGCCATGTAAAAAAAATATATATATTTCTGGAACACATTTCAAATCGATAAATGCATTGAAAAAAACAAAAATACGTTCGGAGTAAATTTTTCATTATGGCCGCGACCGGGAGACTCATGGGCGGCGCACAATTGGCCCAGCGTCGTCCAGGGTAGGGGAGGGAATGGCCGGCAGGGATGTAGCTCAGTTGATAGAGCATGGCGTTTGCAACGCCAGGGTTGTGGGTTCGATTCCCACGGGGGGCCAGTATATAAAAAAAAAAAAATGTATTCACTAACTGTAAGTCGCTCTGGATAAGAGCGTCTGCTAAATGACTAAAATGTAAATGTATTTATATATGTTATTAAAATACATGATCATATATTTTTAAATGTATGTCACGTTTATATATGGGGTTTAAATATATAGGAATGTATTTAAAAATAAATGTCAAGTTATTTGATATATAAAGCCAGGGGTGCTACTTTGGTTTTAGAAGTGGGGGGGACATTATTTTACCTGACCGCTCGGAGGCGTCCGCATGGTCCTAAAGCACTCCGTTGCCCTGTTTTGTATCACATTCAAATGATAAAACTGGGGGGGGGGGGGGCAAACATGCAATTTCTAGTGAAAATTTCCCCAGTGAAAGTTGCACCCCTGTATAAGGCCATTTACTTTACCGTATGGGAGGACGCTGTCGGTGTGATCATGGCGGTAAGCCGGGTGTGCACTACATGATTTAGCTGTCCCAGACAAGTTTTTGACTACTAGGGGCACGCGGCCGTCACCGACGCTCCTTTAATGTGAGTGGGTCTGAGACGCAATCGTAGGGCTACCAATCTCGTCTTTGAGCAGTCCCAGACGTCCCGATATTTTCAAACGTTTGATTTTATAGGCACAAAACCTGCAATGCTCTTGTAGTGTGAGATGTGCAATGACAAGTTTTGAGAACGGTGATCAGCAATAGCCAATGAGAGCTTGCCAGAGAAGAAGCCAGTGAGATGATGACATTGTTTTTTATCACCCAGAATGTATAGTCTCTCGAGCAGGATCCTTTTTACGCTGCTGCTACTCTGTTTAATTATTTATGCATAGTCACTTTAACTCTACCCACATGTACATATTACTTCAACTACGTCAACTAGCCGGTGCCCCCGCACATTGACTCTGCACCGGTACCCCCCCTGTATATATAGCCTCCCTACTGTTATTTAATTTTACTTCTGCTCTTTTTTTCTCAACACTTTTTTGTTGTTTTATTTTACTTTTTTATAAAAAAATAAATAAATGCACTGTTGGTTAAGGGCTTGTAAGTAAGCATTTCAGTGTAATGTCTACACCTGTTGTATTCGGCGCATGCGGCTAATAACATTTGATTTGATGACTACTACTAGTATGCGTTTCCACTTGCCTTTAACCAAAGCCAAAGTGTCCTCGTCACAGCTCTGAAGTGTACAAGCAATGTTATTCAATTCAAAAAATGTTGGCTAGACATTTCAACTCTTCACGGCGTGTGTCTGACTAAATGTCTGACTGAAAACGTTTGAGGCTGCTTTGAGCTACAGCTTGTCGTAGCTATGTTAAATCTAATCACATCATTATTTTTGACAATCCTCACGACCAAGTCAAGAATCTTGTAGTCAGTGTGACCCCCCCCCCCCCCCCCCACCCCCGTGTGCCACATCGTTTGGTGTGTGCACCACTGCGTTGGCAAGACCCCCCCAAAAAAAAAAAATCAGGAAAGACCGTTGTTTAATGTGAGAGGCACAGTGATGTTAGGGTTTTGAAAGTCATGCCGTGTGCACCCAGCTTTAGATGTTCTACGAGTGGTCTGAGACAGGCGTTAGATTACAAGCATTTTTTTTTTTTTGTGCAACGTTAATAACGACGGTTTTGGGAAACAGCTCAGAGATTTAACGATGCATCCTAGTAAGGTTCTAACGATGAACTTGCTGTTAGAAAACCACCTGGTGTCCGACTTTCGTCTGTCGCAGACTCACCTCCCCCGACTTCACTCCTCGACGTCCGTCCACAGTCGGTTGCTTTCGCCTTACCTCAAACACCCCCATTGACTTAAGTCAGCATCCGATTGCTATATCATATGATGTAGTTAGCTGACATGTTAAATACCTGTCCAGACGTTGTAAGATCTGGCATGCGCCTGCAACGTAGTCGGGCAGTGACTCGACCATTGTCTGGAGTCCAACTTCCTGTTGCACAGGACCCTGATCATTTCCTGTTTTTAGTCTTAAAGTTACTTTGATAAACAATCGTTGTCTTAATTTCGCCTCTCATCATCCATAATCAAACATTTAACGGGAGAATGACCAATTTAAAGCGAATAGAAACATTTTCATAACAATGGGAGAGACACTGTGGTGTCGAGACAACGATGCTGACATGCTGTGATGACAAGAAATCCGCTGACACTGTCCTTGATTATAGTGGTTTATTACGTCAAAGATTACAGTATCAATTTACAGACTCCTGCAGAAATCTGGAGAACAACTGACCCAATCTCTAATATGTTATTCTCTCCGGCCGTTGGTTCAAACATGGTATTTATATCCTAATGTAACATAAGATGGGTGGTTTTTGATAGACCAATCCCTGGCCTCCCCATATCTCCAAATGTCCTCTATTCCAAGAAGCCTAATGTAGTAATGCTTTCCATGATGTTTCAGCAAAGCAGAGTAAAGTTAATCTATCACACCATTTGCAAACGTCAGCCAAAATCCTAGACTTTCAGATACTACAACACAACCCTACATAAAGTAAAAATATCCATAGAGGTATAATGGTCACATGGGGGACTCAATTATTTGTCTATATATTATGTCTGTATATTTATCGTCTCTATATTATGTCTGTATATTTATCGTCTATATATTATGTCTGTATATTTATCGTCTATATATTATGCCTGTATATCCTATTGATTAAGCAGCACCATTTCACCAGGAAAAAAAACTATTTTCTCTGCCTACTTTGTAATGTCTGACTTCCCGCAGCAGATGGCAGTGTTTTGCCATCAAACTTCACAGACTCACAAAGGATTTTCCCACTGGGATTTTTCTCATCATCTGATTTCATATCACAGTTGTCATTGAATAACAATCTTTGAATTAAATTCTTTAGGTAACTTTTCTCTGCGTTATCCCACATGCTGGTGAATTTCAGTCAGAGGTAAGTTGGCTGAAGGAAGCACAATACAGACAATACTGAAGTTGAATAATATCGTCAAAACCACAGTACAGCGTCAAAGCGCATTGACTTAGTATTTTTAAAGTCATAGGGTAGATGGCTATATAAATAGGGTATACATACATCTATTCATAGGGTCAAGCATCCCATATAAACCTGTTTTAGTCCTCTAATAAGTTGAAAGTTCATTAAACAGTATGGCGATACGTGACAGCACCCCACCCCCCCCCCCCCCCACCCCACTCTACCAATGGTATTAAATGCAGTCTGGTGGATGATAAATATAACTTTTATTACATAGTGCTGAGCAGATGGTTTCATAGTTCATGTCAGGTATGATCTTCAATGTGATGTGTCAATGGTAGAGTCCCAAACGGCACCCCCTATTCCCTACATAGTGCACTACTTTTGACCAGTAGCCTATACTACACTGTGTAGGGAAAAGGGTGCCATTTGGGACCTGCATGACCTTTTTTAAAGGGCTTCACAATATTAATGGCTGAGCAGGTTGATACAGAATACGGACTGGAAGTGGAGTGACCTTCTTTTTATTTATTTTTTTAACCTGCTATGACCAAAACGTAGACCCGTGTGGGTTAATAAGACAATACAACAGCGGTACTGTAGAATCCTGTCTCTGAAAAGCTGCTTTACTCGCTTGAACTTTTTAAAGAAAACACCAATACCATATCGTTTAAACCAACTAGCTTGTTCGTCAACTATATTCTCTCTCTGTGAGTTTTTTTTTCTTCCATTTACGAGATTCTGTCTGTATCCCAAATGGCACCCTATTCTCAATATAGTGCACTACTTTTGACCCAAACTATATTAGGGAATAGGGTGCCGTTTGGGATGCAGGCAATGTAAGAAAACAAAGAAGAGCTTTCGATTCTCTCGTGTCAAGATGCTAACCAATTTTGTGTGTGTAGATAGATAGTGTGTGTGTCTGTGTGTGTCTGTGTGTAGATAGTGTGTGTGTGTGTGTGTGTGTGTCTGTGTGTGTAGATAGATAGTGTGTGTGTGTGTGTGTGTGTCTGTGTGTGTGTATAGATAGATAGTGTGTGTGTCTGTGTGTAGATAGAGGGTATGTGGATAAATAGAGGTGAGTGTAACATGTAAAAGGCTGTAGAGAATGAAAATTGGTTCTGTCAGTTTTTGTTATGCACTTCTGATCCAATTTCTGCAACTTTTTGTTTTAGAAAAAAAACGATCTTATTTTTTTTTTCACAGTAAACTTCAATATCGTGTCTTTAGCGTGTGTTGGTCTGTTTTCATTTCAAGACAATAACCCAATTTTGTAAGTCTACTGAACTGTTTATGCATATAATAGAATTAGTTCTGAAATTCACGGTGAGGGATTTAAAACACGAGGATTGCATCGTATTTCTCTCTAGTCTATAGGATTTATTCATACAGAATGAACTAATACAAATGGTTTGGTATTTTTCTGAAGCACTTGAAGTGTCAAGCATGGCTCAGAATGGTTAAAAAAAAAGAAAAATGTTAAGAAATGTGAAATGTGTCTAAACATGCATTGACTTACTTACATTCTTTGAGATGATTTTGACCAGGCCCGTAAAATAACAGATAACTGTAGCAGATGATTTTGACCCGTAAAATAACAGATAACTGTAGCAGATTATTTTGACCAGGCCCGTAAAATAACAGATAACTGTAGCAGATGATTTTGACCAGGCCCGTAAAATAACAGATAACTGTAGCAGATGATTTTGACCAGGCCCGTAAAATAACAGATAACTGTAGCAGATGATTTTGACCAGGCCCGTAAAATAACAGATAACTGTAGCAGATTATTTTGACCAGGCCCGTAAAATAACAGATAACTGTAGCAATCTTTCATCTGTGTTTTAGACCTAACTGTAAATAACAGTGCTTTTATGTTTTGGATATAAATGCTGCTTATTCTGAAATATGTAAATACATGTTTGACTGTGTAATAACATCATTCTGTTGTCATCATTGTAAATCATACTAATGTTGAAGGATGCCGCCTGCCAGATTCTATTGGTTCAGTATTGTAATGTATGGGATTTGTCCTATATACCATCCGTCTGTGTTGCATCTCAGTTAGATATAAGCCATTTATACCTGACTGCGACCTCAAATGGCACCCTTTATCCCCCTATATAGTGCACTAGTGTTGGCCAGAGCCATATGGGCTCTGGTCAAAAGCAGTGCACTATATAGGGAATAGGGTGCCATTTGAGACGAAGGCTTTATACTCCAGAGGCCTAGCTGTTAGGTTGTGTTTGGTTGAAGTATTAATTCAAGTCCCTGGTAATGAATTTGCTGACATCAGAAGTTGTATTGCATTATGACTATAAATATGGGGCCACCACAGTACAGCTCTGCAATCTACGCAAAGGGTAGTTAATGTGATTTATTAGCTATTATTGTATGTATGGAATATCTGAAAAAACTAAATGGCCAGATTTTTACTGTGAATTGGGTTGCATAGGGAGAGCTAAAAAATTAACTTGATTGTTACCCCACTGCTTGGCTGCGTTCCAAATGGCACCTTATTCCCTATTTGGTGCACTACTTTTGAGCAGGACTTATAGGGCTGTGGTCAAAAGTAGTGCACTATGTAGGGAATAGGGTGCCATTTGTGAGGCATACCTTGTCTCCCCCAGTATTGACTAAGTCAGTGAATTCATCACAACGACAGTGTCAGTGGAGTTGAAACGAAGAACGTCCCTGCACATACAGCTTTTAATTCTACTCTAGTCTATAGGTTCTATTTCCCATTTTCAATTCCCTCTAAATCAACCAGATAATCAAAAGCACTTAAAAACACAATCAGTTGTGTTCCAAAGTCCTAAATGCTAAACTTGGCCATGCTGCAAAGCACTCTGGGATTCCAGTCCTCCAGTCTTCCCGGGCTGTGTCCCAAATGGCACCCTATCCCTTTTATAGTGCACTACTTTTGACCAGAAGCCAATCAAAAGTAGTGCACTACATGGGGACCAGGGTGCCATTTGGGACATAATCCCTGCTCTGACCTCTCAAGGTGAACCCTTGCATGGCTGTCTGTTCCATGAATACTAAATATGGTCTGGATAAGATGCTTTCTCTCTTTTCACCAGCATTTAATCAGTGCTCTTACTGAGCTGTCTGTCTAGGGATAAGTCCCTGAGGGTTGTTGCTTCTCTGACTGGCATCAAAAGGATGACTGGCCTGGTGCGGCGATGTTTCTCTCTTCTCTGACTGGAATCCAAATGACTGGCCTGGTGTGGTGATGTTTCTCTCTTCTCTGACTGGCATCAAAAGGATGACTGGCCTGGTGCGGCGATGTTTCTCTCTTCTCTGACTGGAATCCAAATGACTGGCCTGGTGTGGTGATGTTTCTCTCTTCTCTGACTGGCATCAAAAGGATGACTGGCCTGGTGCGGCGATGTTTCTCTCTTCTCTGACTGGAATCCAAATGACTGGCCTGGTGTGGTGATGTTTCTCTCTTCTCTGACTGGCATCAAAAGGATGACTGGCCTGGTGCGGCGATGTTTCTTTCTTCTCTGACTGGCATCAAAAGGATGACTGGCCTGGTGTGGCGATGTTTCTCTGCTGAGTCTGAATGCACTCCAAGGCTTGCGTCTGAAATGGCACTCTATGCCATACATAGTGCACTACTTTTGACCAGAGCCAGGGTCTATTATCTAGGGAACAGGCTGCCATTAGGATATCTGCTGTGCCGTTGTTACTCTACTCATTCTGAGACCAGGCTTGGTCAGACACACCCCAAGACATCAGGAACCATTCCCAGAAGCCTTGGGAAATTTGCCTACACTCTCATAGAAATCCTATAGTCTGACCATGTTCTATCATGATTCAGCTCTATATTCAGTAGTCTGACCATGTTCTATCATGATTCAGCTCTATATTCAGTAGTCTGACCATGTTCTATCATGATTCAGCTCTATATTCAGTAGTCTGACCATGTTCTATCATGATTCAGCTCTATATTCAGTAGTCTGACCATGTTCTATCATGATTCAGCTCTATATTCAGTAGTCTGACCATGTTCTATCATGATTCAGCTCTATATTCAGTAGTCTGACCATGTTCTATCATGATTCAGCTCTATATTCAGTAGTCTGACCATGTTCTATCATGATTCAGCTCTATATTCAGTAGTCTGACCATGTTCTATCATGATTCAGCTCTATATTCAGTAGTCTGACCATGTTCTATCATGATTCAGCTCTATATTCAGTAGTCTGACCATGTTCTATCATGATTCAGCTCTATATTCAGTAGTCTGACCATGTTCTATCATGATTCAGCTCTATATTCAGTAGTCTGACCATGTTCTATCATGATTCAGCTCTATATTCAGTAGTCTGACCATGTTCTATCATGATTCAGCTCTATATTCAGTAGTCTGACCATGTTCTATCATGATTCAGCTCTATATTCAGTAGTCTGACCATGTTCTATCATGATTCAGCTCTATATTCAGTAGTCTGACCATGTTCTATCATGATTCAGCTCTATATTCAGTAGTCTGACCATGTTCTGAAAGCACAGATAGGTGAGGCTGAACCTACAGAGGATGGAAAGTTCACACATTAGAAATCCCCTTAAAAATACACTTGTCCATACCTTTCTTTCATTTCAGACTTATAATACACTATTTATCTTTTGCTGCTTCTGAAATGGCATCCTATTCACTCTATAGTACACTTGTTTTGGCCAGTTCCCATAGGGTTCTGGTCAAAAGTAGTGCACTATAAAGGTCGTAGGGTGCCATTTGGGAAGCAGACCATATATATGTTTCATTTCAGAGCTGGGACAGGTCAGTCAGTCAGTTAGGCTCAATGCAGCTCTGTTTTGGTCTAAATATTTTTTTGTCTAGTGATTGACAGCCTCTGTTTTCCCCCCCTCGTGTCTCTTGTATGTATGTGTGTGTGTTTGTATGTGTGCGTGTGTTTGTGTGTGTGTGTGTGTGTAGGAGGGGGGGTTCCGTGCGTGTGTTAGTGCCTTCTTCCTTGGAAAAAGGAATCAATCCAATGATCCGAGACGCTTAGTCAACCTGCCTGGATCTGTCCAATCAAGGCCCTTTTAAAAAAGAGATTTCAAATGTTATTTAGCTTATTATTAGATGTTTATATCTACCCCTAAGATATGAATGGCTAGAGGGTTTCTATAGCACCCGAGGATCACTACGCCAACATTCATACCCCCCCCCCCCACGCCCCCCCCCCCCTGAACCAGAGCTAGCCCAATCATCTCTGCCTCAGTGGTGGTACAGAGCAGAGGCAGAGGGCACCAGGACATTACCTGGATGTGTGTTTTGTCTAATCACATCTGATGAGATGAAACAGATTATTCAGGCTGCATGCTGGGCTGAGAGAGAAAGGATTAGGGGAAAAAAAGAAAGGTAGAGAGAGAGAGAGAGAGAGAGAGCCCTGTACCAGTTAGGAAGAGTCAAATCATGTGAACAGGGAACATGAGTTGCTGGATCTCTATACATCACTGTTGGTCTGTATCTCTCTATACATCAAGAACAGCGCCGGAAGAAGATGGCTGCCGTTTTACAGCCCTCTAACCAATTGTACTATTATGTGTGTTTTTCCGCGTTATTTGTAATTTATTTTGTACATAATGTTTCTGCCATCGTCTCTTATAACCAAAGAGAGCTTCTGGATATCAGGACAGCGATTACTCACCTCGCGTTGGACAAACACTTTTTCTTCAACGAGGCGTTCGCGAAGGATATTCTACAGACTCCCGACAAGGCCCAGATCCCCGTCATTCGCGTGAGGAAGAGACGGAGATATCGTGGACGTAGGTCGGGGTGCCTTGTAAGGATCCGACGGCGAACGAGTAAACTGCCTCTCCCATCAATCCTATTAGCCAACGTTCAAGCTTTGGAGAATAAAATGGACGATTTAAGATTACGGTTATCCTACCAACGGGACATTAAAAACTGTAATATCTTATGTTTCACGGAGTCGTGGCTGAACGACGACAATGATAACATTCAGCTAGCAGGCTATACGCTACATCGGCAGGACAGAACGGCAGACTCGGGTAAGACGAGGGGTGGCGGTCTCTGTATATTTGTAAACAACAGCTGGTGCACCAAATCAAATACTAAGGAAGTCTCAAGGTTTTGCTCGCCTGAGGTAGAGTATCTTATGATAAGCTGCAGACCACACTATTTACCAAGAGAGTTTTCATCTATATTTTTCATAGCTGTCTATTTACCACCACAAACCAATGCTGGCATTAAGATTGCACTGAATGAGTTGTACAAGGCCATTAATCAACAGGAAAACGCTCATCCAGATGCAGCGCTCCTAGTAGCAGGGGACTTTAATGCAGGGAAACTTAAATCCGTTCTACCTAATTTCTACCAGCATGTTAAATGTGCAACCAGAGGGGAAAAAACTCTAGACCACCTTTACTCCACACACAGAGACGCATACAAAGCTCTCCCTCGCCCTCCATTTGGCAAATCTGACCATAACTCTATCCTCCTGATTCCTGCTTATAAGCAAAAACTGAAGCAGGAAGCACCAGTGATTCGGCTAATAAAAAAGTGGTCAGATGACGCAGATGCTAAGCTACAGGACTGTTTTGCTAGCACAGACTGGAACATGTTCCGGGATTCTTCAGACAGCATTGAGGAGTACACCACATCAGTCACTGGCTTCATCAATAAGTGCATCGATGATGTCGTCCCCACAGTGACCGTACGTACATACCCCAACCAGAAGCCATGGATTACAGGAAACATCCGCACTGAGCTAAAGGGTAGAGCTGCCGCTTTCAAGGAACGGGACTCTAACCCGGACGCTTATAAGAAATCCCGCTATGACCTCCGACGAACCATCAAACAGGCAAAGAGTCAATACAGGTCTAAGATTGAATCATACTACACTGGCTCTGACGCTCGTCGGATGTGGCAGGGCTTGAAAACTATTACAGACTACAAAGGGAAGCACAGCCGCGAGCTGCCCAGTGACACAAGCCTACCAGACGAGCTAAACCACTTCTATGCTCGCTTCGAGGCAAGCAACACTGAAGCATGCATGAGAGCACCAGCTGTTCCGGACGACTATGTGATCACGCTCTCCGTAGCCGATGTGAGTAAGACTTTTAAGCAGGTCAACATTCACAAGGCCGCAGGGCCAGACGGATTACCAGGACGTGTACTCCGAGCATGTGCTGACCAACTGGCAAGTGTCTTCACTGACATTTTCAACATGTCCCTGACTGAGTCTGTAATACCAACATGTTTCAAGCAGACCACCATAGTCCCCGTGCCCAAGAACTCTAAGATAACCTGCCTAAATGACTACCGACCCGTGGCACTGACGTCTGTAGCCATGAAGTGCTTTGAAAGACTGGTCATGGCTCACATCAACAGCATAATCCCAGAAACCCTAGACCCATTCCAATTTGCATACCGCCCCAACAGATCCACAGATGATGCAATCTCTATCGCACTCCACACTGCCCTTTCCCACCTGGACAAGAGGAACACCTACGTGAGAATGCTATTCATTGACTACAGCTCAGCATTCAACACCATAGTGCCCTCAAAGCTCATCACTAAGCTAAGGATCCTGGGACTAAACACCTCCCTCTGCAACTGGATCCTGGACTTCCTGACGGGCCGCCCCCAGGTGGTAAGGGTAGGTAACAACACATCTGCCACACTGATCCTCAACACGGGGGCCCCTCAGGGGTGCGTGCTCAGTCCCCTCCTGTACTCTCTGTTCACCCATGACTGCATGGCCAGGCACGACTCCAACACCATCATTAAGTTTGCCGACGACACAACAGTGGTAGGCCTGATCACCGACAACGATGAGACAGCCTATAGAAAATAATATAAAATAATTGGTCATTTAGCAGACGCTCTTATCCAGAGCGACTTACAGGAGCAATTAGGGTTAAGTGCCTTGCTCGAGGGCACATCGACAGATTTTTCACCTAGTGGGCTCGGGGATTAGAACCAGCGACCTTTCGGTTACTGGCACAACGCTCTTAACCACTAAGCTACCTGCCGAGGAGGTCAGAGATCTGGCCGTGTGGTGCCAGGACAACAACCTCTCCCTCAACGTGACCAAGACAAAGGAGATGATTGTGGACTACAGGAAAAAAAAGAGGACTGAGCACGCCCCCATTCTCATCGACGGGGCTGTAGTGGAACAGGTTGAGAGCTTCAAGTTCCTTGGTGTCCACATCACCAACGAACTATCATGGTCCAAACACACCAAGACAGTCGTGAAGAGGGCACGACAAAGCCTATTCCCCCTCAGGAGACTAAAAAGATTTGGCATGGGTCCTCAGATCCTCAAAAAATTCTACAGCTGCACCATCGAGAGCATCCTGACTGGTTGCATCACCGCCTGGTATGGCAACTGCTTGGCCTCTGACCGCAAGGCACTACAGAGGGTAGTGCGTACGGCCCAGTACATCACAGGGGCAAAGCTCCCTGCCATCCAGGACCTCTATACCAGGCGGTGTCAGAGGAAGGCCCTCAAAATTGTCAAAGACTCCAGTCACCCTAGTCATAGACTGTTCTCTCTGCTACCGCACGGCAAGCGGTACCGGAGTGCCAAGTCTAGGTCCAAAAGACTTCTCAACAGCTTCTACCCCCAAGCCATAAGACTCCTGAACAGCTAATCATGGCTACCCGGACTATTTGCACTGCCCCCCCACCCCATACTTTTTACGCTGCTGCTACTCTGTTAAGTATTTATGCATAGTCACTTTAACTCTACCCACATGTACATATTACCTCAACTACCTCAACTAGCCGGTGCCCCCGCACATTGACTATGCAACGGTACCCCCCTGTATATATAGCCTCCCTACTGTCACTTTATTCTATTGTGTATATATAGCCTCCCTACTGTCACTTTATTTTTACTTCTGCTCTTTTTTTCTCAACACTTTTTTTGTTGTTGTTTTATTCTTACTTTTTTTTGTTTAAAATAAATGCACTGTTGGTTAAGGGCTGTAAGTAAGCATTTCACTGTAATGTCTGCACCTGTTGTATTCGGCGCATGTGACCAATAAAATTTGATTTGATTTGATTTGATCACTGTTGGTCTGTATCTCTATACATCACTGTTGGTCTGGATCTCTATACATCACTGTTGGTCTGGATCTCTCTACATCACTGTTGGTCTGTATCTCTCTACATCACTGTTGGTCTGTATCTCTCTACATCACTGTTGGTCTGTATCTCTCTATACATCACTGTTGGTCTGTATCTCTATACATCACTGTTGGTCTGTATCTCTATACATCACTGTTGGTCTGTATCTCTATACATCACTGTTGGTCTGTATCTCTCTATACATCACTGTTGGTCTGTATCTCTATACATCACTGTTGGTCTGTATCTCTCTACATCACTGTTGGTCTGTATCTCTCTATATATCACTGTTGGTCTGTATCTCTATACATCACTGTTGGTCTGTATCTCTCTACATCACTGTTGGTCTGGATCTCTATAAATCACTGTTGGTCTGTATCTCTATACATCACTGTTGGTCTGTATCTCTCTACATCACTGTTGGTCTGGATCTCCCTACATCACTGTTGGTCTGTATCTCTGTACATCACTGTTGGTCTGGATCTCTATACATCACTGTTGGTCTGTATCTCTCTATACATCACTGTTGGTCTGTATCTCTGTACATCACTGTTGGTCTGGATCTCTCTACATCACTGTTGGTCTGGATCTCTCTACATCACTGTTGGTCTGTATCTCTCTACATCACTGTTGGTCTGTATCTCTCTACATCACTGTTGGTCTGTATCTCTCTACATCACTGTTGGTCTGGATCTCTATACATCACTGTTGGTCTGTATCTCTCTACATCACTGTTGGTCTGGATCTCTCTACATCACTGTTGGTCTGGATCTCTCTACATCACTGTTGGTCTGTATCTCTCTACATCACTGTTGGTCTGTATCTCTGTACATCACTGTTGGTCTGTATCTCTCTACATCACTGTTGGTCTGGATCTCTCTACATCACTGTTGGTCTGTATCTCTCTACATCACTGTTGGTCTGTATCTCTCTACATCACTGTTGGTCTGTATCTCTATACATCACTGTTGGTCTGTATCTCTGTACATCACTGTTGGTCTGTATCTCTATACATCACTGTTGGTCTGTATCTCTCTACATCACTGTTGGTCTGGATCTCTATACATCACTGTTGGTCTGTATCTCTCTACATCACTGTTGGTCTGGATCTCTATACATCACTGTTGGTCTGTATCTCTCTACATCACTGTTGGTCTGGATCTCTCTACCTCACTGTTGGTCTGGATCTCTCTACATCACTGTTGGTCTGTATCTCTCTACATCACTGTTGGTCTGGATCTCTATACATCACTGTTGGTCTGTATCTCTCTATACATCACTGTTGGTCTGTATCTCTATACATCACTGTTGGTCTGTATCTCTCTACATCACTGTTGGTCTGTATCTCTCTACATCACTGTTGGTCTGTATCTCTCTACATCACTGTTGGTCTGGATCTCTCTACATCACTGTTGGTCTGTATCTCTCTACATCACTGTTGGTCTGTATCTCTATACATCACTGTTGGTCTGTATCTCTCTACATCACTGTTGGTCTGGATCTCTCTACATCACTGTTGGTCTGTATCTCTCTACATCACTGTTGGTCTGGATCTCTCTACATCACTGTTGGTCTGTATCTCTCTACATCACTGTTGGTCTGTATCTCTCTACATCACTGTTGGTCTGGATCTCTCTACATCACTGTTGGTCTGGATCTCTCTACATCACTGTTGGTCTGGATCTCTCTACATCACTGTTGGTCTGGAGCCCCAGGCCGAGGGAGATTGACAGGTCTTTTGTGTTTCTTCCATTTGCGAATAATCGCACCAACTGTTGTCACCTTCTCACCAAGCTGCTTGGCGATGGTCTTGTAGCCCATTCCAGCCTTGTGTAGGTCTACAATCTTGTCCCTGACATCCTTGGAGAGCTCTTTGGTCTTGGCCATGGTGGAGAGTTTGGAATCTGATTGATTGATTGCTTCTGTGGACAGGTGTATTTTATACAGGTAACATGCTGAGATTAGGAGCACTCCCTTTAAGAGTGTGCTCCTAATCTCAGCTCGTTACCTGTATAAAAGATACCTGGGAGCCAGAAATCTTTCTGATTGAGAGGGGGTCAAATACTTATTTCCCTCATTAAAATGCAAATCAATTTATAACATTTTTGACATGCGTTTTTCAGGATTTTTTTGTTGTTATTCTGTCTCTCACTGTTCAAATAAACCTACCATTAAAATTGTAGACTGATCATTTCTTTGTCAGTGGGCAAACGTACAAAATCAGCAGGGGATCAAATACTTTTTTCCCCTCACTGTATACTGTAGCTAAGAAAGTAATACTAAGTGTATGTTGTGTAGTAAGCTGTTAGTAGCCCATGTGCCTCACCCTGATAATCTGGTCTATTTTAATCTCTTAATTTCACCTACGGTTCTGACTTTGTGGTGCACATGTAGCCCATAACCTGAGAAATGTCATCATCGAATATTGTAAGAGCTTTCATTGTCTGCTAATATGCCCCCTTTATTTATCCTACGGTTCTGACTTGGTGTACAGGGAGAACACTGTAAGAACGGCCCATGTTCTGAATTCTGTCGCTGTACATTTCAAAAGTGCTGAACAAATAGTTATATTGACCACGTCCGTCCCAGCTCGCTCATTAATGTCCTAATCAACATTACGGATTGCCTCTCGTCCGCTCGTCGTCCCCTTATGCCATAGTTTTGTACATCTCAATTGTCAGTAGAAACCACATTCGTTTAAGCAAGTCAGCCATATCAGCTATGTTTTTTTTTTAAAGGCAGTAAATGAGGCTGAATGAACTGTTTCGCTGCCAGACAAGGCTCCGCTGATAGCCAGGTGTAGCGGTGGTAAGGTGTTGGGACTCTGCTGTTGGGACTCTGCTGCTGGGACAGCTTTATGGAGGCCCTAACAGTTTGTGGGCACCGTTTGTCACCGTTATAGCGTTATAGTGCAATTAATGTATTGTTTAGTGTTGTGTTGTGGCTTTGCTGGCATGCATCCCCACAATGTTATTTTTTTTTCTCCCCCCACCAAGATTTACATGCTAAAATCGCCACTGCTCTCTACATCACTGTTGGTCTGGATCTCTCTACATCACTGTTGGTCTGGATCTCTTTACATCACAGTTGGTCTGTATCTCTCTGCATCACTGTTGGTCTGTAACTCTCTATACATCACTGTTGGTCTGTATCTCTATACATCACTGTTGGTCTGTATCTCTCTACATCACTGTTGGTCTGTATCTCTCTACATCACTGTTGGTCTGTATCTCTCTACATCACTGTTGGTCTGTATCTCTCTACATCACTGTTGGTCTGTATCTCTCTACATCACTGTTGGTCTGTATCTCTATACATCACTGTTGGTCTGGATCTCTCTACATCAGTGGTCCTCTGTAGCTCAGCTGGTAGAGCACGGCGCTTGTAACGCCAAGGTAGTGGGTTCGATCCCCGGGACCACCCATACACAAAAATGTATGCACGCATGACTGTAAGTCGCTTTGGATCAAAGCGTCTGCTAAATGGCATATTATTATTATTATTATCACTGTTGGTCTGGATCTCTCTACATCACTGTTGGTCTGTATCTCTCTACATCACTGTTGGTCTGTATCTCTCTACATCACTGTTGGTCTGTATCTCTCTACATCACTGTTGGTCTGTATCTCTCTACATCACTGTTGGTCTGTATCTCTCTACATCACTGTTGGTCTGTATCTCTCTACATCACTGTTGGTCTGGATCTCTCTACATCACTGTTGGACTGGATCTCTATACATCACTGTTGGTCTGTATCTCTCTACATCACTGTTGGTCTGGATCTCTCTACATCACTGTTGGTCTGTATCTCTCTACATCACTGTTGGTCTGTATCTCTATACATCACTGTTGGTCTGTATCTCTATACATCACTGTTGGTCTGGATCTCTGTACATCACTGTTGGTCTGGATCTCTCTACATCACTGTTGGTCTGTATCTCTCTACATCACTGTTGGTCTGTATCTCTCTACATCACTGTTGGTCTGGATCTCTCTACATCACTGTTGGTCTGGATTTCTCTACATCACTGTTGGTCTGTATCTCTATACATCACTGTTGGTCTGGATCTCTCTACATCACTGTTGGTCTGTATCTCTCTACATCACTGTTGGTCTGGATCTCTCTACATCACTGTTGGTCTGTATCTCTCTACATCACTGTTGGTCTGGATCTCTCTACATCACTGTTGGTCTGTATCTCTCTACATCACTGTTGGTTCTGGATCTCTCTACATCACTGTTGGTCTGGATCTCTCTACATCACTGTTGGTCTGGATCTCTATACATCACTGTTGGTCTGTATCTCTCTACATCACTGTTGGTCTGGATCTCTCTACATCACTGTTGGTCTGTATCTCTCTACATCACTGTTGGTCTGTATCTCTATACATCACTGTTGGTCTGTATCTCTCTACATCACTGTTGGTCTGTATCTCTCTACATCACTGTTGGTCTGGATCTCTCTACATCACTGTTGGTCTGTATCTCTCTACATCACTGTTGGTCTGGATCTCTCTACATCACTGTTGGTCTGTATCTCTCTACATCTCTGTTGGTCTGTATCTCTCTACATCACTGTTGGTCTGTATCTCTCTACATCACTGTTGGTCTGTATCTCTATACATCACTGTTGGTCTGTATCTCTCCACATCACTGTTGGTCTGGATCTCTCTACATCACTGTTGGTCTGTATCTCTCTACATCACTGTTGGTCTGTATCTCTATACATCACTGTTGGTCTGTATCTCTCTACATCACTGTTGGTCTGTATCTCTATACATCACTGTTGGTCTGTATCTCTCTACATCACTGTTGGTCTGTATCTCTATACATCACTGTTGGTCTGTATCTCTCTACATCACTGTTGGTCTGTATCTCTCTACATCACTGTTGGTCTGTATCTCTCTACATCACTGTTGGTCTGTATCTCTATACATCACTGTTGGTCTGGATCTCTCTACATCACTGTTGGTCTGTATCTCTCTATACATCACTGTTGGTCTGGATCTCTATACATCACTGTTGGTCTGGATCTCTCTACATCACTGTTGGTCTGTATCTCTATACATCACTGTTGGTCTGTATCTCTCTACATCACTGTTGGTCTGGATCTCTATACATCACTGTTGGTCTGGATCTCTCTACATCACTGTTGGTCTGGATCTGTCTACATCACTGTGTAGTTTACATTTACATTATTTAGCAGATGCTCTTATCCAGAGCGACTTACAGGAGCAATTAGGGTTAAGTGCCTTGCTCAAGGGCACATCGACAGATTTTTTCACCTAGACCTTTCGGTTACTGGCCCCACGCTTTCAACCACTAGGCTACCTGCTTGTATCTCTCTATACGTCACTGTGTGGTTGGCCTTTATGAATGGGATCTGTCTGAAGATCGTCTCCCTACTCACGAGGAGTGCTTTCCACAGTCTGAGTGGAGCCATAAAAAGTGTCCCAAATAGCACCCTATTCCCTATAACGTGCACTACTTCTGACCAGGACCCATTGAGCTCTGGTCAAAAGTAGTGCACGATATATGGAATAGGGTGCCCTTTGGGACGCATCCATGCTGTAAATCAGGCCACAGGCAAGCTTGTGAGTCATTGAAGGGAATCGGGCCTCATGTAAAACTCTTTCATCCACTCACATCATAATGCTGCGGTATATATGATCTATGTATTATCCTGATATAACCCCTGAGCTGAGCAGAGCTGAGCAGAGCTGAGCAGAGCTGAGCTCGTTTTTCAGCTCTTCTTCCACACACTGGCCTGCATGTCTGTCTGCCTGCCTGTCTTCCTGTCTGTCTCCCTGTCTATCTGCCTGCCTCCCTCCCTGCCTGTCTGCCTCCCTGTCTGTCTCCCTCCCTCCCTCCCTCCCTCCCTCCCTCCCTCCCTCCCTCCCTCCCTCCCTCCCTCCCTCCCTCCCTCCCTCCCTCCCTGTCTGTCTGTCTGTCTGTCTGTCTGTCTGTCTGTCTGTCTGTCTCCCTCCCTTCCTGTCTTTCACTCTGCCTCCCTGTCTCCCTCCCTCCCTCCCTGTCTGACTTCCTCCCCCCCTCCCTCCCTCCCTGTCTGACTTCCTCCCCCCCTCCCTCCCTCCCTCCCTCCCTCCCTCCCTCCCTCCCTCCCTCCCTCCCTGTCTCCCTGCCTCCCTGTCTGCCTCCCTGCCTCCCTCCCTCCCTCCCTCCCTCCCTGTCCGACTCCCTGCCTCCCTGTCTGTCTCCCTCCCTCCCTCCCTCCCTCCCTCCCTGTCTCCCTGCCTCCCTGTCTGCCTCCCTGCCTCCCTCCCTCCCTCCCTCCCTCCCTCCCTCCCTCCCTCCCTCCCTCCCTCCCTCCCTCCCTCCCTCCCTCCCTCCCTCCCTCCCTCCCTGTCTCCCTGTCTGTCTGCCTCCCTCCCTCCCTCCCTCCCTGTCCGACTCCCTGCCTCCCTGTCTGTCTGTCTCCCTCCCTCCCTCCCTGTCCGACTCCCTGCCTCCCTGTCTGTCTGTCTGTCTCCCTGCCTGCCTGCTTATCTACCTCGCTTCTTGATTTATTGTATTTCCAGATCTAATTAAAACAAACTTTTCTGCTGTGGTGCGGCTGGATGCTGGACTCTCCACCAGTATGGAGCCCCAGGAGAGCTGGTGAAACAGAAGCCTTGTCTCGGCTGGTCTACTGGGGGGGAAACAAAGTACCTGTGGCAGCGTGGCATGGAGGTATATGCAGAAATAGTACAGCCATCTGTTTCCGTGCTGAGCATCAGAGATTCTAGCATCGCATCCAACCCACTGGAGACACAATTAAAGTATTAGTGACTCTGCAGGGAGACAGCCGGCTCCGCTCCAATAGAAATGAGGGAAGTGTGTACAGTACAGTGGACACACAGGAACAGACAGACAGGGAGGGTGTGGTGATAGGGAACATGTGACCTCTCTCATCATCGGGCTGTTTTCACCCACAGGACTGCCGCTGACTGGATGTTTTTTTGTTTGTCGCACTGTCGTGAGTGAAAAGCCCAGGATGGGCGGCCGTTTCTGAGATACTGGATCCGGCGCGCCTGGCCCCCGGCGATCACACCACGCTCAACGTCGCTAAAGTCACTCGTTTTGCCCATTCCTAACGTTCAATCGAACGGTGCCTGAATGCCTCGATGCCCGTCTGCCTACTTTTATATAGAAAGCCACGGCCACGTGAATCACTGTCTGTAGGAGCGATCAGTTTTCGTGAACGGGGTGGTGTACCTAATGAACTGACTGTATAAGGAATGGGGTGCCATTTTGGAACGCAGACACAGTCTATGTGGTTAAATAAAGGTGAAATAAAATAAAATAAATAAATAAATATATGGGTAATGCTAGGCCTAGGCTACTGTCTACTAACTATAGTCTCAAATAACACTCTTTGAGGGACAGACTTTTATTTTTTCTAAATAGGCCTAGCATGGGATTGTGTTGTGAACAATGTGATTACTTACAATGGTACATTTTAACGGGCTAGTAAATACAACCAAAGGGGTTTGTTCTGCTTTGTAGTGAAGCTAATGCCTCTGTGGAGGTTCTTAGTGCAGTAGACAGGATCCAAAACAATGAGCGTTCTTCTCTTTTTAAGCACCTTCACCTGATAACTCCTCAGTGTAGATGAACAAACAACCCTTTATTTTGAAATCCCTCTTTATCTAAGAATTTCCTTTTAAGCTTTTATTTCCTCACCACATCACTCAGTGGATTAAACAAGGCAATTACCATGCTTGGATAGTGTAAAGAAGTGGAATTAAACCTTATCTCCACAAGTTCTGCTCAAAGCCCTTTGTCATTAATCCAAGGGGAAGACCAAATCTTTGCGTCCGGGTGGAGAGGAAAAAGGTCTCTGAATGCACCATCTTACACTAGCTAGTAATAATAATAAAAATAAATAAAAATAAAACCATGGCGGTTTACGCTGATACAAGGCAGCTGTTGGGCTTGTAGCAGCATTACCTCAACTGCCCTCTGCACTACCGACAATGCACCTTTTTTAAATCCCACCACTGTCAGTCACATTGTTGTGATTTAAACCCACACCCTCTTCTGATGAGACTGTCATTGTGTGAGATTTGAAACCACAGCCACCTCTGAAGAGACTGTTATTGGGTGGGATTTGAACCCAACAGCCACCTCTGAAGAGACTGTTATTGGGTGGGATTTGAACCCACAGCCACCTCTGAAGAGACTGTTATTGGGTGGGATTTGAACCCACAGCCACCTCTGAAGAGACTGTTATTGGGTGGGATTTGAACCCACAGCCACCTCTGCTGTGATGTAGTGAGATTCTCCTGGCTTTCTTTTTATGTCTCGACAATCAGCTGTGGATTTAGGAATAAATAGAAACCTGATTAAACAGAATGCCATCACATCCCATTCCAGAAATACTTTGATTTACAGTAAATTGCAGAGAGGAATAATTCTCAACTTGTTAGATATGATTTCCTCTCCTCCAGGTTTTCATTGTGGACTCTGTGCTGATAAGGGCCAGCTGAAGGACAGATGCACCCTGGGTGCCTGCGGGGTGGAGCGAGATCAGTCAATGCGTCCCAAATGCTACCCTATTCCCTAAATAGTGCAGCCCTGGTCTAAAGTAGTGCACTATATAGGGAATAGGGTGCCATTTGGGACGCTTACTGCTTTCAGGCCTGTAAACCTCACAAGGTCATATCATACTCTCAGAGTGTCACGACTCCCTCCGAAGCTGCCTCATCTCCTTGTTAGGGCAGGCTTCGGCGTTCGTCGTCACCGGCGTTCTAGCCACTGCCGCTCCTCTTTTCATCATTCCATTTGTTTTGTCTTGTTTTTCACACACACCTGGTACAGTGAGGGGAAAAAAAGTATTTGATCCCCTGCTGATTTTGTACGTTTGCCCACTGACAAAGAAATGATCAGTCTATAATTTTAATGGTAGGTTTATTTGAACAGTGAGAGACAGAATAACAACAACAAAAAATCCAGAAAAACACATCTCAAAAGTGTTATGAATTGATTTGCATTTTAATGAGGGAAATAAGTATTTGACCCCCTCTCAATCAGAAAGATTTCTGGCTCTCAGGTGTCTTTTGTACTGGTAACGAGCTGAGATTAGGAGCACACTCTTAAAGGGAGTGCTCCTAATCTCAGCTTGTTACCTGTATAAAAGACACCTGTCCACAGAAGCAATCAATCAATCAGATTCCAAACTCTCCACCATGGCCAAGACCAAAGAGCTCTCCAAGGATGTCAGGGACAAGATTGTAGACCTACACAAGGCTGGAATGGGCTACAAGACCATCGCCAAGCAGCTCGGTGAGAAGGTGACAACAGTTGGTGCGATTATTCGCAAATGGAAGAACACAAAAGAACTGTCAGTCTCCCTCGGCCTGGGGCTCCATGCAAGATCTCACCTCGTGGAGTTTCAATGATCATGAGAACGGTGAGGAATCAGCCCAGAACTACACGGGAGGATCTTGTCAATGATCTCAAGGCAGCTGGGACCATAGTCGCCAAGAAAACAATTGGTAACACACTACGCCGTGAAGAACTGAAATCCTGCAGCGCCCGCAAGGTCCCACAGCTCAAGAAAGCACATATACAGGCCCGTCTGAAGTTTGCCAATGAACATCTGAATAATTCAGAAGAGAACTGGGTGAAAGTGTTGTAGTCAGATGAGACCAAAATCGAGCTCTTTGGCATCAACTCAACTCGCCGTGTTTGGAGGAGGAGGAATGCTGCCTATGACCCCAAGAACACCATCCCCACCATCAAACATGGAGGTGGAAACATTATGCTTTGGGGGTGTTTTTCTGCTAAGGGGACAGGACAACTTCACCGCATCAAAAGGACGATGGACGGGGCCATGTACCGTCAAATCTTGGGTGAGAACCTCCTTCCCTCAGCCAGGGCATTGAAAATGGGTTGTGGATGGGTATTCCAGCATGACAATGACCCAAAACACATGGCCAAGGCAACAAAGGAGTGGCTCAAGAAGAAGCACATTAAGGTGCTGGAGTGGCCTAGCCAGTCTCCAGACCTTAATCCCATAGAAATCTGTGGAGGGAGCTGAAGGTTCGAGTTGTCAAACATCAGGCTCGAAACCTAAATGACTTGGAGAAGATCTGCAAAGAGGAGTGGGACAAAATCCCTCCTGAGATGTGTGCAAACCTGGTGGCCAACTACAAGAAACGTCTGACCTCTGTGATTGCCAACAAGGGTTTTGCCACCAAGTACTAAGTCATGTTTTGCAGAGGGGTCAAATACTTATTTCCCTCATTTTCTGGATTTTTTTGTTGTTATTCTGTCTCTCACTGTTCAAATAAACCTACCATTAAAATCATAGACTGATCATGTCTTTGTCAGTGGGCAAACGTACAAAATCAGCAGGGGATCAAATACTTTTTTCCTTCACTGTACATATCCCCTCATCAGTCTCTGTATAATTATTCCCTCTGCTCCCCCATGTCTTTGTGTGTTATTGTTCCATGTGGAGGTGTCACTAGCTCGTGTTGAGCATTATGTTACTTTTATCGCCGGGATATTCACCCGTGTGTTTTGTTTTCCCAGTACGCATTTAAGTCGCACTGTATTTGGTTTACGCATTGCTGCGGACTGCTGTATTGGCCAAATAAAACCTATTCTTGGATTCACACCACCTGCGCCTGGCTCCATCCTACTCACCTTGTTACAGAATAACACACCGAACAGCATGGAGTCAGCAGGAGCGGGGAATATGCCTGGAGTCTGGGAGCATTCCAACATGTTAGCCAGCTTGGGCGAAGCTATGGATCGGGTTCTCCGGGCCGTCCAGAACCTGGAGAAGAAAGGATCCGACCCTGCGGAACCAGCTGAGCGACCGGATCCATCCACCCACACACCAGCAACCAGGGGTATTCACCTGTCTCTACCGAGGGAATACGACGGGACAGCTTCCCGCTGCCAGGGTTTCCTCCTGCAGCTGGACCTCTACTTCAACACCATCATCCCTAATCCATCGGATCGGGAGAAGGTGTCCGCCCTCGTCTCCTACCTCTCGGGGAAAGCCCTGGAGTGGGCCAACGCGGTCTGGAGTGAAGGAGGAGACGCGTTGGACAGCTATGGAGAGTTCGCTCGCCTCTTCCGTGCAGTCTTTGATCATCCCCCCGAAGGAAGAGAGGCGGGCGAGCGTCTATTCCATCTGAGGCAGGGGACGAGGACCGCGCAAGACTTTGCCCTGGAGTTTAGAACCCTAGCAGCAGGATCCAGGTGGAACGAGCAGTCCCTCATCAACCATTTCCGATGCAGCCTGCGTGAGGACGTCCGAAGGGAGCTAGCCTGCCGGGATACCACTCTGACCTTCGACCAACTGGTGGATATGGCCATCCGGTTGGACAACCTGCTGGCTTTGAGAGGACATCCTGGAAGGAGCCTGCCCGTTTCACCCCCCTCACCCCGGCTCACGTGCCGATGGAGCTGGGTGGTGCAGCATTCCGGGAGAACGGAGGACGATAGATCCAGTGTCACTCTTGTGGCAGAAGAGGACATTCTGCTGCACGATGTCGTCAGAGTCCTTCTGGTTCTGGAGGCGGCAGGCAGGGCACTCTCGCTTCACCCCAGGTAGCACAAACCCACACTCGTTCAGAGCCCTCACGTTTCATATTATTGAGTCCTTTGATTTCCCTGTTGTGTTGGGCCATCCCTGGCTAGCACTATACGACCCCACCTTTTCATGGCCGCAGAGGGCTCTCACGTGGTGGTCGCGAGAGTGTCAGGGTAGGTGTCTAAATGTTTCCGTTGGTGCAAAAAAAAAAAAGTCCAGACAATGCCTCCACCGTGTGCATTCTCCCCGAATACCTTGATTTGGCGCACGCCTTTTCTAAAACGCAGGCGACCAAATTACCACCCCATCGCTTGGGGGATTGTGCGATAAACCTCCGGTTAGACGCTGTGCTGCCAAGGAGTCATGTATATCCCCTGTAGCAGGCTGAAATGGAGGCTATGGAAACATACTTAATAAAATTACAATTCTCTATAGTTATCCTCTACCCCTCAACTCCACTGTGATCGAATCAATGCATGGGGCGCGCTTCTTCACGAAATTAGATCTCAGGAGTGCGTACAACCTGGTGCGTGTCCGGGAAGTATACGAATGGAAGACAGCATTTACCACCACCACGGGGCATTATGAATACCTGGTGATGCCGTACGGGTTGATGAATGCTCCATCAGTCTTCCAGTTCTTTGTGAACGAGGTGTTTCGGGACATGCTTGGTCGCGGTGTGGTGGTCTACATCGATGACATCCTAGCGTATTCCGCTACGCGTGCCGAGCATGTTTCCCTGGTTCGCAGAGTGCTTGGGTGACAGTTGGAGCATGACCTGTATGCCAAGGCAGAAAGATGTCTGTTCTTCCAACAATCCGTCTCCTTCCTTGGATACCACATCACCACCTCAGGTGTGGAGATGGAGGGAGACCGCATTTCAGCCATGCGTAATTGACCGACTCCAACCATGGTTAAGGAGGTGCAGCGCTTCATTGGCTTTGCCAATTACTATCGGAGGTTTATCCAGGGCTTTGGCAAGGTCGCAGCCCCCATCACCTCTCTGTTGAAGGGTGGGCCGTCCCGGCTCCACTGGTCTGCTGAGGCTGACAGGGCTTTCAGTACCCTGAGGGGTCTGTTCACCTCAGCCCCGGTACTGGTCCATCCCGATCCCTCATTGCCGTTCGTAGTGGAGGTGGACACGTCCGAGGTAGGGGTAGGCGCTGTCCTATCCCAACGCTCGGGCACGCCACCCAAGCTCCGCCTCTGTGCCTTCTTCTCTAAGAAGCTCAGCCTGGCGGAGCAGAACTATGACGTTGTTGATTGGGAGCTGTTGGCTGTTGTCAGAGCCCTGACCACGTGGAGGCACTGGCTTGAGGGGGCGAAACACCCTTTCCTTATCTGGACTGAACACCGTAACCTGGAGTACATCTGGGCAGCGAGGAGGCTGAACCCTCGCCAGGCCAGGTGGGCCTTGTTCTTCACCTGGTTTGATTTCACGCTGTCCTATATACCAGGCACTAAGAACGTGAAGGCAGACGCACTGTCACGGCTGTACAACACAGAGGAGAGGCCCATTGATAACACCCCCATACTCCCGGCCTCCAGCATTGTGGCGCCGGTGGTATGGGCGGTGGACGGGGACATAGAGCGGTTCTGCCCACAAATTTTCTATAGGATTGAGGTCAGGGCTTTGTGATGGCCACTCCAATACCTTGACTTTGATGTCCTTAAGCCATTTTGCCACAACTTTGGAAGTATGCTTGGGGTCATTGTCCATTTGGAAGACCTATTTGCGACCAAGCTTTAACTTCCTGACTGATGTCTTGAGATGTTGCTTCAATATATCCACATAATTTTCCTTCCTTATGATGCCATCTATTTTGTGAAGTGCACCAGTCCCTCCTGCAACAAAGCACCCTCACATTATGATGCTGCCACCCCCGTGCTTCACGGTTGGGATGGTGTAACTTCGGCTTGCAAGCAACCACCTTTTTCCTCCAAACATAACAATGGTCATTATGGCCAAACAGTTCTATTTTTGTTTCATCAGACCAGAGGACATTTCTCCAAAAAGTACGATCTTTGTCCCCATGTGCAGTTGCAAACCGTAGTCTGGCTTTTTTATGGCGGTTTTGGAGCAGTGGCTTCTTCCTTGCTGAGCGGCCTTTCAGGTTATGTCGATATAGGACTCGTTTTACTGTGGATATACAGTGGGGGAAAAAAGTATTTAGTCAGCCACCAATTGTGCAAGTTCTCCCACTTAAAAAGATGAGAGAGGCCTGTAATTTTCATCATAGGTACACGTCAACTATGACAGACAAATTGAGAAGAAAAAAATTCCAGAAAATCACATTGTAGGATATTTAATGAATTTATTTGCAAATTATGGTGGAAAATAAGTATTTGGTCACCTACAAACAAGCAAGATTTCTGGCTCTCACAGACCTGTAACTTCTTCTTTAAGAGGATCCTCTGTCCTCCACTCGTTACCTGTATTAATGGCACCTGTTTGAACTTGTTATCAGTATAAAAGACACCTGTCCACAACCTCAAACAGTCACACTCCAAACTCCACTATGGCCAATACCAAAGAGCTGTCAAAGGACACCAGAAACTAAATTGTAGACCTGCACCAGGCTGGGAAGACTGAATCTGCAATAGGTAAGCAGCTTGGTTTGAAGAAATCAACTGTGGGAGCAATTATTAGGAAATGGAAGACATACAAGACCACTGATAATCTCCCTCGATCTGGGGCTCCACGCAAGATCTCACCCCGTGGGGTCAAAATGATCACAAGAACGGTGAGCAAAAATCCCAGAACCACACGGAGGGACCTAGTGAATGACCTGCAGAGAGCTGGGACCAAAGTAACAAAGCCTACCATCAGTAACACACTACGCCGCCAGGGACTCAAATCCTGCAGTGCCAGACGTGTCCCCCTGCTTAAGCCAGTACATGTCCAAGCCCGTCTGAAGTTTGCTAGAGTGCATTTGGATGATCCAGAAGAGGATTGGGAGAATGTCATATGGTCAGATGAAACCAAAATAGAACTTTTTGGTAAAAACTCAACTCGTCGTGTTTGGAGGACAAAGAATGCTGAGTTGCATCCAAAGAACACCATACCTACTGTGAAGCATGGGGGTGGAAACATCATGCTTTGGGGCTGTTTTTCTGCAAAGGGACCAGGACGACTGATCTGTGTAAAGGAAAGAATGAATGGGGCCATGTATCGTGAGATTTTGAGTGAAAACCTCCTTCCATCAGCAAGGGCATTGAAGATGAAACGTGGCTGGGTCTTTCAGCATGACAATGATCCCAAACACACTGCCCGGGCAACTAAGGAGTGGCTTCGTAAGAAGCATTTCAAGGTCCTGGAGTGGCCTAGCCAGTCTCCAGATCTCAACCCCATAGAAAATCTTTGGAGGGAGTTTAAAGTCTGTGTTGCCCAGCGACAGCCCCAAAACATCACTGCTCTAGAGGAGATCTGCATGGAGGAATGGGCCAAAATACCAGCAACAGTGTGTGAAAACCTTGTGAAGACTTACAGAAAACGTTTGACCTGTGTCATTGCCAACAAAGGGTATATAACAAAGTATTGAGAAACTTTTGTTATTGACCAAATACTTATTTTCCACCATAATTTGCAAATCAATTCATTAAAAATCCTACAATGTGATTTTCTGGAGAAAAAAATTCTAATTTTGTCTGTCATAGTTGACGTGTACTTATGATGAAAATTACAGGCCACTCTCATCTTTTTAAGTGGGAGAACTTGCACAATTGGTGGCTGACTAAATACTTTTTTCCCCCACTGTAGATACTTTTGTACCTGTTTCCTCCAGCATCTTCACAAGGTCCTTTGCTTTTGTTCTGGGCTTGATTTGCACTTTTCGCACCAAAGTATGTTCATCTCTAGGAGACAGAACGCGTCTCCTTCCTGAGCGGTATGACGGCTGCGTGGTCCCATGGTGTTTATACAGATTAACGTGGTACCTTCAGGCGTTTGGAAATTGCTCCCAAGGATGAACCAGACTTGCGGAGGTCTACATATTTTTTCTGAGGTCTTGGCTGATTTATTTTGATTTTCCCATGATGTCAAGCAAAGAGGCACTGAGTTTGAAGGTAGGCCTTGAAATACATCCGCAGGCACACCTCCAATTGACTCAAATGATGTCAATTAGCCTATCAGAAACTTCTAAAGCCATGACATAATTTTCTGGAATTTTCCAAGCTGTTTAAAGGCACAATCAACTCAGTGTATGTACATTTCTGACCCACTGGGATTGTGATACAGTGAATTATATGTGAAATAATCTGTCTGTAAACAATTGCTGGAAAAATTACTTGTGTCATGCACAAGGTAGATGTCCTAACCGACTTGCCAAAACTATAGTTTGTTAACAAGAAATTTGTGGAGTGGTTGAAAAACGAGTTTTAATGACTCCAACCTAAGTGTATGTAAACTTCCAACTTCAACTGTATATACCTTACCAGTTCCACCACGGTCCCACTTATTGATCGATTTTCTAACTGATCTTCCCCTCTCTCAGGGTAACACCACCATCCTGGTTGTTGTGGACCGCTTTTCTAAAGCCTGCCGCCTCCTTCCTCTGCCTGGTCTCCCCCACGGCCCTGCAAACTGCGAAAGCCCTTTTTACTCACGTCTTCCGGCACTACAGGGTGCCAGAGACAGATTGTCCGGCCGGAGGACATAGTGTCTGACCGGGGGTCCCCAGTTTACGTCTAGGGTCTGGAAGGCGTTCATGGAACGTCTGGGGGTCTCAGTCAGCCTGACCTCCGGGTTTCACCCCAAATCTAATGGGCAGGTGGAACGGGTGAATCAGGATGTGGGTAGGTTCCTGCGGTCCTACTGCCAGGACCGGCAGGGGGAGTGGTCGGTGTTCTTGCCATGGGCCAAATATGCCCAGAACTCTCTCCGCCACTCCTCCACTAACATGTCACCATTTCAATATGTTTTCGGGTATCAGCCGGTCCTGGCACCGTGGCGTCAGAGCCAGACCGAAGCTCCTGCGGTGGACGACTGGTTTCACACACACCTGGTTCATGTCCCCTCATCAGTCTCTGTATAATTATTCCCTCTGCCCCCCATGTCTTTGTGTGTTATTGTTCCATGTGGAGGTGTCGCTAGCTCGTGTTGAGCATTAGGTTACTTTTATCGCCGGGATATTCACCCGTGTGTTTTGTTTTCCCAGTACGCATTTAAGTCGCACTGTATTTGGTTTACGCATTGCTGCGGACTGCTGTATTGGCCAAATAAACCTTATTCTATGATTCACACCTCCTGCGCCTGGCTCCGTCCAACTCACCTTGTTACAGAATAACACCTTGTTACTCAGAGGACACTCTTGGATGAACTCTTTGCCATGGTTCTAAATGGGATCTTCTTATTATCCTGAGTATTGCCCCGAGTATTACCCTGGTTATAGCGTAGCGAATGAAAATACTAGTTTAATCTTTCTTTCCATACAATTTTAAAATTGCAATCTTTTCCCTCTTGTTTCGTTTATTCGACGACCAAACTATGATTGATGTTCGTACATTATTGCCTGTTATATGTAAAAAAAAAAAAAACATATTCTAATACTCACAGCATAAGCATAGGCTCTATTATGAAGCTCAATGTCTTTGTTGAAGGAAGGGAAAGAGAGAGTAGGCGTAGAAAGCTGCTTATTGAGAGTCGATGTTAGTTTGACTTGGCTGGGTTCTTTGTGGTAATGATTATGAAGTGGGCATTGGGAGTCGTTTGGACAATAGAGGGAGCAAACGGGGGAGACGAGGGGAGGAGAAAAGGGGAGAGAGTAGAGATACAATGGGAGAGGGGAGGGGAGGAGAGGGGAGCGAGGCGATGAGATGCTAGGGGAGAGGAGAGGGAGGAGAGGAGAGGGGAGAGAGTAGAGATAGAATGGGAGGGGAGGAGAGGAGAGGGGAGTGAGGCGATGAGTATGAAAATGTTTGCGCTCACTAACTATAAGTCGCTCTGGATAAGAGCGTCTGTAAATGACTAAAATTTAAATGTAATGCTAGGGGAGAGGAGAGGGAGGAGAGGAGAGCGAGGAGGTGAGATGTGAGGGGAGAGGAGAGGAGTGCTAGGTGGTTAGATGTTAGAGGAGAGCGTGGAGAGGAGAATGAGGGGAGAGGAGAGGGAAGAGAGGTGGTTTGGGTATGAATCAGGCAGATGGTTGGCCTGGCAGCGTGTTGATAATGGCAGCATTAGTCTGCTGGGAAGCAACATTATGCTCAAGGTCAATGAGAGACTGAAGAATGGAGCCATACAGAACAGCATGGAGGGAGGCTTCATATCAACAGCATCCTCACACAGCAGGAGACAGACTCACATCTCCCCACAGAGACTCTGAAGAGATGGATTGTCGCCCAAATGGCACCCTATTCCCTATTTAGTGCACTACTTTTAACCAGGGCTCTGGTCTAAGGCCCATATGATTCTGGTCAAAAGTAGTGCACTACATAGGGAATAGGGTGCCATTTGGGACGCAGCTCATGGACTGTGGAAGGATCTCATTAAATACAGATATGTCATCACACCCAGCAGTGCTTAGATATTATATCCCTCTATGGAAAACATCTCAATGTCAGAGAATCTGGTAGATGCACACACAATTAATCACTGATGTTGATTTACCGACTGTATGTGCATCGTTTGACCACTTTGGAAATGTGTTTTAATTAATGCTTTCAAGTCTCCTAACCTTTAGGGAACGAATGCATAATCTTGTTTGATGTGTGAGTTATTTTACCCAAAATAAAATTATCTAAAATGAAATTCCCTGTTCAATACATGTAATAAAATCAAGTAAAGTAGTGGTAAAGTATTCAGCACATCTCTAAGTGTTCTATCGTGGGCTACTAAACCCGTACAACCCTCTTCATCTGTTAGTCACCGATCCGGCTCAACTCGGCCTCGAAGGACAACGAAAAAGAGCCGGAAAGGGTTGGAAAGGTTTTTTAATCTGTCACTAGTTATTGTGTATGGAAATCCATCCGCTGAAGACCACCAATATCCCTATAGTGCATGCAACAACATACCTATTCATTACAATATACAATAAGAGCATTGGTGAAATGGATGCCTGAGAAACGATATACAGTGGGGGAAAAAAGTATTTAGTCAGCCACCAATTGTGCAAGTTCTCCCACTTAAAAAGATGAGAGAGGGCTGTAATTTTCATCATAGGTACACGTCAACTATGACAGACAAAATGAGAAATAAAAAATCCAGAAAATCACATTGTAGGATTTTTAATGAATTTATTTGCAAATTATGGTGGAAAATAAGTATTTGGTCAATAACAAAAGTTTCTCAATACTTTGTTATATACCCTTTGTTGGCAATGACACAGGTCAAACGTTTTCTGTAAGTCTTCACAAGGTTTTCACACACTGTTGCTGGTATTTTGGCCCATTCCTCCATGCATATCTCCTTTAGAGCAGTGATGTTTTGGGGCTGTCGCTGGGCAACACAGACTTTCAACTCCCTCCAAAGATTTTCTATGGGGTTGAGATCTGGAGACTGGCTAGGCCACTCCAGGATCTTGAAATGCTTCTTACGAAGCCACTCCTTCGTTGCCGGGCGGTGTGTTTGGGATCATTGTCATACTGAAAGACCCAGCCACGTTTCATCTTCAATGCCCTTGCTGATGGAAAGAGGTTTTCACTCAAAATCTCACGATACATGGCCCCATTCATTCTTTCCTTTACACGGATCAGTCGTCCTGGTCCCTTTGCAGAAAAACAGCCCCAAAGCATGATGTTTCCACCCCCATGCTTCACAGTAGGTATGGTGTTCTTTGGATGCAACTCAGCATTCTTTGTCCTCCAAACACGACGAGTTGAGTTTTTACCAAAAAGTTATATTTTGGTTTCATCTGACCATATGACATTCTCCCAATCCTCTTCTGGATCATCCAAATGTACTCTAGCAAACTTCAGACGGGCCTGGACATGTACTGGCTTAAGCAGGGGGACACGTCTGGCAATGCAGGATTTGAGTCCCTGGCGGCGTAGTGTGTTACTGATGGTAGGCTTTGTTACTTTGGTCCCAGCTCTCTGCAGGTCATTCACTAGGTCCCCCCGTGTGGTTCTGGGATTTTTGCTCACCGTTCTTGTGATCATTTTGACCCCACGAGGTGAGATCTTGCGTGGAGCCCCAGATCGAGGGAGATTATCAGTGGTCTTGTATGTCTTCCATTTCCTAATAATTGCTCCCACAGTTGATTTATTCAAACCAAGCTGCTTACCTATTGCAGATTCAGTCTTCCCAGCCTGGTGCAGGTCTACAATTTTGTTTCTGGTGTCCTTTGACAGCTCTTTGGTCTTGGTCATAGTGGAGTTTGGAGTGTGACTGTTTGAGGTTGTGGACAGGTGTCTTTTATACTGATAACAAGTTCAAACAGGTGCCATTAATACAAGTAACGAGTGGAGGACAGAGGAGCCTCTTAAAGAAGAAGTTACAGGTCTGTGAGAGCCAGAAATCTTGCTTGTTTGTAGGTGACCAAATACTTATTTTCCACCATAATTTGCAAATAAATTCATAAAAAATCCTACAATGTGATTTTCTGGAGAAAAAAAATCTCAATTTGTCCGTCATAGTTGACGTGTACCTATGATGAAAATTACAGGCCTCTCTCATCTTTTTAAGTGGGAGAACTTGCACAATTGGTGGCTGACTAAATACTTTTTTCCCCCACTGTAGATCATTTGGGGCCTTGTGGTTCCCCCTTGTTCTATTACCAGTGTTATCTTATTAGACCAGTTCTTTCCCAGATGGCAGCTCCTCCTTGAACACTGGGAGATACACAACAGAAGTCAGGGGATCACTGAAACTTTACTAAAATGTGTCTCAAATGGACCCTTTTTTACTTTATAGTGGACTACCTTTGACGAGAGCTCTGTGGGGCCTGGCCCCAAAATATTATTCACTATAAAGGTAATAATGTGCCATTTGGGAAGCACCCCATGACTGATGTTGTTTGTTGTGTATCACAATTTACTAAAGATCACGTGTGGGAGCAGCGAACAGTTGGCAGACATTCTGACTCTTATGTGTCTACAGCTCCTGAAGCACATCCATGACAGCATGACTAAAACTCCCCCTCTAGCCATATTAAACCTTATGAAACAACCAAGTAAAATACTATCAGAATGGAGGAAGAGATAAGCGACTGTGAAGCCTCGTTTACACCTTGCGCTAAAAATGTGGGTTTTGTTATCTTGATCAGTGTGATCCGTTCACTATCTGATCTGATCCGATCTTAAGAGGCCAATATAATTATGATTTCAATGGTTTGACCATCCATATCTGTTTACACCTGTTAAGATATCCAGATACAATGGGTTCTATACTGCAATTCAGCTTTTAGCTGTAAATGTGTACATTATCAAATAAACCTTACTAATAGTAATAAAGACGTGGACAAGATCAGGACATATGTTACCACCAGGTGTAAACAGAGAGATGGAATTCCTCATTTATATGAATTAATTTGTAAAGCAGCTGAAGGGCAGATAGAGAGAGAGTCTGGGGCCATCCTCCTCAGGATAGATAGAGAGTCTGGGGCCATCCTCCACAGGATAGATAGAGAGTCTGGGGCCATCCTCCACAGGATAGAGAGTCTGGGGCCATCCTCCTCGCGATAGATAGAGAGTCTGGGGCCATCCTCCACAGGATAGAGAGAGAGTCTGGGGCCATCCTCCACAGGATAGATAGAGAGTCTGGGGCCATCCTCCTCAGGATAGATAGAGAGTCTGGGGCCATCCTCCTCAGGATAGAGAGAGAGTCTGGGGCCATCCTCCACAGGATAGATAGAGAGTCTGGGGCCATCCTCCTCAGGATAGATAGAGAGTCTGGGGCCATCCTCCACAGGATAGAGAGAGAGTCTGGGGCCATCCTCCACAGGATAGATAGTGAGTCTGGGGCCATCCTCCTCAGGATAGATAGAGAGTCTGGGACCATCCTCCTCAAGAGCCTCATAGATGTTTAATCATTAGTTAAGGCACTTTACAGACATTATTGATACTAAAGACTTACTCATTTACTCAAGTGTTTGTTGTCGGAATAGCAATCACAGGTGTGCGGAAATGATACCTTACGATTGTTGCTTTATTCCTTTTTCATAGAAGCAACCTGAAACTCTGAAGACATCACATGAATAAAAGGACAATGAGACAGTGTCATTCTGGTCATATTTTAATCTGCACTTTTCTTCATTATTAATGTTTTCTTTTTTTTACAGTGGCATAGTTTTGAAAAATTGATATTTAATACTGAAAAAGCAAACCTCACTCTCACATCCCCCCCTTAAAATGCAATGCAATTACAGCAATTCAAACTTTATACAAAAATTAGTCATTTATTTATAGCATCAAATTGAACTAACAAAAGAACATGTATTATGAATATTGGCAATGTGTTTCAACGTGTCTTGTATAGAGTGGGAAGATGTCTGGGTCACCAAAGCCTTTATAACACGTCATTACAACTGTTTGCAGCAAACTCAAAGGCCATAACGGTGATCGTTGTATTGTTTTTTAATGACAGAAGTTTCTTCAATAATTGACTTTATTTTTGTTACAAAATGGAAAAGTTAACTTCAGACAACTACTTTTGTAATAATAATATCAATTAATATAGCATAATATTACCAATAATATCAATCAATAATAATAATAAATACACTATCTATCAACCAGAGTCAATCCATTAGAATTCACGTTCAGAGAATTCTTCAAAGCATGAAAAGAAACATGTCAAAGTGTCAAAATGACTGCAACTGATATGCTCTGAAATGAAAACCTTTAAATAACAAGTGTCTTTTTATTTTTATTTTACCAAAATGTAATACTTACACATTATATACATGCCTTGTGGTGAAACAAAATGCTTGTTCTTCATCAAACAAATGACAAAAAATTATAATAATTCAAGAGACTTCTGGAATATGTTAAATTGATATATTGTCTAATATACACATTTCAATGTTTTAAGGGTTCCCAAAATTCAACAATATTGCCCACCAGCAATCATCACATTAGCAAAGTCATATACAGCAATATTCACAAGGGAGCATTAGATCAATAAAGTAACATAGCCTGGGTCCCAAATGGTACCCTATTGCCTTCATAGTGCACTACTTTTGACCAAAAACCATATGGACCCTGGTCAAAAGTAGTGCACTATGAAGGGGAATGGGGTGCGATTTGGGATGCAAACCCCCCAATATCAACCTCTTTAGGTTCCCAGAACTCGTAGGATTTGGTTCTTCCAGTCTTTCAGAGATATAGAAGCTGACCAGTAGTTGTTCTTAGAAATGAAATGAGGTTCAGACCTTAGTAAGTTAGTGTCTTAGTCAGGGTGATCGGATACTTTCTGATCATACCGGGATTCAATCTGACCGCGGGATGATCGAGAGCGTGGCTTTTTAACCTGTAAAAGGTTCTCCTGATCTAACAAATGGAATTGTTTTAAGACAGTCATACCACGGATCATTTAGCTATTCGATTTAGAATTTTAGGACCCCTTTAGGTATATAAAAATAAGGTAAAATATTTTTTGAATTATCCCATAGAAACGTATCGAATAACATATTCATAAATGGCAAAAAAAGACAGTCAAAAAATTAATCATAAGGTTTGAAATGTCTGTCCTGTATCTAGGATCTATATAAGACAGCTCTGGAAATATTTGTGTTTTTTTTTTGGACACATATTTAACCAATTATTTTTGTTGGCACATAACTACCTCCATACTACCATTCATTTCTATGGATTACCTTCACATGAGTTAGTTAGAGCCAAACCGTTCGGACGCTACAGACGTTTTTATGAGAAGACCGATTTTCTCCTGGTCTGACAAACAGCGCTGTAGCTCTGTCTTTCCGATTGGGCCGACATATGCAAGCGTTTACCCGTGAATAAAGATCGCAGCGAATGCGGGAACACTGCCTCTGAAAGCCGCTTCGTTGACAACCCGCAGCCATATTGAATCCTGGCCCGAATCTCCAATCATTGGGTCTGAAAACATCAGTGAATATTAGACTCGTATTGAATCCTGAGATAATGAACTGCTTGGTGAATAATTATTTCTCTGTTTGTCTGAGACGTTGTGCTTTTTGTCCTACTTCTGATTCTCCCCGTTGTTCCTTTCCATGTGAGATGAGACTATGGCCTATACCAATATACAAACAAAGCTAAGAAAGGAGGATAATATGTCATCATATAATATCCACATTCAAACATAAACAATCATACGGATTGTGCTTCTTTTTTTTTTTTTCTTCCAATATTCTAAAACGTTTTCGTGTCAGTGTTCGAACTATTCAGTTGTTTTCCACAACATGCAGCCTAATTCTGCCTCTCATATATAGTTGTTGTAATCTCCAGATGACACCCAATACCCTTTTTATTTTTTTACAGCTACAACAAAAACCCCATCACATGTCGTTCACATTGATACATTTCACATATTCTTCTCTGAAAGCATAATTATTGGCATAGCCAATGTTTTCCGGCGTCAGATGAAGCACATTTCTTGCCGCTTCCTGACGGTAATATCTGCAAAAGGTATTTAACAGTGAAGGGGTGTAGGGGACGCAAAATCCTAATAAAAAAACCCACAAAGAGTTGAAACAAACATGACAGAAGCAGACCAAGAACGGTCTGTATATTTAGGCACTGTCAAATCAAACATGACAACCAACAGAGATTTGGGTGCTGGCCTGAATAAAACAGGGTCTGCTCTTTTAAAAACACTGAGTACATGAAGCGGAGTACATTTGAAGTAAAAACGAGGCAACGTTCTCAGCGATTGCTCGTGTAAAAAACCAACCGGTAAACTAAACTTGAGCTTTCTGTTTCAGTAGAGGAGATGGGGGTAAAGAACTGCAGCTACAGACTGAGCCAGCTACAGACTCTGCTGGTCGACTGGCAGAGATGGACTGGACATAGGGCGATTCTGGCAAATGCCAGATGGGCTGGTCCATCTTTAGCCCAGTGGGCCAGAAATATTATAATTTGCCTAACAATGGGTGCCTCAAGGAAACAAATGGGCCGATGTGTTAGAAATGCCCGGGCCGATATCTCGTCCTAGTCCGCCTCTGCCTCTGATAGCCGACTGGTGTTGTCACGAAAGAAACAAACCGAAAGGAAAAGACAGAACAGAGGTCGAAACATAAAGGGAAAGAGACAGAATGAAACGGGAAGAACAGAGGAGGTCTAAATGAAGTACTCTTTCTTCTCCTCTGATGCATGGTTCCCCTCTGCGTTGATGATGGCTGTGTCTGCGTCAGGGGCGTCCTCGGATCCTTTAGCCTCGTGTGTTAGGTACGTCCCTGTTCACACACACACACACACACACACACACACACACACACACACACACACACACACACACACACACACACACACACACACACACACACACACACACACACACACACACACACAGACACAGACACAGACACACACACACACACACACACACACAGACACACACACACACACACACACAGACACACACACACACACAGACACACACACACACACACACACACAGACACACACACACACACAGACAGACACACACACACACACACACACACAGACACACACAGACACACAGACACACACATACAGACACACAGACACACACACACACACACACACAGACACACACACACACACAGACAGACACACACACACACACAGACACACACACACACACAGACACACAGACACACACACACACACAGACACACACACACACACACACACACACACACAGACAGACACACAGACATAGAGATGTTTGTGTTATGTGTACCATGTTTCTAAATTCATTGAAAACTGTTTAAAGATGATTTACAGTATGTGAAAATGTTTGACAATTTCTTTAAAATGTTCACATCATTTTACAAAAAATATTGTGAGACTTTAGGAGAAGCAAATGATGTCCTTACCTTTATGCCTGGCCAGATACCGTCCTAGAGCTATGATCAAACACAAGGTGATGAACACAACCACAGCCACAACACCTCCGATTAATGCATGGTCAGGGTCATGCTGTCCTAGTGCATTGGGATCTGGAGAGAGAGGAAGAGAGGAGGAGGGGAAGAAAGGAGAGATATAAGGAGGGGAAGAGAGATGGAGAGGAGGGATAGAGATGTGAAGAAGGAGGGAGAGAAGAATGGGATGAGGAGAGAGAAGGAGGGAAGGAGGGAGGGAGAGAAGAATGGGATGAGGAGAGAGAAAGAGGGAAGGAGGGAGGGAGAGAAGAATGGGATGAGGAGAGAGAAAGAGGGAAGGAGGGAAGGAGAGAAGAATGGGATGAGGAGAGAGAAGGAGGGAGGGAGAGAAGAATGGGATGAGGAGAGAGAAAGAGGGAAGGAGGGAAGGAGAGAAGAATGGGATGAGGAGAGAGAAAGAGGGAAGGAGGGAGGGAGAGAAGAATGGGATGAGGAGAGAGAAGGAGGGAGGGAGAGAAGAATGGGATGAGGAGAGAGAAAGAGGGAAGGAGGGAAGGAGAGAAGAATGGGATGAGGAGAGAGAAAGAGGGAAGGAGGGAGGGAGAGAAGAATGGGATGAGGAGAGAGAAAGAGGGAAGGAGGGAAGGAGAGAAGAATGGGATGAGGAGAGAGAAAGAGGGAAGGAGGGAGGGAGAGAAGAATGGGATGAGGAGAGAGAAGGAGGGAGGGAGAGAAGAATGGGATGAGGAGAGAGAAAGAGGGAAGGAGGGAGGGAGAGAAGAATGGGATGAGGAGAGAGAAGGAGGGAGGGAGAGAAGAATGGGATGAGGAGAGAGAAAGAGGGAAGGAGGGAGGGAGAGAATAATGGGATGAGGAGAGAGAAAGAGGGAAGGAGGGAGGGAGAGAAGAATGGGATGAGGAGAGAGAAAGAGGGAAGGAGGGAAGGAGAGAAGAATGGGATGAGGAGAGAGAAAGAGGGAAGGAGGGAGGGAGAGAAGAATGGGATGAGGAGAGAGAAAGAGGGAAGGAGGGAAGGAGAGAAGAATGGGATGAGGAGAGAGAAAGAGGGAAGGAGGGAAGGAGAGAAGAATGGGATGAGGAGAGAGAAGGAGGGAGGGAGAGAAGAATGGGATGAGGAGAGAGAAAGAGGGAAGGAGGGAGGGAGAGAAGAATGGGATGAGGAGAGAGAAGGAGGGAGGGAGAGAAGAATGGGATGAGGAGAGAGAAAGAGGGAAGGAGGGAAGGAGAGAAGAATGGGATGAGGAGAGAGAAAGAGGGAAGGAGGGAAGGAGAGAAGAATGGGATGAGGAGAGAGAAAGAGGGAAGGAGGGAAGGAGAGAAGAATGGGATGAGGAGAGAGAAGGAGGGAGGAGAGAAGAATGGGATGAGGAGAGAGAAAGAGGGAAGGAGGGAGGGAGAGAAGAATGGGATGAGGAGAGAGGAGGGAGGGAGAGAAGAATGGGATGAGGAGAGAGAAAGAGGGAAGGAGGGAGGGAGAGAGATTGAGAGACGGAGGAAGAGAAGGAAAGGAATAGAGGAGAGACATCACCACCTGTTTCTGATAGGTGTGTTTCATGCAGTGGGTCGTTAAAGAGGAACAATGAAAACATCAAAGTGTTTCTGAAACAACAGGAACAAAACTGTCACAGCAGTGCAGTGAAAACAATCTTCCAGGATAGCTTATTCTTCTTGAATTATTCAGCAGCAGTCTCCCACTTTTAAAACGGTTGAGTTTGGGCCTGAGACAGTAAAAACATGACATTGTGGTGAGGGAGGAATTCAACTTTGGATACGTCCCAAATGGCACCCTATTCCTCATAAAATCCACGACTTCTGAAAAGTAGTGCATTAGGGGATAGGGTGCCATTTGGGATTTGACCCTAATCTATCAGTGGTAGGCCTACTGTAGCTGCTAGCTATCCCTGCCAAGGCAGCCACAACAGGCTCAAGCCACTGTCCCTATCTTGCTCAGAATCAGTGGTGCTTAAGGTCTTTGGTACAGTCTGAAATGGCTTCAGTTTAACCTGAGGCTGACTGGGGGGGGGGGGGGGGGGCAGAGAGCATCCTGAAACAGGTTTACCACCCTACCCGAGCTGGGCCCCCCTGTCTCTGTGTGTGTGTGTCCTGCTGTAAACTGTAAGCGGTCGGTCTGACGAGTCTTTATGTGCTACTTGTGTGCTCTGCTCTCATTAACTCATGGTGATGAATGGCAGAGCCCGCTGCTCAGCTACGCAAAGTCACCCTGAGAGGGAGAGAGAGAGAGAGGGTAAGGGAGAGGGGGGAGAGAGAGAAGAGAGAGAGAGAGAGAGAGAGAGAGAGAGAGAGAGAGAGAGAGAGAGAGAGAGAGAGAGAGAGAGAGAGAGAGAGAGGAGAGAGAGAGAGAGAGAGAGAGAGAGGGAGAGGGAGAGGGAGAGAGAGAAGGTGAGAGAGAGAGAGACAGACAGACAGAGAGAGAGAGGGGGAGAGAGTGAGAACTTGTGTTTTTACCCGCCAATTTTAATATGAAAAATCTCCATGTGGATGTAATTATATGCAAGACGTACTGTATAATTCATCATCTTGATCCGGATAGTCCACGCAGAATGGGGCCACCATGATGGAACTTTCAGCCTAACTCATTGACTGCATCCCAAATGGTACCCTCTTCCCTTCTTCCCCTCTTCCCCTATTACCCTATTTTCTTCATAGTGCACTACTTTTACAAAAGTAGTGAATTACACTGAGTATACCAAACATTAGGAACACCTAATGTTTGGCTGGATGTCCTTTGGGTGGTGGACCATACTTGATACACACAGGAAACTGTTGAGCGTGAAAAACCCAGCAGCGTTGCAGTTCTTGACGCGAACCGGTGACATCTACTTCCATACCCCATTCAAATACACTTACACCCCCTGAATGGCACACATACACAATCCATGTCTCAATTGTCGCAACGCTTAAAAATCCTTCTTTAACATGTCTCCTCCCTTTCATCTACACTGATTGAAGTGGATTTAACAAGTGAAATCCATAAGGGATCATAGCTTTTGGGCTCGGGCTCTCGAGTGGCGCAGCGGTCTAAGGCACTGCATCTCAGTGCTTGAGGCGTCACTACAGACCCCCCCTGGTTTGATTCCAGGCTGTATCACAACCGGCCGTGATTGGGAGTCCCATAGGGGCGGCGCACAATTGGCCCAGCGTCGTCCGGGGTAAAATAAAGGTTAAATAAAATAGAAAATAGAAAAAAAATTCACCTGGTCAGTCTGTCATGGAAAGAGTTCCTAATGTTTTGTACACTCAGTGTAGGGTGCAATTTGGGACAAAGCCCTGGGATGTAGTGTAGTGTATTTCCTCTGACAGATCAGAGATAGGCCTGATTAAACCTGTCTGTCTGTCTGTCTGTCTGTCTGTCTGTCTGTCTGTCTCTCTGTCAGGAACAGGAAGTGTTTGGTAGAGTGTGTTTCTAGTTGTCATCTAGATAAAAGCTTCAGCTATCTGTTGTTTAATGCATGCGTGTCACTGCCAAGGCACAACAAAGGACAAAATAAAAACTATGTCTGGATCCCAAGTGACATCCTGTTCCCTTTATAGTGCACTACTTTTGACCAGGGTCCATAGGGCTGTGTAGTGAATAGGGTGCCATTTGGGAAGCAGCTAACTTGACATCAGATTGCTGCACACGTGGATTCTATTCTTTCGCTATGAAGAGCGACAAGGTTAGGAGGACAATATCAATATTTACACACATTACAGGAGCACAGCCATGAATGGAGAGAGGTGTGTGAGTTCATTAAAAGATAATGTCTACGTCCCAAATGGGTCAACAATGGTGCACTTTTGAAGGAAATTGGATGTCATTTGGGATGCAAGCAATGTGTTGAGGAGAGGAGGTAGCCTAGCTAGAGAAATGTATATATCCAGAGGACATGTTCTGTTATGACATCGCTATATCCCTCTTCAACATCCAGTCGGCCTGTCTGGCACGACCATGATTATGACCATAATTATCAAATCAAATCAAATTGTATTTGCCACATGCGCCGAATACAACAGGTGTAGACATTACAGTGAAATGCTTACTTACAAGCCCTTAACCAACAATGCAGTTTAAGATTTTTTTTTTTTTAAATAGCAAATAATTAAAGAGCAGCAGTAAAAAATAAAATAACAGTAGGGAGGTTATATACATGGGGGGAGTACCGGTACAGAGTCAATGTGCGGGGGGGGGGGGCACCGATTACTGATGCCAAGAGGTACCAGGGGACATGTTCACTTATACCCTGAAGAAGACAGCTTGTCTGTCGAAAACGTTGGTTATTAGGATATTAGATTATTGCATCTGGGCTCCTAGAGTGTACGGCTCTCCTTGTTGTTGTTGTTGTTCACTTATGACATCACTATTATTCACTAGGGTTTTTTACTTGTACATCAAGCTGCCGTTACACCACACAAACAGAAGGTATGCTCCTCCCCTTATAGACCGTTCTGGCTAAAACAAGGTTTACTTACTTGACTTTATATTCAAGAGATAGACCATAGACCGGACCTGGTAGAGGAAGGCCACATATCTGCCGGCCCGTCCCAAAATGGTACCCAATTCTCATTAGCGCTCTGGTGAAAAGTAGTGCACTACATAGGAAATAGAGTGTCATTTGGAATGCAACCACAGAGACTGGCTGGGGTAGAAACCACTCAACCAAAGCAGCCAATTTAGTTGCTCCATTAAATGATTAAGACCTCAGCCACAGCCGGCCCGCCCATTAGGCAGGATTAGACTGACGAGGGCACCATTTTCTGAACACATAACGCCTCACATAATTCTACCCCAAAAAACAATGACAATTTCTCTCAACCTGCGGCATAAGGGCTTTTTTAGGTGAGCGTTGATGCCGCCCTGCGATGAGCAGCGCCCACTTTGTCAAAGGCAGGTGCACAAAAATATTTAGCTTGTCCATTCCCGGCGCGCCTCTCCAGGGTGCTGTTGGAGAGAAGCAACGCTGCGGCGCTCCACCAACGTTCCGTCGACAAAATCATCTGACATAAATCACGTAGCAGATATAGGATACGGTAGAAAGAGTATGTGGCCTTTCCTATAGGCTGGAGATTAAAATGTATGGCAAAGTAATGAGACTGACACTTTTTTTTACATCATGCAGGTTTCTCCGATCAAATAGCCTAACCTAAATGGCGCCCCAATCAATTAAAAAATGCACTGTCATGTTAACAAACAACATACAGTATCCTAAAAACAGGACAGGTCAAAGTGAAATGGACAACCACAACTGTTGTCCAGGAGTTTCACCACATTGTCATGATCAGTGGTTTCAAGTTTATATCCATACATTTTTGACAAGCTGATCATAGCTAAAAAAAAAATACTTCTGGTATTTCCCGCCGTGTAAACACATTGTAAATAGGCTCGCGATAACTCCTGATAAAGTTTGGGTAGCTGATATTCAGAGCTTAAATATCCAAATTGATTAGTCACATGAATCAGGACTAATAAAGCCAATGCAACGGCCTGTTTTACAAACGGTAGGCCCTCCACATGGATGGGCATTCAGAAAGTTCCCTTGCTGGCCAACATGGTAGGCTACACCCCAGTAAGCACGAGCCGACGTCTTTTGGACGTTTTTTTTGTTTGTTGGTATTTTACAAACGGTAGGCTTACCACATAGATGGGCATTCATAAAATTCAATTTCAGGCAACACTGTACAAGAGGTTTAATGGGTTCGCTCTCAAAAAGATGTTGCATAACGCTTACTTAATTATTTAATGTTTACATTTTTTTTTCACTGACCGACGCCGACGTCTTTTGGACGTCTTTTCTTGGTGCAGTTCCGGACCGGCCTTAATTTCCACATCCACGGACATTGGTTTTTGGTCTGGTTAGGACCAAATCTGAACCAATCATAGACGTCTATGTTTGGTTCAGATTTTGTCCGGTCTGAACCAGCCTTGATTTGGCCCAAACATAGACGTCTATAAATTAACTATTTCCAACTTTCATTCAGATCAAAACATTTGCCTGATTTCAACATTAGGAAAATACATATTTTCTACGTCTGGAAAATACGTTTTTCAACATCCAGAAAATAAGTATTTTCTACTTTCATTCAGAACCGAAAATAAACCTGATTTCAACGCCCGGAAAATACATATTTTTCAACGTCTGGAAAAGATGCCTTTTCAACATCCTGGAAAATATGTATTTTAAACATACGGAAAATACGTCTTTTCACCTTTCATTCAGAACCTACATTGAACCTAACTTCAACGTCTGGAAAATACATATTTTAGACGTCTTTTCAACGTAATTTTGCTTACTAGGACTATTCTACTTTTGCTGGAGCAGGATTTTTTGGTCTTGCCCAGGGCGGCAGAACGGAAGGACCAGCCCTGACCTCAGCAGGATCTCATGTTAGATATTAATTTCTACAGTCATAACAGTCATCCAACATACTCCATTCATAGCTAAAAAATACATGTGCACTATTCCAACATGCAGTATCATGGTTTCCTATCCAAATGGCACCCCATTGACTATTTAGTGCACTAGTTTTAACCAGGGCGCACTAAAAGTAGTGTACTAGATAGAGAATAGGGTGCAAATTGAGAAGGAGCCATGGAGCTCATAATCATTATCGTATTGTGAAAGATTTCTAAGATGTAATTGTCGGTCTCAGGCTATGATCATTGATCAAAAAATTCAGTGACATTGCAGATGCTTTTTTTTCATGCATTTCTTTCAGATGGATCAGTATTGTATTAAACTCCAACAACCCTTTTCAGCTCTTTCTCACAGATCAGAATCGTCTGGAAGGGCCATGAAAAGGAGCTGGTAATGGGAATTATTCTGAATGATTCTGAATGATTCTGAATGATTCTGAATGATTCTGAATGATTCTGAATGATTCTGAATGATTCATATACAGGGGGGGAAAGCACACCAACAAGATAGACCATCATGCAATTTCAAGATGATGCAAAAATATGCATGTGACTGAGGAAAGCTACGAAGAAGATGTTTTTAGGTTTCTTAATAGACGGTGGGCCAGGGCCAATGTTCATTTGTGCCTGTCGTGTCAGTGTTAGAGACTGAATAACACAAGTGGCAGACAACCTAGTTAGGCATCACATGTGGGGCAGACTGACTCAGCTCCGTGCAAGACTCATGCTGTGTGATAGGAAGGCTACAGGCAAATCTGAAATGGCAACCTCATAGGGCTCTGGACAAAAGTAGTGCACTATGTTGTTTAGGGAATAGGGTGCCATTTCGGACGTAGCCTGTAGCGTGGTCAGTGTCGGGCTCTACAGAACAACTGGCTTGCAATGTATGACCTCACATGTATGACCTCACATGTATGACCTCACATGTATGACCTCACATGTAGGACCTCACATGTATGATCTCACATGTATGATCTCTCATCCTGGATTGTAATTATGACCTGACAGCCGGCTAGCAGCGGGATATTTACCTGTGGTGGGCTCTGGTAAGTCTTTGGCTGTTGCCATGGTTGCAGGGAAGGAAGGGAAGACGAGGGCGACAACATAATATCAGAGCACATGAAGATGACATCATAGAATGAGGCATGGGGGGGGGGGGGGGGGGGGTCTGGGGTTAGCATGCTCTCAGAGACAGACGGACGGACAGACAGAGAGACAGAGAGAGGGGTTAGCATGCTCTCAGAGACAGACGGACGGACAGACAGAGAGACAGAGAGAGGGGTTAGCATGCTCTCAGAGACAGACGGACGGACAGACAGAGAGAGGGGTTAGCATGCTCGTAGAGACAGACGGACGGACAGACAGAGAGACAGAGAGAGGGGTTAGCATGCTCTTAGAGGGTCGACAGATGGACAGACAGACAGAGAGAGGGGTTAGCATGCTCTTAGAGGCAGACGGACGGACAGACAGAGAGACAGAGAGAGGGGTTAGCATGCTGTTAGAGACAGACGGACGGACAGACAGAGAGAGGGGTTAGCATGCTCTTAGAGGGTCGACAGATGGACAGACGAATGGACAGACAGACAGACACAGTGGGGTAACACAGCGGGGTAACACAGCGGGGTAACACAGTGGGGTAACACAGCGGGGTAACACAGCGGGGTAACGCAGCGGGGTAACACAGCAGGGTAACACAGTGGGGTAACACAGTGGGGTAACACAGTGGGGTAACACAGTGGGGTAACACAGCGGGGTAACACAGTGGGGTAAGACAGCGGGGTAACACAGCGGGGTAACACAGCGGGATAACACAGCGGGGTAACACAGTGGGGTAACACAGTGGGGTAAGACAGCGGGGTAACACAGCGGGGTAACACAGTGGGGTAACACAGTGGGGTAACACAGCGGGGTAACACAGCGGGATAACACAGTGGGGTAAGACAGCGGGGTAACACAGTGGGGTAACACAGTGGGGTAACACAGTGGGGTAACACAGTGGGGTAACACAGCGGGGTAACACAGCGGGGTAACACAGTGGCCCAAAGCGAAGCTCACTTCAAGCTCAACTGACTGATGACAGAACCAGAAGATGCCCGCTGAACGTTGGGAGTCTTTGGGGACACCACAGTGACAGCAGTACAGGGCCCAGTGATACACACAGGCAGACAGGATGACAACCAACCACAAGGTATTCAAAGTCTACTCACTGTTATGGGGTAAAAGGCTATGGCAGACAGCTCTTAAAATACTAGTAGATACTGTAGACTCATAGAAAAAAAAAAGATGGCTGTCCCCATAGGTTAACCTTTTGAATAACCATTTTTTTGGTTCCAGGTAAAAACCCTTTTGAGTTCCATGTAGAACCCTTTCCACAGAGGGTTCTATATGGAACCAAAAAGGGTTCTCCTATGGGTACAGGCAGAACCCTTTTGGAACCCTTTTTTGTAAGAGTGTATAGCTCTGTTGGAAATGTCAATGTCTATTAAATCAACTCTCTGGGTATCAACTGTCTGGGTATCAACTGTCTGGGTATCAACTCTCTGGGTATCAACTGTCTGGGTATCAACTGTCTGGGTATCAACTGTCTGGGTATCAACTGTCTGGGTATCAACTCTCTGGGTATCAACTGTCTGGGTATCAACTGTCTGGGTATCAACTGTCTGGGTATCAACTCTCTGGGTATCAACTGTCTGGGTATCAACTGTCTGGGTATCAACTGTCTGGGTATCAACTGTCTGGGTATCAACTCTCTGGGTATAAACTGTCTGGGTATCAACTCTCTGGGTATCAACTGTCTGGGTATCAACTGTCTGGGTATCAACTGTCTGGGTATCAACTCTCTGGGTATCAACTGTCTGGGTATCAACTGTCTGGGTATCAACTGTCTGGGTTTCAACTCTCTGGGTATCAACTCTCTGGGTATCAACTGTCTGGGTACATTATACCTGATCACTTTTTATTTCCCTCTACACTTCTGATGTTAGATGGACAGGGTAAAGGAAATTCAGCAGCTCTTGTTTCTTTATTGTTTTTTTGTCTTTATCAGACAGCAATGGGCTTTATTATTCACACTCATCACTGTGGATCTGATTCCAAACCACCTACAGTGAAGCCATGCTCTCTGGCTCTAAAGGTTGAGTGTAGGCGTGCTGATCTAGGACAGATACCCCCCCTGTCATGTTATTCATTGTGACTTTAAAGGCTAAACAGATCCTAAATCAGAATTTCTACTCTGAGACAATCGATACAGCATGATAACTTTGGCTCATTAGCTCATCTCTCCTTTCTATTACATAGTGTGAGACCTAGAGGAAAAACAACATCAACTATGGGATTCTGAATGCATAAACCCTTTCCAAGCAGCAGAACATGGTGAAGGGAAGCTAGCTTCTCTAACTCTCTACGTTCTAAACAGCAGAACATGGTGAAGGGAAGCTAGCTTCTCTAACTCTCTACGTTCTAAACAGCAGAACATGGTGAAGGGAAGCTAGCTTCTCTAACTCTCTACGTTCTAAACAGCAGAACATGGTGAAGGGAAGCCAGCTTCTCTAACGCTCTCCTTCAAAGGAAAGGCATTTGATCCAACTTTGAGGGATTATGTTGCATGTGGCCCTCATTTGTGCATGGACACACACACACACACGCCCGTACACACACACACATCACGCGCACACACACACACACACGCATACACACATACATACATTCACACACACACACACACACACAAAATAATTGCAGACATAATGAGGTCTTAAATAAGAACTGAGGTTTGTGGAAATATTTCTCAGCTCTTCTTCTTCTCTTTTCTCTGCAGAAAGTCCTGTCAAGTTGTTGTGGGAAGGCCTGACATAAATATGTATTTGAAAAAGGCTTTGGATTTACGGATTTTACTGGTTTACCGGGCGAGTGAGGGGAAAATCCATTCACCGTCTGCGTCCCAAATGCCACCCTATTCCCTATATAGTGCACTACTTTTGACTAAAGCCCCTATAGGCCCTGGTCAAAAGTAGTGCACTAAATAGGGAATAGGGTGCCTTTTGGGACGCAGACAGTGTCTATTTCTTCACAGAAAATTGCTCTCCTGGCTCCATTCACAACAGGGCCTGGAGTGAACCAATGGTACATGTGCTGATTCTGAAAAAGCAGAGCCAGTTATAAATATATTACAAATCAGAGCATCTTTCCTCAACCTCTGTGGCTCACAAACCTCCAGCTCTCCTCAACCTCCGTGGCTCAGTGGGGGCGGTGGTGGGGGTGTTGGGGGTGGTGGTAGTGGTGGTGGTGGTGGGGGTGGTAGTGGTGGTGATGGGGGTGGTGGTAGTGGTGGTGATGGGGGTGGTGGTAGTGGTGGTGGTGGGGGTGGTGGTAGTGGTGGTGGTGGTGGGGGTGGGGGTGGTAGTGGTGGTGATGGTGGGGGTGGTGATGGTGGGGGTGGTGGTAGTGGTGGTGGTGGGTCTGGTGGTGGTAGGGGCGGTGGTGGGGGTGGTGGTAGTGGTGGTGGTGGGGGTGGTAGTGGGGGTGGTGGTGGTGGTGGGGGTGGTGAGGGTGGGGGTGGTGGTAGTGGTGGGGGTGGTGGGTCTGGTGGTGGTAGGGGCAGTGGTGGGGGTGGTGGTAGTGGTGGTGGTGGTGGTGGTGGGGGTGGTGGTGGTAGTGGTGGTGATGGTGGGGGTGGTGGTGGGGGTGGGTGTGATGGGGGTGGTGGTGGTGGGGGTAGGGGTAGTGGTAGTGGTAGTGGTGGTTGTGATGGTGGTGGTGGTTGTGGTGGTGGTGCTGGGGGTGGTAGTGGGGGCGGTGGTAGAGGTGTTGGGGGTGGTGGTGGTGGTAGGGGTGGTGGTGGTGGTGGTTAAGGTTAAGGTTAGTGGTGGTGGTACTGGTGGTTAAGGTTAAGGTTAAGGTTAAGGTTAGTGGTGGTAGTGGTGGTTAAGGTTAAGGTTAGTGGTGGTAGTGCTGGTTAAGGTAAAGGTTAGTGGTGGTAGTGCTGGTTAAGGTTAAGGTTAGTGGTGGTAGTGGAGGTTAAGGTTAAGGTTAGCGGTGGTGGTAGTGGTGGTTAAGGTTAAGGTTAGTGGTGGTGGTAGTGGTGGTTAAGGTTAAGGTTAGCGGTGGTGGGAGTCTGGTGAAGGAAACACAAACAATGGAGAACAAAAGCAAATTGAGGAAATGATAAAGATGCGAACATGACAGAAATAGGTTTTGCTAAGCACAAAGAAATGAAACAATGACTGAAATCCCAGTATACTAAAGATGATGACATAAATGAGCAGAAAAAATACAAAAAAATGAAAACTAATCATTTATGATAGCATGTTTATTCTTCTTAGTAAACTAAGCATTTAAAGTGGCTTGCGAAACTATTCACCCCACTTGGCATTTTTGCTATTTTGTTGCCTTACAATCTGGAATGAAAATTGATTTTTTGGGGGGGTTTGTACCATTTGATTTACACAACATGCTTACAACTTTGAAGATGCATCCCCAGCTGACGAGTATCTGTCAGTCTATTCTATAGGAAACAGGTGTTATCCCCTGCTGATGGGTATCTGTCAGTCTATTCTATAGGAAACAGGTGTTATCCCCTGCTGATGAGTATATGTCAGTCTGTTCTATAGGAAACAGGTGTTATCCCCTGCTGATGAGTATCTGTCAGTCTATTCTATAGGAAACAGGTGTTATCCCCAGCTGACGAGTATATGTCAGTCTATTCTATAGGAAACAGGTGTTATCCCCTGCTGATGAGTATCTGTCAGTCTGTTCTATAGGAAACAGGTGTTATCCCCTGCTGATGAGTATCTGTCAGTCTATTCTATAGGAAACAGGTGTTATCCCCTGCTGATGAGTATCTGTCAGTCTATTCTATAGGAAACAGGTGTTATCCCCTGCTGATGAGTATCTGTCAGTCTATTCTATAGGAAACCGGTGTTATCCCCTGCTGATGAGTATCTGTCAGTCTATTATATAGGAAACAGGTGTTATCACTTAACTGATGAGTATCTGTCAGTCTATTCTATAGGAAACAGGTGTTATCACTTAACTGATGAGTATCTGTTAGTCTATTCTATAGGAAACAGGTGTTATCACTTAACCGATGAGTATCTGTCAGTCTATTCTATAGGAAACAGGTGTTATCCCCTGCTGATGAGTATCTGTCAGTCTATTCTATAGGAAACAGGTGTTATCCCCTGCTGATGAGTATCTGTCAATCTATTCTATAGGAAACAGGTGTTATCCCCAGCTGATTAGTATCTGTCACTCTATTCTATAGGAAACAGGTGTTATCCCCTGCTGATGAGTATCTGTCAGTCTATTCTATAGGAAACAGGTGTTATCCCCAGCTGATTAGTATCTGTCAGTCTATTCTATAGGAAACAGGTGTTATCCCCAGCTGATTAGTATCTGTCAGTCTATTCTATAGGAAACAGGTGTTATCCCCAGCTTATTAGTATCTGTCAGTCTATTCTATAGGAAACAGGTGTTATCACCAGCTGATGAGTATCTGTCAGTCTATTCTATAGGAAACAGGTGTTATCCCCTGCTGATGAGTATCTGTCAGTCTATTCTATAGGAAACAGGTGTTATCCCCAGCTTATTAGTATCTGTCAGTCTATTCTATAGGAAACAGGTGTTATCCCCAGCTGATGAGTATCTGTCAGTCTATTCTATAGGAAACAGGTGTTATCCCCAGCTGATGAGTATCTGTCAGTCTATTCTATAGGAAACAGGTGTTATCCCCTGCTGATGAGTATCTGTCAGTCTATTCTATAGGAAACAGGTGTTATCCCCAGCTGATTAGTATCTGTCAGTCTGTTCTATATGAAACAGGTGTTATCCCTTAACTGATTAGTATCTGTCAGTCTATTCTATAGGAAACAGGTGTTATCCCCTGCTGACGAGTATCTGTCAGTCTATTCTATAGGAAACAGGTGTTATCCCCAGCTGATTAGTATCTGTCAGTCTATTCTATAGGAAACAGGTGTTACCCCCTGCTGATGAGTATCTGTCAGTCTATTCTATAGGAAACAGGTGTTATCCCCTGCTGATGAGTATCTGTCAGTCTATTCTATAGGAAACAGGTGTTATCCCCTGCTGATGAGTATCTGTCAGTCTATTCTATAGGAAACAGGTGTTATCCCCTGCTGATGAGTATCTGTCAGTCTATTCTATAGGAAACAGGTGTTATCCCTTAACTGATGAGTATCTGTCAGTCTGTTCTATAGGAAACAGGTGTTATCACTTAACTGATGAGTATCTGTCAGTCTGTTCTATAGGAAACAGGTGTTATCCCCTGCTGATGAGTATCTGTCAGTCTGTTCTATAGGAAACAGGTGTTATCACTTAACTGATGAGTATCTGTCAGTCTGTTCTATAGGAAACAGGTGTTATCCCCTGCTGATTAGTATCTGTCAGTCTATTCTATAGGAAACAGGTGTTATCCCCTGCTGATGAGTATATGTCAGTCTATTCTATAGGAAACAGGTGTTATCCCCTGCTGATTAGTATCTGTCAGTCTATTCTATAGGAAACAGGTGTTATCCCCTGCTGATTAGTATCTGTCAGTCTGTTCTATAGGAAACAGGTGTTATCCCCTGCTGATGAGTATCTGTCAGTCTATTCTATAGGAAACAGGTGTTATCCCCTGCTGATGAGTATCTGTCAGTCTGTTCTATAGGAAACAGGGGTTATACCCAGCTGATGAGTATCTGTCAGTCTATTCTATAGGAATCAGGTGTTATCACTTAACTGATGAGTATCTGTCAGTCTATTCTATAGGAAACAGGTGTTATCCCCTGCTGATGAGTATCTGTCAGTCTATTCTATAGGAAACAGGCGTTATCCCCTTACTGATGAGTATCTGTCAGTCTGTTCTATAGGAAACAGGTGTTATCACTTAACTGATGAGTATCTGTCAGTCTATTCTATAGGAAACAGGTGTTATCACTTAACTGATGAGTATCTGTCAGTCTGTTCTATAGGAAACAGGTGTTATCCCCTGCTGATGAGTATCTGTCAGTCTATTCTATAGGAAACAGGTGTTATCCCCTGCTGATGAGTATCTGTCAGTCTATTCTATAGGAAAACAGGTGTTATCCCCTGCTGATGAGTATCTGTCAGTCTATTCTATAGGAAACAGGTGTTATCCCCTGCTGATGAGTATCTGTCAGTCTATTCTATAGGAAACAGGTGTTATCACTTAACTGATGAGTATCTGTCAGTCTATTCTATAGGAAACAGGTGTTATCACTTAACTGATGAGTATCTGTTAGTCTATTCTATAGGAAACAGGTGTTATCACTTAACTGATGAGTATCTGTCAGTCTATTCTATAGGAAACAGGTGTTATCCCCTGCTGATGAGTATCTGTCAGTCTATTCTATAGGAAACAGGTGTTATCCCCTGCTGATGAGTATCTGTCAGTCTATTCTATAGGAAACAGGTGTTATCCCCAGCTGATTAGTATCTGTCAGTCTATTCTATAGGAAACAGGTGTTATCCCCTGCTGATTAGTATCTGTCAGTCTATTCTATAGGAAACAGGTGTTATCCCCTGCTGATGAGTATATGTCAGTCTATTCTATAGGAAACAGGTGTTATCCCCTGCTGATTAGTATCTGTCAGTCTATTCTATAGGAAACAGGTGTTATCCCCTGCTGATTAGTATCTGTCAGTCTGTTCTATAGGAAACAGGTGTTATCCCCTGCTGATGAGTATCTGTCAGTCTATTCTATAGGAAACAGGTGTTATCCCCTGCTGATGAGTATCTGTCAGTCTATTCTATAGGAAACATGTGTTATCCCCTGCTGATGAGTATCTGTCAGTCTGTTCTATAGGAAACAGGGGTTATACCCCAGCTGATGAGTATCTGTCAGTCTATTCTATAGGAATCAGGTGTTATCACTTAACTGATGAGTATCTGTCAGTCTATTCTATAGGAAACAGGTGTTATCCCCTGCTGATGAGTATCTGTCAGTCTATTCTATAGGAAACAGGTGTTATCCCCTACTGATGAGTATCTGTCAGTCTATTCTATAGGAAACAGGTGTTATCCCCTTACTGATGAGTATCTGTCAGTCTGTTCTATAGGAAACAGGTGTTATCACTTAACTGATGAGTATCTGTCAGTCTATTCTATAGGAAACAGGTGTTATCACTTAACTGATGAGTATCTGTCAGTCTGTTCTATAGGAAACAGGTGTTATCCCCTGCTGATGAGTATCTGTCAGTCTATTCTATAGGAAACAGGTGTTATCCCCTGCTGATGAGTATCTGTCAGTCTATTCTATAGGAAACAGGTGTTATCCCCTGCTGATGAGTATCTGTCAGTCTATTCTATAGGAAACCGGTGTTATCCCCTGCTGATGAGTATCTGTCAGTCTATTCTATAGGAAACAGGTGTTATCACTTAACTGATGAGTATCTGTCAGTCTATTCTATAGGAAACAGGTGTTATCACTTAACTGATGAGTATCTGTTAGTCTATTCTATAGGAAACAGGTGTTATCACTTAACTGATGAGTATCTGTCAGTCTATTCTATAGGAAACAGGTGTTATCCCCTGCTGATGAGTATCTGTCAGTCTATTCTATAGGAAACAGGTGTTATCCCCTGCTGATGAGTATCTGTCAGTCTATTCTATAGGAAACAGGTGTTATCCCCAGCTGATTAGTATCTGTCAGTCTATTCTATAGGAAACAGGTGTTATCCCTGCTGATTAGTATCTGTCAGTCTATTTCTATAGGAAAAAACAGGTGTTATCACCCCCCCCCCCCTGCGCTGATGAGTATATGTCAGTCTAGTATCTATAGGAAACAGGTGTTTATCCCCTGCTGATTAGTATCTGTCAGTCTATTCTATAGGAAACAGGTGTTATCCCCTGTTTTATTATTATAAGGGCTGCTGATTTAGTATCTGTCAGTCTGTTCTATAGGAAACAGGTGTTATCCCCTGCTGATGAGTATCTGTCAGTCTATTCTATAGGAAACAGGTGTTATCCCCTGCTGATGAGTATCTGTCAGTCTATTCTATAGGAAACATGTGTTTATCCCCTGCTGATGAGTATCTGTCAGTCTGTTCTATAGGAAACAGGGGTTATACCCAGCTGATGAGTATGCTCTGTCAGTCTATTCTATAGGAAATCAGGTGTTATTCACTTAACTGATGAGTATCTGTCAGTCTATTCTATAGGAAACAGGTGTTATCCCCTGCTGATGAGTATCTGTCAGTCTATTCTATAGGAAACAGGTGTTATCCCCTGCTGATGAGTATCTGTCAGTCTATTCTATAGGAAACAGGTGTTATCCCCTGCTGATGAGTATCTGTCAGTCTATTCTATAGGAAACAGGTGTTATCCCCTGCTGATGAGTATCTGTCAGTCTATTCTATAGGAAACAGGTGTTATCCCCTGCTGATGAGTATCTGTCAGTCTATTCTATAGGAAACAGGTGTTATCCCCTGCTGATGAGTATCTGTCAGTCTATTCTATAGGAAACAGGTGTTATCCCCTGCTGATTGAGTATCTGTCAGTCTATTCTATAGGAAACAGGTGTTATCCCTGCTGATGAGTATCTGTCAGTCTATTCTATAGGAAACAGGTGTTATCCCCTGCTGATGAGTATCTGTCAGTCTATTCTATAGGAAACAGGTGTTATCCCCTGCTGATGAGTATCTGTCAGTCTATTCTATAGGAAACAGGTGTTATCCCCTGCTGATGAGTATCTGTCAGTCTATTCTATAGGAAACAGGTGTTATCCCTGACTGATGAGTATCTGTCAGTCTATTCTATAGGAAACAGGTGTTATCCCCTGCTGATGAGTATCTGTCAGTCTATTCTATAGGAAACAGGTGTTATCCCCTGCTGATGAGTATCTGTCAGTCTATTCTATAGGAAACAGGTGTTATCCCCTGCTGATGAGTATCTGTCAGTCTATTCTATAGGAAACAGGTGTTATCCCCTGCTGATGAGTATCTGTCAGTCTATTCTATAGGAAACAGGTGTTATCCCTTAACTGATGAGTATCTGTCAGTCTATTCTATAGGAAACAGGTGTTATCACTTAACTGATGAGTATCTGTCAGTCTATTCTATAGGAAACAGGTGTTATCACTTAACTGATGAGTATCTGTCAGTCTATTCTATAGGAAACAGGTGTTATCCCCTGCTGATGAGTATCTGTCAGTCTATTCTATAGGAAACAGGTGTTATCCCCTGCTGATGAGTATCTGTCAGTCTATTCTATAGGAAACAGGTGTTATCCCCTGCTGATTAGTATCTGTCAGTCTATTCTATAGGAAACAGGTGTTATCCCCTGCTGATTAGTATCTGTCAGTCTATTCTATAGGAAACAGGTGTTATCCCCTGCTGATGAGTATCTGTCAGTCTGTTCTATAGGAAACAGGTGTTATCCCCTGCTGATTCGTATCTGTCAGTCTATTCTATAGGAAACAGGTGTTATCCCCTGCTGATGAGTATCTGTCAGTCTGTTCTATAGGAAACAGGTGTTATCCCCTGCTGATGAGTATCTGTCAGTCTATTCTATAGGAAACAGGTGTTATCCCCTGCTGATGAGTATCTGTCAGTCTATTCTATAGGAAACATGTGTTATCCCCTGCTGATGAGTATCTGTCAGTCTGTTCTATAGGAAACAGGTGTTATACCCAGCTGATGAGTATCTGTCAGTCTATTCTATAGGAAACAGGTGTTATCACTTAACTGATGAGTATCTGTCAGTCTATTCTATAGGAAACAGGTGTTATCCCCTGCTGATGAGTATCTGTCAGTCTATTCTATAGGAAACAGGCGTTATCCCTTAACTGATGAGTATCTGTCAGTCTGTTCTATAGGAAACAGGTGTTATCCCCTGCTGATGAGTATCTGTCAGTCTATTCTATAGGAAACAGGTGTTATCCCCTGCTGATGAGTATCTGTCAGTCTATTCTATAGGAAACAGGTGTTATCCCCTGCTGATGAGTATCTGTCAGTCTATTCTATAGGAAACAGGTGTTATCCCCTGCTGATGAGTATCTGTCAGTCTATTCTATAGGAAACAGGTGTTATCACTTAACTGATGAGTATCTGTCAGTCTATTCTATAGGAAACAGGTGTTATCACTTAACTGATGAGTATCTGTTAGTCTATTCTATAGGAAACAGGTGTTATCACTTAACTGATGAGTATCTGTCAGTCTATTCTATAGGAAACAGGTGTTATCCCCTGCTGATGAGTATCTGTCAGTCTATTCTATAGGAAACAGGTGTTATCCCCTGCTGATGAGTATCTGTCAGTCTATTCTATAGGAAACAGGTGTTATCCCCAGCTGATTAGTATCTGTCAGTCTATTCTATAGGAAACAGGTGTTATCCCCTGCTGATGAGTATCTGTCAGTCTATTCTATAGGAAACAGGTGTTATCCCCAGCTGATTAGTATCTGTCAGTCTATTCTATAGGAAACAGGTGTTATCCCCTGCTGATTAGTATCTGTCAGTCTATTCTATAGGAAACAGGTGTTATCCCCTGCTGATTAGTATCTGTCAGTCTGTTCTATAGGAAACAGGTGTTATCCCCTGCTGATGAGTATCTGTCAGTCTATTCTATAGGAAACAGGTGTTATCCCCTGCTGATGAGTATCTGTCAGTCTATTCTATAGGAAACATGTGTTATCCCCTGCTGATGAGTATCTGTCAGTCTATTCTATAGGAAACAGGCGTTATCCCTTACTGATGAGTATCTGTCAGTCTATTCTATAGGAAACAGGTGTTATCACTTAACTGATGAGTATCTGTCAGTCTATTCTATAGGAAACAGGTGTTATCACTTAACTGATGAGTATCTGTCAGTCTGTTCTATAGGAAACAGGTGTTATCCCCTGCTGATGAGTATCTGTCAGTCTATTCTATAGGAAACAGGTGTTATCCCCTGCTGATGAGTATCTGTCAGTCTATTCTATAGGAAACAGGTGTTATCCCCTGCTGATGAGTATCTGTCAGTCTATTCTATAGGAAACCGGTGTTATCCCCTGCTGATGAGTATCTGTCAGTCTATTCTATAGGAAACAGGTGTTATCACTTAACTGATGAGTATCTGTCAGTCTATTCTATAGGAAACAGGTGTTATCACTTAACTGATGAGTATCTGTTAGTCTATTCTATAGGAAACAGGTGTTATCACTTAACTGATGAGTATCTGTCAGTCTATTCTATAGGAAACAGGTGTTATCCCCTGCTGATGAGTATCTGTCAGTCTATTCTATAGGAAACAGGTGTTATCCCCTGCTGATGAGTATCTGTCAGTCTATTCTATAGGAAACAGGTGTTATCCCCAGCTGATTAGTATCTGTCAGTCTATTCTATAGGAAACAGGTGTTATCCCCTGCTGATTAGTATCTGTCAGTCTATTCTATAGGAAACAGGTGTTATCCCCTGCTGATGAGTATATGTCAGTCTATTCTATAGGAAAACAGGTGTTATCCCCTGCTGATTAGTATCTGTCAGTCTATTCTATAGGAAACAGGTGTTATCCCCTGCTGATTAGTATCTGTCAGTCTGTTCTATAGGAAACAGGTGTTATCCCCTGCTGATGAGTATCTGTCAGTCTATTCTATAGGAAACAGGTGTTATCCCCTGCTGATGAGTATCTGTCAGTCTATTCTATAGGAAACATGTGTTATCCCCTGCTGATGAGTATCTGTCAGTCTGTTCTATAGGAAACAGGGGTTATACCCAGCTGATGAGTATCTGTCAGTCTATTCTATAGGAATCAGGTGTTATCACTTAAACTGATGAGTATCTGTCAGTCTATTCTATAGGAAACATGTGTTATCCCCTGCTGATGAGTATCTGTCAGTCTGTTCTATAGGAAACAGGGGTTATACCCAGCTGATGAGTATCTGTCAGTCTATTCTATAGGAATCAGGTGTTATCACTTAACTGATGAGTATCTGTCAGTCTATTCTATAGGAAACAGGTGTTATCCCCTGCTGATGAGTATCTGTCAGTCTATTCTATAGGAAACAGGCGTTATCCCTTAACTGATGAGTATCTGTCAGTCTGTTCTATAGGAAAACAGGTGTTATCACTTAACTGATGAGTATCTGTCAGTCTATTCTATAGGAAACAGGTGTTATCACTTAACTGATGAGTATCTGTCAGTCTGTTCTATAGGAAACAGGTGTTATCCCCTGCTGATGAGTATCTGTCAGTCTATTCTATAGGAAACAGGTGTTATCCCCTGCTGATGAGTATCTGTCAGTCTATTCTATAGGAAACAGGTGTTATCCCCTGCTGATGAGTATCTGTCAGTCTATTCTATAGGAAACCGGTGTTATCCCCTGCTGATGAGTATCTGTCAGTCTATTCTATAGGAAACAGGTGTTATCACTTAACTGATGAGTATCTGTCAGTCTATTCTATAGGAAACAGGTGTTATCACTTAACTGATGAGTATCTGTTAGTCTATTCTATAGGAAACAGGTGTTATCACTTAACTGATGAGTATCTGTCAGTCTATTCTATAGGAAACAGGTGTTATCCCCTGCTGATGAGTATCTGTCAGTCTATTCTATAGGAAACAGGTGTTATCCCCTGCTGATGAGTATCTGTCAGTCTATTCTATAGGAAACAGGTGTTATCCCCAGCTGATTAGTATCTGTCAGTCTATTCTATAGGAAACAGGTGTTATCCCCTGCTGATGAGTATCTGTCAGTCTATTCTATAGGAAACAGGTGTTATCCCCAGCTGATTAGTATCTGTCAGTCTATTCTATAGGAAACAGGTGTTATCCCCTGCTGATTAGTATCTGTCAGTCTATTCTATAGGAAACAGGTGTTATCCCCTGCTGATTAGTATCTGTCAGTCTGTTCTATAGGAAACAGGTGTTATCCCCTGCTGATGAGTATCTGTCAGTCTATTCTATAGGAAACAGGTGTTATCCCCTGCTGATGAGTATCTGTCAGTCTATTCTATAGGAAACATGTGTTATCCCCTGCTGATGAGTATCTGTCAGTCTATTCTATAGGAAACAGGCGTTATCCCTTAACTGATGAGTATCTGTCAGTCTATTCTATAGGAAACAGGTGTTATCACTTAACTGATGAGTATCTGTCAGTCTATTCTATAGGAAACAGGTGTTATCACTTAACTGATGAGTATCTGTCAGTCTGTTCTATAGGAAACAGGTGTTATCCCCTGCTGATGAGTATCTGTCAGTCTATTCTATAGGAAACAGGTGTTATCCCCTGCTGATGAGTATCTGTCAGTCTATTCTATAGGAAACAGGTGTTATCCCCTGCTGATGAGTATCTGTCAGTCTATTCTATAGGAAACCGGTGTTATCCCCTGCTGATGAGTATCTGTCAGTCTATTCTATAGGAAACAGGTGTTATCACTTAACTGATGAGTATCTGTCAGTCTATTCTATAGGAAACAGGTGTTATCACTTAACTGATGAGTATCTGTTAGTCTATTCTATAGGAAACAGGTGTTATCACTTAACTGATGAGTATCTGTCAGTCTATTCTATAGGAAACAGGTGTTATCCCCTGCTGATGAGTATCTGTCAGTCTATTCTATAGGAAACAGGTGTTATCCCCTGCTGATGAGTATCTGTCAGTCTATTCTATAGGAAACAGGTGTTATCCCCAGCTGATTAGTATCTGTCAGTCTATTCTATAGGAAACAGGTGTTATCCCCTGCTGATTAGTATCTGTCAGTCCTATTCTATAGGAAACAGGTGTTATCCCCTGCTGATGAGTATATGTCAGTCTATTCTATAGGAAACAGGTGTTATCCCCTGCTGATTAGTATCTGTCAGTCTATTCTATAGGAAACAGGTGTTATCCCCTGCTGATTAGTATCTGTCAGTCTGTTCTATAGGAAACAGGTGTTATCCCCTGCTGATGAGTATCTGTCAGTCTATTCTATAGGAAACAGGTGTTATCCCCTGCTGATGAGTATCTGTCAGTCTATTCTATAGGAAACATGTGTTATCCCCTGCTGATGAGTATCTGTCAGTCTGTTCTATAGGAAACAGGGGTTATACCCAGCTGATGAGTATCTGTCAGTCTATTCTATAGGAATCAGGTGTTATCACTTAAACTGATGAGTATCTGTCAGTCTATTCTATAGGAAACAGGTGTTATCCCCTGCTGATGAGTATCTGTCAGTCTATTCTATAGGAAACAGGCGTTATCCCTTAACTGATGAGGATCTGTCAGTCTGTTCTATAGGAAACAGGTGTTATCACTTAACTGATGAGTATCTGTCAGTCTATTCTATAGGAAACAGGTGTTATCACTTAACTGATGAGTATCTGTCAGTCTGTTCTATAGGAAACAGGTGTTATCCCCTGCTGATGAGTATCTGTCAGTCTATTCTATAGGAAACAGGTGTTATCCCCTGCTGATGAGTATCTGTCAGTCTATTCTATAGGAAACAGGTGTTATCCCCTGCTGATGAGTATCTGTCAGTCTATTCTATAGGAAACCGGTGTTATCCCCTGCTGATGAGTATCTGTCAGTCTATTCTATAGGAAACAGGTGTTATCACTTAACTGATGAGTATCTGTCAGTCTATTCTATAGGAAACAGGTGTTATCACTTAACTGATGAGTATCTGTTAGTCTATTCTATAGGAAACAGGTGTTATCCCCTGCTGATGAGTATCTGTCAGTCTATTCTATAGGAAACAGGTGTTATCCCCAGCTGATTAGTATCTGTCAGTCTATTCTATAGGAAACAGGTGTTATCCCCTGCTGATGAGTATCTGTCAGTCTATTCTATAGGAAACAGGCGTTATCCCTTAACTGATGAGTATCTGTCAGTCTGTTCTATAGGAAACAGGTGTTATCACTTAACTGATGAGTATCTGTCAGTCTATTCTATAGGAAACAGGTGTTATCACTTAACTGATGAGTATCTGTCAGTCTGTTCTATAGGAAACAGGTGTTATCCCCTGCTGATGAGTATCTGTCAGTCTATTCTATAGGAAACAGGTGTTATCCCCTGCTGATGAGTATCTGTCAGTCTATTCTATAGGAAACAGGTGTTATCCCCTGCTGATGAGTATCTGTCAGTCTATTCTATAGGAAACCGGTGTTATCCCCTGCTGATGAGTATCTGTCAGTCTATTCTATAGGAAACAGGTGTTATCACTTAACTGATGAGTATCTGTCAGTCTATTCTATAGGAAACAGGTGTTATCACTTAACTGATGAGTATCTGTTAGTCTATTCTATAGGAAACAGGTGTTATCACTTAAGTGATGAGTATCTGTCAGTCTATTCTATAGGAAACAGGTGTTATCCCCTGCTGATGAGTATCTGTCAGTCTATTCTATAGGAAACAGGTGTTATCCCCTGCTGATGAGTATCTGTCAGTCTATTCTATAGGAAACAGGTGTTATCCCCAGCTGATGAGTATCTGTCAGTCTATTCTATAGGAAACAGGTGTTATCCCCTGCTGATGAGTATCTGTCAGTCTATTCTATAGGAAACAGGTGTTATCCCCAGCTGATTAGTATCTGTCAGTCTATTCTATAGGAAACAGGTGTTATCCCCAGCTGATTAGTATCTGTCAGTCTAGTCTATAGGAAACAGGTGTTATCCCCAGCTGATTAGTATCTGTCAGTCTATTCTATAGGAAACAGGTGTTATCCCCAGCTGATGAGTATCTGTCAGTCTATTCTATAGGAAACAGGTGTTATCCCCTGCTGATGAGTATCTGTCAGTCTATTCTATAGGAAACAGGTGTTATCCCCAGCTGATTAGTATCTGTCAGTCTATTCTATAGGAAACAGGTGTTATCCCCTGCTGATGAGTATCTGTCAGTCTATTCTATAGGAAACAGGTGTTATCCCCTGCTGATGAGTATCTGTCAGTCTATTCTATAGGAAACAGGTGTTATCACTTAACTGATGAGTATATGTCAGTCTATTCTATAGGAAACAGGTGTTATCCCCTGCTGATTAGTATCTGTCAGTCTATTCTATAGGAAACAGGTGTTATCCCCTGCTGATTAGTATCTGTCAGTCTGTTCTATAGGAAACAGGTGTTATCCCCTGCTGATGAGTATCTGTCAGTCTATTCTATAGGAAACAGGTGTTATCCCCTGCTGATGAGTATCTGTCAGTCTATTCTATAGGAAACATGTGTTATCCCCTGCTGATGAGTATCTGTCAGTCTGTTCTATAGGAAACAGGGGTTATACCCAGCTGATGAGTATCTGTCAGTCTATTCTATAGGAATCAGGTGTTATCACTTAACTGATGAGTATCTGTCAGTCTATTCTATAGGAAACATGTGTTATCCCCTGCTGATGAGTATCTGTCAGTCTGTTCTATAGGAAACAGGGGTTATACCCAGCTGATGAGTATCTGTCAGTCTATTCTATAGGAATCAGGTGTTATCACTTAACTGATGAGTATCTGTCAGTCTATTCTATAGGAAACAGGTGTTATCCCCTGCTGATGAGTATCTGTCAGTCTATTCTATAGGAAACAGGCGTTATCCCTTAACTGATGAGTATCTGTCAGTCTGTTCTATAGGAAACAGGTGTTATCACTTAACTGATGAGTATCTGTCAGTCTATTCTATAGGAAACAGGTGTTATCACTTAACTGATGAGTATCTGTCAGTCTGTTCTATAGGAAACAGGTGTTATCCCCTGCTGATGAGTATCTGTCAGTCTATTCTATAGGAAACAGGTGTTATCCCCTGCTGATGAGTATCTGTCAGTCTATTCTATAGGAAACAGGTGTTATCCCCTGCTGATGAGTATCTGTCAGTCTATTCTATAGGAAACCGGTGTTATCCCCTGCTGATGAGTATCTGTCAGTCTATTCTATAGGAAACAGGTGTTATCACTTAACTGATGAGTATCTGTCAGTCTATTCTATAGGAAACAGGTGTTATCACTTAACTGATGAGTATCTGTTAGTCTATTCTATAGGAAACAGGTGTTATCACTTAACTGATGAGTATCTGTCAGTCTATTCTATAGGAAACAGGTGTTATCCCCTGCTGATGAGTATCTGTCAGTCTATTCTATAGGAAACAGGTGTTATCCCCTGCTGATGAGTATCTGTCAGTCTATTCTATAGGAAACAGGTGTTATCCCCAGCTGATTAGTATCTGTCAGTCTATTCTATAGGAAACAGGTGTTATCCCCTGCTGATGAGTATCTGTCAGTCTATTCTATAGGAAACAGGTGTTATCCCCAGCTGATTAGTATCTGTCAGTCTATTCTATAGGAAACAGGTGTTATCCCCTGCTGATTAGTATCTGTCAGTCTATTCTATAGGAAACAGGTGTTATCCCCTGCTGATTAGTATCTGTCAGTCTGTTCTATAGGAAACAGGTGTTATCCCCTGCTGATGAGTATCTGTCAGTCTATTCTATAGGAAACAGGTGTTATCCCCTGCTGATGAGTATCTGTCAGTCTATTCTATAGGAAACATGTGTTATCCCCTGCTGATGAGTATCTGTCAGTCTATTCTATAGGAAACAGGCGTTATCCCTTAACTGATGAGTATCTGTCAGTCTATTCTATAGGAAACAGGTGTTATCACTTAACTGATGAGTATCTGTCAGTCTATTCTATAGGAAACAGGTGTTATCACTTAACTGATGAGTATCTGTCAGTCTGTTCTATAGGAAACAGGTGTTATCCCCTGCTGATGAGTATCTGTCAGTCTATTCTATAGGAAACAGGTGTTATCCCCTGCTGATGAGTATCTGTCAGTCTATTCTATAGGAAACAGGTGTTATCCCCTGCTGATGAGTATCTGTCAGTCTATTCTATAGGAAACCGGTGTTATCCCCTGCTGATGAGTATCTGTCAGTCTATTCTATAGGAAACAGGTGTTATCACTTAACTGATGAGTATCTGTCAGTCTATTCTATAGGAAACAGGTGTTATCACTTAACTGATGAGTATCTGTTAGTCTATTCTATAGGAAACAGGTGTTATCACTTAACTGATGAGTATCTGTCAGTCTATTCTATAGGAAACAGGTGTTATCCCCTGCTGATGAGTATCTGTCAGTCTATTCTATAGGAAACAGGTGTTATCCCCTGCTGATGAGTATCTGTCAGTCTATTCTATAGGAAACAGGTGTTATCCCCAGCTGATTAGTATCTGTCAGTCTATTCTATAGGAAACAGGTGTTATCCCCTGCTGATTAGTATCTGTCAGTCTATTCTATAGGAAACAGGTGTTATCCCCTGCTGATGAGTATATGTCAGTCTATTCTATAGGAAACAGGTGTTATCCCCTGCTGATTAGTATCTGTCAGTCTATTCTATAGGAAACAGGTGTTATCCCCTGCTGATTAGTATCTGTCAGTCTGTTCTATAGGAAACAGGTGTTATCCCCTGCTGATGAGTATCTGTCAGTCTATTCTATAGGAAACAGGTGTTATCCCCTGCTGATGAGTATCTGTCAGTCTATTCTATAGGAAACATGTGTTATCCCCTGCTGATGAGTATCTGTCAGTCTGTTCTATAGGAAACAGGGGTTATACCCAGCTGATGAGTATCTGTCAGTCTATTCTATAGGAATCAGGTGTTATCACTTAACTGATGAGTATCTGTCAGTCTATTCTATAGGAAACAGGTGTTATCCCCTGCTGATGAGTATCTGTCAGTCTATTCTATAGGAAACAGGCGTTATCCCTTAACTGATGAGGATCTGTCAGTCTGTTCTATAGGAAACAGGTGTTATCACTTAACTGATGAGTATCTGTCAGTCTATTCTATAGGAAACAGGTGTTATCACTTAACTGATGAGTATCTGTCAGTCTGTTCTATAGGAAACAGGTGTTATCCCCTGCTGATGAGTATCTGTCAGTCTATTCTATAGGAAACAGGTGTTATCCCCTGCTGATGAGTATCTGTCAGTCTATTCTATAGGAAACAGGTGTTATCCCCTGCTGATGAGTATCTGTCAGTCTATTCTATAGGAAACCGGTGTTATCCCCTGCTGATGAGTATCTGTCAGTCTATTCTATAGGAAACAGGTGTTATCACTTAAACTGATGAGTATCTGTCAGTCTATTCTATAGGAAACAGGTGTTATCACTTAACTGATGAGTATCTGTTAGTCTATTCTATAGGAAACAGGTGTTATCCCCTGCTGATGAGTATCTGTCAGTCTATTCTATAGGAAACAGGTGTTATCCCCAGCTGATTAGTATCTGTCAGTCTATTCTATAGGAAACAGGTGTTATCCCCTGCTGATGAGTATCTGTCAGTCTATTCTATAGGAAACAGGCGTTATCCCTTAACTGATGAGTATCTGTCAGTCTGTTCTATAGGAAACAGGTGTTATCACTTAACTGATGAGTATCTGTCAGTCTATTCTATAGGAAACAGGTGTTATCACTTAACTGATGAGTATCTGTCAGTCTGTTCTATAGGAAACAGGTGTTATCCCCTGCTGATGAGTATCTGTCAGTCTATTCTATAGGAAACAGGTGTTATCCCCTGCTGATGAGTATCTGTCAGTCTATTCTATAGGAAACAGGTGTTATCCCCTGCTGATGAGTATCTGTCAGTCTATTCTATAGGAAACCGGTGTTATCCCCTGCTGATGAGTATCTGTCAGTCTATTCTATAGGAAACAGGTGTTATCACTTAACTGATGAGTATCTGTCAGTCTATTCTATAGGAAACAGGTGTTATCACTTAACTGATGAGTATCTGTTAGTCTATTCTATAGGAAACAGGTGTTATCACTTAAGTGATGAGTATCTGTCAGTCTATTCTATAGGAAACAGGTGTTATCCCCTGCTGATGAGTATCTGTCAGTCTATTCTATAGGAAACAGGTGTTATCCCCTGCTGATGAGTATCTGTCAGTCTATTCTATAGGAAACAGGTGTTATCCCCAGCTGATGAGTATCTGTCAGTCTATTCTATAGGAAACAGGTGTTATCCCCTGCTGATGAGTATCTGTCAGTCTATTCTATAGGAAACAGGTGTTATCCCCAGCTGATTAGTATCTGTCAGTCTATTCTATAGGAAACAGGTGTTATCCCCAGCTGATTAGTATCTGTCAGTCTAGTCTATAGGAAACAGGTGTTATCCCCAGCTGATTAGTATCTGTCAGTCTATTCTATAGGAAACAGGTGTTATCCCCAGCTGATGAGTATCTGTCAGTCTATTCTATAGGAAACAGGTGTTATCCCCTGCTGATGAGTATCTGTCAGTCTATTCTATAGGAAACAGGTGTTATCCCCAGCTGATTAGTATCTGTCAGTCTATTCTATAGGAAACAGGTGTTATCCCCTGCTGATGAGTATCTGTCAGTCTATTCTATAGGAAACAGGTGTTATCCCCTGCTGATGAGTATCTGTCAGTCTATTCTATAGGAAACAGGTGTTATCCCCTGCTGATTAGTATCTGTCAGTCTATTCTATAGGAAACAGGTGTTATCCCCTGCTGACGAGTATCTGTCAGTCTATTCTATAGGAAACAGGTGTTATCCCCTGCTGATGAGTATCTGTCAGTCTATTCTATAGGAAACAGGTGTTATCCCCAGCTGATTAGTATCTGTCAGTCTATTCTATAGGAAACAGGTGTTATCCCCTGCTGATGAGTATCTGTCAGTCTATTCTATAGGAAACAGGTGTTATCCCCAGCTGATTAGTATCTGTCAGTCTATTCTATAGGAAACAGGTGTTATCCCCAGCTGATTAGTATCTGTCAGTCTATTATATAGGAAACAGGTGTTATCCCCAGCTGATTAGTATCTGTCAGTCTATTCTATAGGAAACAGGTGTTATCCCCAGCTGATGAGTATCTGTCAGTCTATTCTATAGGAAACAGGTGTTATCCCCTGCTGATGAGTATCTGTCAGTCTATTCTATAGGAAACAGGTGTTATCCCCAGCTGATTAGTTTCTGTCAGTCTATTCTATAGGAAACAGGTGTTATCCCCTGCTGATGAGTATCTGTCAGTCTATTCTATAGGAAACAGGTGTTATCCCCTGCTGATGAGTATCTGTCAGTCTATTCTATAGGAAACAGGTGTTATCCCCTGCTGATTAGTATCTGTCAGTCTATTCTATAGGAAACAGGTGTTATCCCCTGCTGACGAGTATCTGTCAGTCTATTCTATAGGAAACAGGTGTTATCCCCTGCTGATGAGTATATGTCAGTCTGTTCTATAGGAAACAGGTGTTATCCCCAGCTGATTAGTAGCTGTCAGTCTATTCTATAGGAAACAGGTGTTAACCCCAGCTGATGAGTATCTGTCAGTCTATTCTATAGGAAACAGGTGTTATCCCCTGCTGATGAGTATCTGTCAGTCTATTATATAGGAAACAGGTGTTATCCCCTGCTGATTAGTATCTGTCAGTCTGTTCTATAGGAAACAGGTGTTATCCCTTAACTGATTAGTATCTGTCAGTCTATTCTATAGGAAACAGGTGTTATCCCCTGCTGACGAGTATCTGTCAGTCTATTCTGTAGGAAACAGGTGTTATCCCCAGCTGATTAGTATCTGTCAGTATATTCTATAGGAAACAGGTGTTATCCCCTGCTGATGAGTATCTGTCAGTCTATTCTATAGGAAACAGGTGTTATCCCCTGCTGATGAGTATCTGTCAGTCTATTCTATAGGAAACAGGTGTTATCCCCTGCTGATGAGTATCTGTCAGTCTATTCTATAGGAAACAGGTGTTATCCCCTGCTGATGAGTATCTGTCAGTCTATTCTATAGGAAACAGGTGTTATCCCCTGCTGATGAGTATCTGTCAGTCTGTTCTATAGGAAACAGGTGTTATCCCCCAGCTGATGAGTATCTGTCAGTCTATTCTATAGGAAACAGGTGTTATCCCCTGCTGATGAGTATCTGTCAGTCTGTTCTATAGGAAACAGGTGTTATCCCCTGCTGATTAGTATCTGTCAGTCTATTCTATAGGAAACAGGTGTTATCCCCAGCTGATGAGTATCTGTCAGTCTATTCTATAGGAAACAGGTGTTATCCCCAGCTGATGAGTATCTGTCAGTCTATTCTATAGGAAACAGGTGTTATCCCCTGCTGATGAGTATCTGTCAGTCTATTATATAGGAAACAGGTGTTATCCCCAGCTGATGAGTATCTGTCAGTCTGTTCTATAGGAAACAGGTGTTATCCCTTAACTGATTAGTATCTGTCAGTCTATTCTATAGGAAACAGGTCTTATCCCCTGCTGATTAGTATCTGTCAGTCTATTCTATAGGAAACAGGTGTTATCCCCTGCTGATGAGTATCTGTCAGTCTATTCTATAGGAAAAAGGGGTTATCCCCTGCTGACGAGTATCTGTCAGTCTATTCTATAGGAAACAGGTGTTATCCCTTAACTGATGAGTATCTGTCAGTCTGTTCTATAGGAAACAGGTGTTATCACTTAACTGATGAGTATCTGTCAGTCTGTTCTATAGGAAACAGGTGTTATCCCCTGCTGATGAGTATCTGTCAGTCTGTTCTATAGGAAACAGGTGTTATCCCCTGCTGATGAGTATCTGTCAGTCTGTTTTATAGGAAACAGGTGTTATCCCCTGCTGATTAGTATCTGTCAGTCTATTCTATAGGAAACAGGTGTTATCCCCTGCTGATTAGTATCTGTCAGTCTGTTCTATAGGAAACAGGTGTTATCCCCTGCTGATGAGTATCTGTCAGTCTATTCTATAGGAAACAGGTGTTATCCCCTGCTGATGAGTATCTGTCAGTCTATTCTATAGGAAACAGGTGTTATCCCCTGCTGATGAGTATCTGTCAGTCTATTCTATAGGAAACAGGTGTTATACCCAGCTGATGAGTATCTGTCAGTCTATTCTATAGGAAACAGGTGTTATCCCCTGCTGATGAGTATCTGTCAGTCTATTCTATAGGAAACAGGTGTTATCCCCTGCTGATGAGTATCTGTCAGTCTATTCTATAGGAAACAGGTGTTATCCCCTGCTGATTAGTATCTGTCAGTCTATTCTATAGGAAACAGGTGTTATCCCTTAACTGATGAGTATCTGTCAGTCTATTCTATAGGAAACAGGTGTTATCCCCAGCTGATGAGTATATGTCAGTCTATTCTATAGGAAACAGGTGTTATCCCCTGCTGATGAGTATCTGTCAGTCTATTCTATAGGAAACAGGTGTTATCCCCAGCTGATTAGTATCTGTCAGTCTGTTCTATAGGAAACAGGTGTTATCCCCTGCTGATTAGTATCTGTCAGTCTATTCTATAGGAAACAGGTGTTATCCCCTGCTGACAAGTATCTGTCAGTCTATTCTATAGGAAACAGGTGTTATCCCCTGCTGACGAGTATCTGTCAGTCTATTCTATAGGAAACAGGTGTTATCCCCTGCTGATGAGTATCTGTCAGTCTATTCTATAGGAAACAGGTGTTATCCCCTGCTGATGAGTATCTGTCAGTCTATTCTATAGGAAACAGGTGTTATACCCAGCTGATGAGTATCTGTCAGTCTATTCTATAGGAAACAGGTGTTATCCCCTGCTGACGAGTATCTGTCAGTCTATTCTATAGGAAACAGGTGTTATCCCCTGCTGATGAGTATCTGTCAGTCTATTCTATAGGAAACAGGTGTTATCCCCTGCTGACGAGTATCTGTCAGTCTGTTCTATAGGAAACAGGTGTTATCCCTTAACTGATTAGTATCTGTCAGTCTATTCTATAGGAAACAGGTGTTATCCCCTGCTGACGAGTATCTGTCAGTCTATTCTATAGGAAACAGGTGTTATCCCCAGCTGATTAGTATCTGTCAGTCTATTCTATAGGAAACAGGTGTTATCCCCTGCTGATGAGTATCTGTCAGTCTATTCTATAGGAAACAGGTGTTATCCCCTGCTGATGAGTATCTGTCAGTCTATTCTATAGGAAACAGGTGTTATCCCCTGCTGATGAGTGTCTGTCAGTCTGTTCTATAGGAAACAGGTGTTATACCCAGCTGATGAGTATCTGTCAGTCTATTCTATAGGAAACAGGTGTTATCCCCTGCTGACGAGTATCTGTCAGTCTATTCTATAGGAAACAGGTGTTATCCCCTGCTGATGAGTATATGTCAGTCTGTTCTATAGGAAACAGGTGTTATCCCCAGCTGATTAGTAGCTGTCAGTCTATTCTATAGGAAACAGGTGTTAACCCCAGCTGATGAGTATCTGTCAGTCTATTCTATAGGAAACAGGTGTTATCCCCTGCTGATGAGTATCTGTCAGTCTATTATATAGGAAACAGGTGTTATCCCCTGCTGATTAGTATCTGTCAGTCTGTTCTATAGGAAACAGGTGTTATCCCTTAACTGATTAGTATCTGTCAGTCTATTCTATAGGAAACAGGTGTTATCCCCTGCTGACGAGTATCTGTCAGTCTATTCTATAGGAAACAGGTGTTATCCCCAGCTGATTAGTATCTGTCAGTATATTCTATAGGAAACAGGTGTTATCCCCTGCTGATGAGTATCTGTCAGTCTATTCTATAGGAAACAGGTGTTATCCCCTGCTGATGAGTATCTGTCAGTCTATTCTATAGGAAACAGGTGTTATCCCCTGCTGATGAGTATCTGTCAGTCTATTCTATAGGAAACAGGTGTTATCCCCTGCTGATGAGTATCTGTCAGTCTATTCTATAGGAAACAGGTGTTATCCCCTGCTGATGAGTATCTGTCAGTCTGTTCTATAGGAAACAGGTGTTATCCCCAGCTGATGAGTATCTGTCAGTCTATTCTATAGGAAACAGGTGTTATCCCCTGCTGATGAGTATCTGTCAGTCTGTTCTATAGGAAACAGGTGTTATCCCCTGCTGATTAGTATCTGTCAGTCTATTCTATAGGAAACAGGTGTTATCCCCAGCTGATGAGTATCTGTCAGTCTATTCTATAGGAAACAGGTGTTATCCCCAGCTGATGAGTATCTGTCAGTCTATTCTATAGGAAACAGGTGTTATCCCCTGCTGATGAGTATCTGTCAGTCTATTATATAGGAAACAGGTGTTATCCCCAGCTGATGAGTATCTGTCAGTCTGTTCTATAGGAAACAGGTGTTATCCCTTAACTGATTAGTATCTGTCAGTCTATTCTATAGGAAACAGGTCTTATCCCCTGCTGATTAGTATCTGTCAGTCTATTCTATAGGAAACAGGTGTTATCCCCTGCTGATGAGTATCTGTCAGTCTATTCTATAGGAAAAAGGGGTTATCCCCTGCTGACGAGTATCTGTCAGTCTATTCTATAGGAAACAGGTGTTATCCCTTAACTGATGAGTATCTGTCAGTCTGTTCTATAGGAAACAGGTGTTATCACTTAACTGATGAGTATCTGTCAGTCTGTTCTATAGGAAACAGGTGTTATCCCCTGCTGATGAGTATCTGTCAGTCTGTTCTATAGGAAACAGGTGTTATCCCCTGCTGATGAGTATCTGTCAGTCTGTTTTATAGGAAACAGGTGTTATCCCCTGCTGATTAGTATCTGTCAGTCTATTCTATAGGAAACAGGTGTTATCCCCTGCTGATTAGTATCTGTCAGTCTGTTCTATAGGAAACAGGTGTTATCCCCTGCTGATGAGTATCTGTCAGTCTATTCTATAGGAAACAGGTGTTATCCCCTGCTGATGAGTATCTGTCAGTCTATTCTATAGGAAACAGGTGTTATCCCCTGCTGATGAGTATCTGTCAGTCTATTCTATAGGAAACAGGTGTTATACCCAGCTGATGAGTATCTGTCAGTCTATTCTATAGGAAACAGGTGTTATCCCCTGCTGATGAGTATCTGTCAGTCTATTCTATAGGAAACAGGTGTTATCCCCTGCTGATGAGTATCTGTCAGTCTATTCTATAGGAAACAGGTGTTATCCCCTGCTGATTAGTATCTGTCAGTCTATTCTATAGGAAACAGGTGTTATCCCTTAACTGATGAGTATCTGTCAGTCTATTCTATAGGAAACAGGTGTTATCCCCAGCTGATGAGTATATGTCAGTCTATTCTATAGGAAACAGGTGTTATCCCCTGCTGATGAGTATCTGTCAGTCTATTCTATAGGAAACAGGTGTTATCCCCAGCTGATTAGTATCTGTCAGTCTGTTCTATAGGAAACAGGTGTTATCCCCTGCTGATTAGTATCTGTCAGTCTATTCTATAGGAAACAGGTGTTATCCCCTGCTGACAAGTATCTGTCAGTCTATTCTATAGGAAACAGGTGTTATCCCCTGCTGACGAGTATCTGTCAGTCTATTCTATAGGAAACAGGTGTTATCCCCTGCTGATGAGTATCTGTCAGTCTATTCTATAGGAAACAGGTGTTATCCCCTGCTGATGAGTATCTGTCAGTCTATTCTATAGGAAACAGGTGTTATACCCAGCTGATGAGTATCTGTCAGTCTATTCTATAGGAAACAGGTGTTATCCCCTGCTGACGAGTATCTGTCAGTCTATTCTATAGGAAACAGGTGTTATCCCCTGCTGATGAGTATCTGTCAGTCTATTCTATAGGAAACAGGTGTTATCCCCTGCTGACGAGTATCTGTCAGTCTGTTCTATAGGAAACAGGTGTTATCCCTTAACTGATTAGTATCTGTCAGTCTATTCTATAGGAAACAGGTGTTATCCCCTGCTGACGAGTATCTGTCAGTCTATTCTATAGGAAACAGGTGTTATCCCCAGCTGATTAGTATCTGTCAGTCTATTCTATAGGAAACAGGTGTTATCCCCTGCTGATGAGTATCTGTCAGTCTATTCTATAGGAAACAGGTGTTATCCCCTGCTGATGAGTATCTGTCAGTCTATTCTATAGGAAACAGGTGTTATCCCCTGCTGATGAGTGTCTGTCAGTCTGTTCTATAGGAAACAGGTGTTATACCCAGCTGATGAGTATCTGTCAGTCTATTCTATAGGAAACAGGTGTTATCACTTAACTGATGAGTATCTGTCAGTCTATTCTATAGGAAACAGGTGTTATCCCCTGCTGATGAGTATCTGTCAGTCTATTCTATAGGAAACAGGTGTTATCCCCTGCTGATGAGTATCTGTCAGTCTATTCTATAGGAAACAGGTGTTATCCCCAGCTGATGAGTATCTGTCAGTCTATTCTATAGGAATCAGGTGTTATCCCCTGCTGATGAGTATCTGTCAGTCTATTCTATAGGAAACAGGTGTTATCCCCTGCTGATTAGTATCTGTCAGTCTATTCTATAGGAAACAGGTGTTATCCCTTAACTGATGAGCATCTGTCAGTCTATTCTATAGGAAACAGGTGTTATCCCCAGCTGATGAGTATCTGTCAGTCTATTCTATAGGAAACAGGTGTTATCCCCTGCTGATGAGTATCTGTCAGTCTATTCTATAGGAAACAGGTGTTATCACTTAACTGATGAGTATCTGTCAGTCTGTTCTATAGGAAACAGGTGTTATACCCAGCTGATGAGTATCTGTCAGTCTATTCTATAGGAAACAGGTGTTATCACTTAACTGATGAGTATCTGTCAGTCTATTCTATAGGAAACAGGTGTTATCCCCTGCTGATGAGTATCTGTCAGTCTATTCTATAGGAAACAGGTGTTATCCCTTGCTGATGAGTATCTGTCAGTCTGTTCTATAGGAAACAGGTGTTATACCCAGCTGATGAGTATCTGTCAGTCTATTCTATAGGAAACAGGTGTTATCCCCTGCTGATGAGTATCTGTCAGTCTATTCTATAGGAAACAGGTGTTATCCCCTGCTGATGAGTATCTGTCAGTCTATTCTATAGGAAACAGGTGTTATCCCCTGATGATGAGTATCTGTCAGTCTATTCTATAGGAAACAGGTGTTATCCCTTAACTGATGAGTATCTGTCAGTCTATTCTATAGGAAACAGGTGTTATCCCCAGCTGATGAGTATCTGTCAGTCTATTCTATAGGAAACAGGTGTTATCCCCTGCTGATGAGTATCTGTCAGTCTATTCTATAGGAAACATGTGTTATCCCCTGCTGATTAGTATCTGTCAGTCTATTCTATAGGAAACAGGTGTTATCCCCTGCTGATGAGTATCTGTCAGTCTGTTCTATAGGAAACAGGTGTTATCCCCTGCTGATGAGTATCTGTCAGTCTGTTCTATAGGAAACAGGTGTTATCCCCTGCTGAGAACAAAAAGCCCTGAATCTTGACGATGGCTGTGTAAGACGTTATGTCAGATGAGACAAAGGAACTCAGGTAGATGTGAAGGCTGTGTGTGTGTGTGTGTGTGTGTGTGTGTGTGTGTGTGTGTGTGTGTGTGTGTGCGCGTGACAAAGGAGCACAGGTACGTGTAACAACAAGTGTCTGATCAAACCTCACACCTGTCGCGGGTGAGAACACACTACGTGACTCGAGGTGTGTGTGAGGTGTGTGTCTGGTGTAATGAACAATAGGTGAGAGATGGTACCTGATGACTGCGCCAGGCAGATGTTCACATTAATAAAAGGATCTATGTGAGAGGGAACAAGGAGAGGACAGGGCTCACATTCACTCTTCTCCCTCCAGCTTTCCTCTTTTCACAGTGGCTGCATCCCAAATGGCACCCTATCCCCTATATAGTGCACTGCTTTTGATAAGAGCCCTGTAGTGCACTATAAGAAACAGGGTACCATTTGGGATGCAGACACTTTCACTCTCCCTCCCTCCCTGACCTCCCTCCCTCCCCTCCCTACCTCCCTCCCTCCCTCCCTCTCTCCCCTCCCTCCCTCCCTCCCTCCCTGACCTCCCTCCCTCCCTCCCCTCCCTCCCCTCCCTCCCTCCCTCCATCTATCTATCATCTTCTCACCGTGCCAAACGCAGTCATTATCAAGTTATCGTCTCTATTCTCAAACCTTGCACATTTCATTTCCCCATGCATGCAGGATTCATTTCATATATCGGAATGGAAATGGAGGGTGGTGATAAATGTGATACATGGTGTCTGTGTGAATTCAGGATTAAATGTATTGCTCCTCATCTCTGGCATGGTGTCATTAGCAAATTAGCTTAATCTACTCAGACAAGCTGAAGAGAATATATACATTTCTATCCCTCTTCTCTACCAGCCAGACTTATTCCAGAGGTAGAATTATTACTGCCGTCAGTATTGAGACACGTTCACATGCTTCTTTCACCTGCTCTGCTGTCTCCTGACATGACATCATCCCTCGTCCCAAATATCACCCTATTCCCTATATAGGGCACTACTTTTATATTACTACTACCAAAGGTAGTGCACTATGTAGGGAATAGGGTGCCATTTGGTACACACCCTCTAACAGTGGTGACATCAACCGGTTTTATGGCGGATCTGAGAATATCTCTATGGATAATAGTTTTACAATTCACCACATAATCTAGCTAAGAGGAGTACCTTGTGTGGGTTTAGAGACACTCTAAGCCTCAGGGCTTCACCGAAGCTT
>CM062477.1:45918566-45943566 GCA_031479575.1 Coregonus ussuriensis | reverse complement strand
CAGGTGTTTTAAGGACAGGTGTTTTAAGGACAGGTGTTGTAAGGACAGGTGTTGTAAGGACAGGTGTTTTAAGGACAGGTGTTTTAAGGACAGGTGTTTTAAGGACAGGTGTTGTAAGGACAGGTGTTTTAAGGACAGGTGTTTTAAGGACAGGTGTTTTAAGGACGTGTTTTAAGGACAGGTGTTTTAAGGACAGGTGTTTTAAGGACAGGTGTTTTAAGGACGTGTTTTAAGGACAGGTGTTTTAAGGACGCGTTTTAAGGACAGGTGTTTTAAGGACAGGTGTTTTAAGGACAGGTGTTTTAAGAACAGGTGTTTTAAGGACAGGTGTTTTAAGGACAGGTGTTTTAAGGACGTGTTTTAAGGACAGGTGTTTTAAGGACAGGTGTTTTAAGAACAGGTGTTTTAAGGACAGGTGTTTTAAGGACAGGTGTTTTAAGAACAGGTGTTTTAAGGACAGGTGTTTTAAGGACAGGTGTTTTAAGGACAGGTGTTTTAAGGACAGGTGTTTTAAGGACGTGTTTTAAGGACGTGTTTTAAGGACAGGTGTTTTAAGGACAGGTGTTTTAAGGACAGGTGTTTTAAGGACAGGTTGTTTAAGGACAGGTGTTTTAAGGACAGGTGTTTTAAGGACAGGTGTTTTAAGGACAGGTGTTTTAAGGACAGGTGTTTTAAGGACGTGTTTTAAGGACAGGTGTTTTAAGGACGTGTTTTAAGGACAGGTGTTTTAAGGACAGGTGTTTTAAGGACAGGTGTTTTAAGGACGTGTTTTAAGGATAGGTGTTTTAAGGACAGGTGTTTTAAGGACAGGTGTTTTAAGGACAGGTGTTGTAAGGACAGGTGTTTTAAGGACAGGTGTTTTAAGGACAGGTGTTTTAAGGACAGGTGTTTTAAGGACAGGTGTTGTAAGGACAGGTGTTTTAAGGACAGGTGTTTTAAGGACAGGTGTTTTAAGGACGTGTTTTAAGGACAGGTGTTTTAAGGACAGGTGTTTTAAGGACAGGTGTTTTAAGGACAGGTGTTTTAAGGACGTGTTTTAAGGACAGGTGTTTTAAGGACGTGTTTTAAAGACAGGTGTTTTAAGGACGTGTTTTAAGGACGTGTTTTAAGGACAGGTGTTTTAAGGACAGGTGTTTTAAGGACAGGTGTTTTAAGGACAGGTGTTTTAAGGACGTGTTTTAAGGACAGGTGTTTTAAGGACGTGTTTTAAGGACGTGTTTTAAGGACAGGTGTTTTAAGGACGTGTTTTAAGGACGTGTTTTAAGGACAGGTGTTTTAAGGACGTGTTTTAAGGACAGGTGTTTTAAGGACAGGTGTTTTAAGGACGTGTTTTAAGGACGTGTTTTAAGGACAGGAGTTTTAAGGACGTGTTTTAAGGACAGATGTTTTAAGGACGTGTTTTAAGGACAGGTGTTTTAAGGACGTGTTTTAAGGACAGGTGTTTTAATGACAGGTGTTTTAAGGACAGGTGTTTTAAGGACAGGTGTTTTAAGGACAGGTGTTTTAAGGACAGGTTTTTTAAGGACGTGTTTTAAGGACAGGTGTTTTAAGGACAGGTGTTTTAAGGACAGGTGTTTTAAGGACAGGTGTTTTAAGGACGTGTTTTAAGGACAGGTGTTTTAAGGACGTGTTTTAAGGACAGGTGTTTTAAGGACAGGTGTTTTAAGGACAGGTGTTTTAAGGACGTGTTTTAAGGACAGGTGTTTTAAGGACAGGTGTTTTAAGGATAGGTGTTTTAAGGACAGGTGTTTTAAGGACAGGTGTTTTAAGGACAGGTGTTTTAAGGACAGGTGTTTTAAGGACAGGTGTTTTAAGGACAGGTGTTTTAAGGACAGGTGATTTAAGGACAGGTGTTTTAAGGACAGGTGTTTTAAGGACAGGTGTTTTAAGGACAGGTGTTTTAAGGACGTGTTTTAAGGACAGGTGTTTTAAGGACAGGTGTTTTAAGGACGTGTTTTAAGGACAGGTGTTTTAATGACGTGTTTTAAGGACAGGTGTTTTAAGGACGTGTTTTAAGGACAGGTGTTTTAAGGACGTGTTTTAAGGACAGGTGTTTTAAGGACGTGTTTTAAGGACAGGTGTTTTAAGGACAGGTGTTTTAAGGACAGGTGTTTTAAGGACAGGTGTTTTAAGGACAGGTGTTTTAAGGACGTGTTTTAAGGACAGGTGTTTTAAGGACAGGTGTTTTAAGGACAGGTGTTTTAAGGACAGGTGTTTTAAGGACAGGTGTTTTAAGGACAGGTGTTGTAAGGACAGGTGGGTACACTCTGATGAAAGTCTGCTGGCACTGAGAGCTTGACATACTAAATGATTGACATTTACCCTGTTCTCACTGTCTTTACTAAATTATTGACATTTACCCTGTTGTTACTGTCTTTAGAAAATTACTGACATTTACCCTGTTGTTACTGTCTTTATTAAATGACTGACATTTACCCTGTTCTCACTGTCTTTATTAAATGTCTGACATTTACCCTGTTGTTACTGTCTTTATTAAATGACTGACATTTACCCTGTTCTCACTGTCTTTATTAAATGTCTGACATTTACCCTGTTGTTACTGTCTTTAGTAAATGACTGACATTTACCCTGTTGTTACTGTCTTTAGTAAATGACTGACATGTACCCTGTTCTCACTGTCTTTACTAAATGACTGACATTTACCCTGTTGTTACTGTCTTTAGTAAATGACTGACATTTACCCTGTTCTCACTGTCTTTAGTAAATTATTGACATTTACCCTGTTGTTACTGTCTTTAGTAAATGACTGACATTTACCCTGTTGTTACTGTCTTTACTAAATGACTGACATTTACCCTGTTCTCACTGTCTTTAGTAAATGATTGACATTTTCCCTGTTCTCACTTTCTTTACTAAATTACTGACATTTACCCTGTTGTTACTGTCTTTAGTAAATTACTGACATTTACCCTGTTCTCACTGTCTTTAGTAAATGACTGACATTTACCCTGTTCTCACTGTCTTTACTAAATGACTGACATTTACCCTGTTCTCACTGTCTTTACTAAATGACTGACATTTACCCTGTTCTCACTGTCTTTAGTAAATGACTGACATTTACCCTGTTGTTACTGTCTTTACTAAATGACTGACATTTACCCTGTTCTCACTGTCTTTACTAAATTACTGACATTTACCCTGTTCTCACTGTCTTTACTAAATGACTGACATTTACCCTGTTCTTCACTGTCTTTACCTAAATGACTGACATTTACCCTGTTCTCACTGTCTTTACTAAATGACTGACATTTACCCTGTTGTTACTGTCTTTACTAAATGACTGACATTTACCCTGTTCTCACTGTCTTTACCAAATGACTGACATTTACCCTGTTCTTACTGTCTTTACTAAATGACTGACATTTACCCTGTTCTCACTGTCTTTAGTAAATGACTGACATTTACCCTGTTGTTACTGTCTTTAGTAAATTATTGACATTTACCCTGTTCTCACTGTCTTTAGTAAATGACTGACATTTACCCTGTTGTTACTGTCTTTACTAAATTACTGACATTTACCCTGTTCTCACTGTCTTTAGTAAATTATTGACATTTACCCTGTTGTTACTGTCTTTAGTAAATGACTGACATTTACCCTGTTGTTACTGTCTTTACTAAATGACTGACATGTACCCTGTTCTCACTGTCTTTAGTAAATGATTGACATTTACCCTGTTCTCACTGTCTTTACTAAATGACTGACATTTACCCTGTTCTCACTGTCTTTAGTAAATGACTGACATTTACCCTGTTCTCACTGTCTTTAGTAAATGATTGACATTTACCCTGTTGTTACTGTCTTTACTAAATTACTGACATTTACCCTGTTGTTACTGTCTTTAGTAAATGACTGACATTTACCCTGTTGTTACTGTCTTTAGTAAATTACTGACATTCCGGGGCGGCAGGTAGCTTAGTGGTTAAGAGCGTTGTGCCAGTAACCGAAAGGTCGCTGGTTCTAATCCCCGAGCCGACTAGGTGAAAAATCTGTCGATGTGCCCTTAAGCAAGGCACTTAACCCTAATTGCTCCTGTAATGACTTAAATATCAAATCAAAATCAAACGTTATTTATCACATGCGCCAAATACAACAGGTGTAGTCCTTACCTTACTTACAAGCCCTTAACCAACAATGCAGTTTTAAGAAAAATAAGAGCTAAGATTTTTTATTTTATTTTAAATAAGTAAAGAATTAAATAGCAACAATAAAATATCAGTAGTGATGCTATATACAGGGGGTACCGGTACAGAGTCAATGTGTGGGGGTACAGGTCAGCCGACTAGGTGAAAAATCTGTCGATGTGCCCTTAAGCAAGGCACTTAACCCTAATTGCTCCTGTAATGACTTAAATATCAAATCAAAATCAAACGTTATTTATCACATGCGCCAAATACAACAGGTGTAGTCCTTACCTTACTTACAAGCCCTTAACCAACAATGCAGTTTTAAGAAAAATAAGAGCTAAGATTTTTTATTTTATTTTAAATAAGTAAAGAATTAAATAGCAACAATAAAATATCAGTAGTGATGCTATATACAGGGGGTACCGGTACAGAGTCAATGTGTGGGGGTACAGGTCAGTCGAGGTAATTGAGGTAACATGTACATGTAGGTAGAGGTAAAGTGACTATGCGTAGATAATAGATAATAAACAGCAAGTAGCAGCAGCGTTTGAAAAAAAAAAAGGGGGGGGGGGGGGGGTCAGTGCAAATAGTGCGGGTAGCCATTTGTGACTTGTTTCATGAAACTAGGCGTATGTCATGGGTCACTACTTCACAGGAGAGGCATTTGAACTCTTAAAAAAAAAAATCAAAATGCGTTTTTTGGCAGAAATGCCTTCTGGAACATGTGAACTTTCATGTGCCTTAATAACAAACTTGTATGCCATCTGTAAATATGAATACAATTGTTAAATTACGAGCCTAGTTGGTTAAGCCACATAAAAAGACAGCAACCTTCCCACTAGCCATGATTGGCTTAGATAATGAGTGGGCTGGACATGCCGAGTGAGGAGTTCGGATTGGTCTGCCATATAGAAAGCTTCTGTCTATTTGAGCTGGTCAGTATGTGTAGGTAATCCTGTCTAACTTGGCTTTTGAAAAAATGTATTGTGTAGTGGAGCTGCATAAGTGTTGCTCTCCACTTTCTGGAGGATCGAGTTTTGAAATCAGTGGAATTAGAGTATGATAGCTAAAGAGATGGAGAAAACACCTGTCTCCGGATTACATCTTCAAACTAAGGGCAACCATGGCAACCGTGACAGGGTGAAGCGTCCATCATGCATGATGTATATGGGTAAGATAGTCTAGCTAGCTACATTTTCAGATATTACATGTTTCTAATTTTGACAGAAAGTGGTTTCATTTCAAGTTAAAGTGTACTGTCAGCTAGCTAGCTAACGTTAGCTGGCTGGCTCGCTAGCTAACGTTACGTGTATGATGTTATTATTCGTATCTCAGAGCCGTTTGCTTGGCTAGTTAGAGCCTAATGTTAGCTAGCTAACATTGAACCTGGTTGGATAGCTACCAGCAGATTCATGCAAGGTAGTAACATCATGAGTTGGCAGTATGGTTCATTGTTTAGCTAGCTAGCTAACTTTAGCTGGCTGGCATGCTACCTAACGTTACGTGACGTGTATGATCTTACACGTTGTTTACCTAGCTAGGTTCATTGTTTACCTAGCTAGCTAGCAACATGTCTTAACAAAAGACTCCACTATGCAAGTAACCATTTCGGGTGCATTCGTAAATTCAGTCTGAGTATGCCAGAATAACTGATTAATTTAGGAACGCACAACACCCGCTGAATATGTGTCAGTATACGTCGGCAAAAAAGCATAATTATATTGTTGCCAGCAGAGCTTGTTAGGCTGTTTTCATGTCATCTAGAGGTAAACAATGAACCATAATCCCAATTTAGTGTCTGAAAGTAAAGCTAGCCAATGTTAGCCAGTTAGCTTGGGTGCTTGACTGCCGTTGTGAGGTCAGAACGCTCGGATCAACCCTACTCATCGGCCAGAGCGTCAAGTGTGCGCTCTGAACGCTCTGAGAGCGATACGAGATGGGTGGGGCTAAAGCTTAAGAGGGTGTGAACGATGCTGAATGGGTGTAAACAAAAAAGAGCTCTTCACTAGGTACCAAAACATTCAAAGGTCATTTTCTGAAAAGTGAGATTACAAGTTTATCATCTTTCAAAGCAGAATTACTTTCCCATTGTTCCCATAAATGCAGTGTATGATATACCATTTTGTAGCTCCATGTCTCTGCTTTTATCCAATGTAAAAAACACAATTTCAAATTTTGCTACATAAGACCGAATCAAGGCGGTCGGTCACATTTGATTAGCTGTTCAGCAGTCTTATGGCTTGGGGGTAGAAGCTGTTCAGAAGAGCCTTTTGGACCTAGACTTGGCGCTCCGGCACCGCTTGCCGTGCGGTAGCAGAGAGAACAATCTATAACTAGGGTGGCTGGAGTCTTTGACAATTTTTAGGGCCTTCCTCTGACACCGTCTGGTGTAGAGGTCCTGGATGGTAGGAAGCTTGTACTGGGCCCTACGCACTACCCTCTGTAGCGCCTTGCGGTCGGTGGCCAAGCAGTTGCCATACCAAGCGGTGATGGAACCAGTCAGGATGCTCTCGATGGTGCAACTGTAGGACTTTTTGAGGATCTGAGGACCCATGCCAAATCTTTTCAGTCTCCTGAGGGGGAATCATCTCCCGAGTGGCGCAGTGGTCTAAGGAACTGCATCGCAGTGCTAGCTGTGCCACTAGAGATCCTGGTTCGAATCCAGGCTCTGTCGTAGCCGGCCGCGACCGGGAGACCCATGGGGCGGCGCACAATTGGCCCAGCGTTGTCCAGGTTAGGGGAGGGAATGGCCGGCAGGGATGTAGCTCAGTTGATAGAGCATGGCGTTTGCAACCCCGGGGTTGTGGGTTCGATTCCCACAGGAGGCCAGTATAAAAAAATATATATAAAAAATAAAAAACATTGTATGCACTCACTAACTGTAAGTCGCTCTGGATAAGAGTGTCTGCTAAAATGTAAATAGGTTGTGGACAATTATAGTTTGTTGGTGATGTGGACACCAAGGAACTTGAAGCTCTCAACCTGCTCCACTACAGCCCCGTCAATGAGAATGGGGGCGTGCTCGGCCCTCCTTTTCCTGTAGTCCACAATCATCTCCTTTGTCTTGATCACGTTGAGGGAGAGGTTGTTGTCCTGGCACCACACTTCCAGATACTGCATTAGCATCGAACAGCACCCGCGATATGCAACTTTTCAGGGAAGTCAGGAACCAATATACACAATCAGTTAGGAAAGCAAAGGCTAGCATTTTCAAACAGAAATTTACATCCTGTAGCACTAACTCCAAAAAGTTTTGGGACACTGTAAAGTCCATGGAGAAAAAGAGCACCTCCTCCCAACTGCCCACTACACTGAGGCTAGGAAACACTGTCACCACCGATAAATCTACAATAATCGAGAATTTCAACAAGCATTTTGCTACGGCTGGCCATGCTTTCCACCTGGCTACCACTACCCCGGGCCACCAGCTCTGCACCCTCCACTGCAACTTTCCCATGCCCCCCCCCCCCCCCCTTCTCCTTTACACAAATTCAGACAGCTGATGTTCTGAAAGAGCTGAAAAATCTGGACCCCTACAAATCAGCTGGGCTAGACAATCTGGACCCTTTCTTTCGAAAATTAGACATCAAAATTGTTGCAACCCCTATTACTAGCCTGTTCAACCTCTCTTTCGTAACGTCTGAGATCCCCAGAGATTGGAAAGCTGCCGCTGTCATCCCCCTCTTCAAAGGGGGTGACACTCTAGATCCAAACTGTTACAGACCTATATCCATCCTGCCCTGCCTTTCGAAAGTTTTTGAAAGCCAAGTTAACAAACAGATCACCGACCATTTCGAATCCCAACGTACCTTCTCCGCTATGCAATCCGGTTTCCGAGCTGGTCATGGGTGTACCTCAGCCACGCTCAAGGTCCTAAACGATATTATAACCGCAATCGATAAAAGACAGTACTGCGCAGCCGTCTTCATCGACCTGGCCAAGGCTTTCGACTCTGTCAACCACCGCATTCTTATTGGCAGACTAAATATCCTTGGTTTCTCAAATGACTGCCTCGCCTGGTTCACCAACTACTTCTCAGATAGAGTTCAATGTGTCAAATCGGAGGGCCTGTTGTCTGGACCTCTGGCAGTCTCTATGGGGGTGCCACAGGGTTCAATTCTCGGGCCGACTCTATTCTCTGTGTATATCAATGATGTTGCTCTTGCTGCTGGTGACGCTCGGATCCACCTCTATGCGGACGACACCATTTTGTATACATCTGGCCCTTCATTGGACACTGTGTTAACAAACCTCCAAACGAGCTTCAACGCCATGCAACACTCCTTCCGTAGCCTCCAACTGCTCTTAAACGCTAGTAAATCTAAATGCATGCTCTTCAACCGAACGCTGCTTGCACCCGCCCACCCGACTAGAATCACTACTCTCGGCGGGTCTGACCTAGAGTATGTGGACAACTACAAATACCTAGGAGTCTGGTTAGACTGTAAACTATCCTTCCAGACTCACATTAAGCATCTCCAATCAAAAGTTAGATCTAGAATCGGCTTCCTATTTTGCAACAAAGCCATGATGCCAAACATGCCCTCGTAAAACTGACTATCCTACCGATCCTTGACTTCGGCGATGTCATTTACAAAATAGCCTCCAACACTCTACTCAGCAAATTGGATGTAGTGTATCACAGTGCCATCCGTTTTGTCACCAAAGCCCCATATACTACCCACCATTGTGTCCTGTACGCTCTTGTTGGCTGGCCCTCACTACATATTCAACGCCAAACCCACTGGCTCCAGGTCATCTATAAATCACTTCTAGGCAAATCCCTGTCTTATCTTAGCTCACTGGTCACCATAGCAACACCCACCCATAGTCTGCGCTCCAGCAGGTATATCTCACTGGTCATCCCCAAAGCCAACACCTCCTTTGGCCGCCATTCCTTCCAGTTCTCTGCTGCCAATGACTGGAACGAACTGCAAAATTCTCTGAAGCTGGAGACTCTTATCTCCCTCATTAACTTTAAGCATCAGTTATCAGAGCAGCTTACCGATCACTGCACCTGTACACAGCCATTCTAAATTAGCCCACCCAACTACCTCATCCCCATATTGTTATTTATTTTGCTAATTTGCACCCCAGTATCTCTATTTGCGCATCATCTTTTGCACATCTATCATTCCAGTGTTAATACTAAATTGTAACTATTTTGCACTATAGCCTATTTATTGACTTACCTCCATAACTTGCTACATTCGCACACACTGTATATATATTTTCTGTTGTATTTTTGACTTTATATTTTGTTTTACCCCATATGTAACTCTGTGTTGTTGTTTTTATCGCACTGCTTTGCTTTATCTTGGCCAGGTCGCAGTTGTAAATGAGAACTTGTTCTCAACTGGCTTCTTACCTGGTTAAATAAAGGTTAAATAAAATAAAATAGAAATAAATCCCTTCATCTCCCTATAGACTACCACTGATTTACAGTTTGGATACAGTGTGGAAGGGAAATGCACTACTCTACTGTAAATAGATATGTGTACATACTCCCTCAGGTAGCTAGTGGTCTGGTAGCTAGTGGTCTGGTAGCTAGTGGTCTGGTAGCTAGTGGTCTGGTAGCTAGTGGTCTGGTAGTTAGTGGTCTGGTAGTTAGTGGTCTGGTAGCTAGTGGTCTGGTAGCTAGTGGTCTGGTAGCTAGTGGTCTGGTAGTTAGTGGTCTGGTAGCTAGTGGTCTGGTAGTTAGTGGTCTGGTAGTTAGTGGTCTGGTAGCTAGTGGTCTGGTAGCTAGTGGTCTGGTAGCTAGTGGTCTGGTAGTTAGTGTTCTGGTAGCTAGTGGTCTGGTAGCTAGTGGTCTGGTAGTGGTCTGGTAGCTAGTGGTCTGGTAGCTAGTGGTCTGGTAGCTAGTGGTCTGGTAGTTAGTGGTCTGGTAGCTAGTGGTCTGGTAGCTAGTGGTCTGGTAGCTAGTGGTCTGGTAGCTAGTGGTCTGGTAGCTAGTGGTCTGGTAGCTAGTGGTCTGGTAGTTAGTGTTCTGGTAGCTAGTGGTCTGGTAGCTAGTGGTCTGGTAGCTAGTGGTCTGGTAGCTAGTAGGTCTGGTAGTTAGTGGTCTGGTGGCTAGTGATCATGTTGAGGGAGAGGTTGTTATCCTGGCACCACACGGCCAGGTCTCTGACCTCCTCCCTATTGGCTGTCTCATCGTTGTCGGTGATCAGGCCTACCACCATTGTGTCGTCGGTAAACTTAATGATGGTGTTGGAGTCGTGCTTGGCCACGCAGTCATGGGTGAACAGGGAGTACAGGAGGGGACTGAGCACGCACCCCTGAGGGGTCGCCATGTTGAGCTTCAGCGTGGTGGATGTGTTGTTGCCTACCCTTACCACCTGGGGGCGGCCCGTCAGGAAGTCCAGGATCCAGTTGCAGATGGAGGTGTTTAGTCCCACGGTCCTTAGCTTAGTGAGGAGCTTTGAGGGCACTATGGTGTTGAACACTGAGCTGTAGTCAATGAATAACATTCTCACGTAGGTGTTCCTTTTGTCCAGGTGGGAAAGGGAAGTGTTGAGCGCAATAGAGATTGGGGTCATCTGTGGATCTGTTGGGGCGGTATGTAAATGTAAGTGGATCTAGGGTTTCTGGGATGATGGTGTTGATGTGAGCCATGACCAGCCTTTCAAAGCACTTCATGGCTACAGACGTGAGTGCTACGGGTCAGTAGTCATTTAGGTAGGTTACCTTAGTGTTCTTGGGCACAGAGACTATGGTGGTCTGCTTGAAACATGTTGGTATTACAGACTCAGACAGGGAGAGGTTGAAAATGTCAGTGAAGACACTTGCCAGTTGGTCAGCGCATGCTCGGAGTACACGTCCTGGTAATCCGTCTGGCCCTGCGGCGTTGTGAATGTTGACCTGTTTAACGGTCTTACTCACATCAGCTACGGAGAGCGTCACCACACAGTCGTCCGGAACAGCTGATGCTCTCATGCATGCTTCAGTGTTACTTACCTCAAATAGAGCATTGAAGTAATTTGGCTCGTCTGGTAGGCTCGTGTCACTGGGCAGCTCACGGCTGTGCTTCCCTTTCTAGTCTGTAATAGTTTTCAAGCCCTGCCACATCCGACGAGTGTCAGAGCCGGTGTAGTACGATTCAGTCTTAGTCCTGCATTGACTCTTTGCCTGTTTGATGGTTCGTCGGAGGGCATAGCGGGATTTCTTATAAGCTTCTGGGTTAGAGTCCCGCTCCTTGAAAGCGACAGCTCTACCCTTTAGCTCAGTGCGGATGTTGCCTGTAATCCATTGTTTCTGGTTGGGGTATGTACGTATAGTCACTCTGGGGACAACGTCATCGATACACTTATTGATGAAGCCAGTGACTGATGTGGTGTACTCCTCATTGCCATCGGAAGAATCCCGGTACATATTCCAGTCTGTGCTAGCAAAACAGTCCTGTAGCTTAGCATCTGTGTCATCTGACCACTTCCGTATTGAGCGAGTCACTGGTACTTCCTGCTTTAGTTTTAGCTTGTAAGCAGGAATCAGGAGGATAGAATTATGATCAGATTTGCCAAATGGAAGGTGAGGGAGAGCTTTGTATGCGTCTCTGTGTGTGGAGTAAAGATGGTCTAGAGTTTTTTTCCCCTCTGGTTACACATGTAACATGTTGGTAGAAATGAGGTAAAATGTATTTAAGTTTCCCTGCATTAAAGTCCCCGGTCACTAGGAGCGCCGCCTCTGGATGAGCATTTTCTTGTTTGCTTATGGCTTTATACAGCTTGTTGACTGTGGTTTTAGTGCCAGCATCGGTTTCTGGTGGTAGCTACGAAAAATATAGATGAAAACTCTCTCGGTAAATAGTGTGGTCTACAGCTTATCATGAGATACTCTACCTCAGGCGAGCAAAACCTCGAGACTTCCTTAATATTTGATTTTGTGCACCAGCTGCTATTGACAAATAGACACAGACCGCCACCCCTTGTCTTACCGGAGGCTGCTATTCTGTCTTGCCGATGCACGGAAATCCCAGCCAACTGTATATTATTAATGTTGTCGTTCAGCCACGACTCGGTGAAACACAAGATATTACAGTTTTTAATGTCCCGTTGGTAGGATAGTCTTGAACGGAGCTCATCCAGTTTATTCTCCAATGATTGCACGTTGGCCAATAGGATGGATGGTAGAGGCAGTTTTACCCACTCACCGACAAATTCTCAAATGCAAATCAATTTATAACATTTTTGACATGCGTTTTCCTGGATTTTTTTGTTGTTATTCTGTCTCTCACTGTTCAAATAAACCTACCATTAAAATTATAGACTGATCATTTCTTTGTCAGTGGGCAAACGTACAAAATAAGCAGGGGATCAAATACTTTTTTCCCTCACTGTACTTCCCCAGAATCAGATGAACTTGGGGATAGCATTTTTATATCTCTGTGTCCAGTTTGAAGGAAGTTGCTAACTAGCACCAGCGCAATTGCATACTATCATTAGCACAGATACCCATAGACTTCCAGTCATTGCGCTAACGCTAGGTAGCATCGGCTCGCGGAACTCCCTCTAACTTCCTTCATACTAGACACAGAGACATAATAATGGTATCCACCTGTTCATCTGACTCTGGGGAAATTGCCCAAATCCTGAAGTATCCCTTTAAACGTCCAATGCAGCCATTTTTATCTCAATATCAAATCATTTCTGAGTATCAATTAAGTAGCTTACTGTGATTGTTTTCAATTACAATGGTCAAAAATAAATACAAATATCTTCTTAGCAAAGAGCAATTTATCAAGCAATAATTTTCTAGGACTGTCTGGGAGTGTTCTGAGAGGGGAGGGGAAAACTGAAAACTAGCTGTTATTGGCAGAGAGGTTTGGAACTCTCTTTCTTATTGGTCTTTTAACTAATTTACCACCTGGTGATGTCAGGCCAAAGTTCCATCCCACCACAACAGGCTGAAATTTCAGGCAACCTTTTCAAACAGCTCTTACACTGAAAGGGCATTATCATAATTTTCACAATTTCACAGTATTATTCCAACCTCATAGCGTGGAAATATATAAAACACAGGAAAATCACTTTTTTGACTGCACTGGACCTTTAAACTATTCAAGTATTTGCTGCGCTGGACCTAAGGGACATTGTTTGCTTTATAAATGTTGTTTTATGTTCTGAATCTAAAAGAACATGCCAAAATGCTAACAAAATTAGCCCTGGAGCATTATATAGCATAATAAACCTAAACAAAAATACGTTTCGAGATTTGTATTAATTATGTTAGAATTAAACAATCAAGGCCTTTAAACACCCGTTGGACAATAAATTAATACATTAATAATTGTACAAATGAAATGCCTTTTATGGTGTCTGACGGAGTTGACATAAATTCAGTTAGTTGCATTTTATGAAAAAAAAATATTAATTAGGAGGTTGTTCCTTTACATGATGTGATAGCTGATACTTTGGTCTATCAAAATATATATTTCAAATGTTATTAATATTAAGAAAAATATTTGTGAATAAAAAGGTAGATATTGTCCCGTCTTTCAAGAATCCCTGTTTTCATTAATTTATTTCAACTTTATTCTCAAATGCTATACAAAATAATACTTGGCAATGTCAGTGTAATAACCAAGTTGTACTCCTATGTGCTGGAAAAAAATATTTCCTCCCAATCTTCTGGGTTTCTGTTGCTTATTTCAACAGAGTCCAACTCATTATTTCTGTATGAAGCTAAAGGTGTCTTCCTTCTATTGGGCTGCAATTATTTCTGTCTCAGAGGTTACGTCCCAAATGGCACCCTATTCCCTATTCCCATAATACAATCGTGTACTACTTTTGACCACCAGGGCCCTCTGGTCAAAAGTAGTGCACAATCCAGGGAATAGGGTTCCGTTTGGGACCTCTGTGACCTCACAGACACTATCTTTCATTATTTTTTCGGGAAAAGAAGAACAAGAAACATAATTCAATACATTAAAGTGGACAGCTTTAGAAATGTCCCTGTGTTTGAGAAACATTATGAATTATGGTGCCTGCATGGCGTGCGCTTGTGCGTGTCTGTGTGTGTGTGTGTGTGTGTGTGTGTGTGTGTGTGTCTATAATTACAACACATCAAACCTCTCCAGAGAGTAGAATACTTTGCATAGTGATGATTAAAGATGGATTTCTCTTTTCTTACAATGGTAATTATGTTTAGTGCATTAACATCTATAATTGGGGAAGAGTTGTTTACTGGTGGTTGCATTTAGATGCACACTCTAGTATACAGCACAGGGTTATAGGGTTAGTTATTGACGAATCCCGTTAAAAGTATTGATTATTTTTTTTTTTTTTTTTTTTTTTGGGGGGGTAGATCAGTTTTAATATTTCAGATATATTGTAACTTCCATCAATGTAATTGTCTGCATCACTTCCAATCCCCCATATGTTTTTTTTCTCGCAAATATATATATATACATACAGTACATACACATATACACATACATATATATATATATATACATACACATACACATACACATACACATACACATACACATACACATACATACACACATACATATATATACATACATCCATACACACAAACATATCCTTTTTAAAATTATATTTCCCTTCATTACTTTCCAACCCCACCACCCCTTCCCCAATTGGAGTAAACTAGTGAACAACAACGCTTAGGCCTCTACTTCCAGCCCATTCATACTATATACATTTTATGGACACAGTCAAATTCTACAATAATTATATTTTGTTTGTTTTTACTCCTGAACTTCCTCCGATCATTTTCATGATGTCCATCTGGTTTGCTTCTATATGCCATATTTTTCTAACTGTGCTCTTTCACAAAAGCTCTCAACCTATAACCTATATACTTATTATGGACACAGTATGCTTTACATTAGTTATCTTGTTGTTATTAGTTGTTGTTATTAGTCCCATCCTTCAGCTCCATTCAACACCTCCCATCTATCTCTTAACACCATCCATATTGGATTTCTATTTGCCATATATTTTTCAACTGTACTGTGATGTTTTACAAAAGTTCTGAACCTTTCTATTCTCATTGTTTCTACAGATCGTAAATTGAATATTGAACATTGCTGCGGGGACTTGCTTCCATTCAGCCACAAGAGCATTAGTGAGGTCGGGCACTGATGTTGGGCGATTAGGCCTGGCTCGCAGTCGGCGTTCCAATTCATCCTAAAGGTGTTCGTTGGAGTTGAGCTCAGGGCTCTGTTTAGGCCAGTCAAGTTCTTCGACACGATCTCGACAAACCATTTCTATACGGACCGCGCTTTGTGCATGGGGGCATTGTCATGCTAAAACAGGAAGGGCCTTCCCCAAACTGTTGCCACAAAGTTGGAAGCACAGAATTGTGTAGAACGTAATTGTATGATGTAGTGTTAAGATTTCTAGCCCGAACCATGAAAAACAGCCCCAGACCATTATTCCTCCACCAAACTTTACAGTTGGCACTATGCACTCGGGCAGGTAGCGTTCTCCTGGCATCCGCCAAACCCAGGTTCGTCCCTCGGACTGCCAGATGGTGAAGCGTGATTCATCACTCCAGAGGACGCGTTTCCACTGCTCCAGAGTCCAATGGCGGCGAGCTTTACACCACTCCAGCCTATGCTTGGCATTGCACATGGTGATCTTAGGCTTGTGTGCGGCTGCATGGCCATGGAAACCCATTTCATGAAGCTCCTGACGAACATTTCTTGTGCTGAAGTTGATTCCAAAGGCAGTTTGGAACTCGGTAGTGAGTGTTGCAACCAAGGACAGATGATTTTTACGCATTATGTGTTTCAGCACTTGGCGGTCTGTTAGCTTGTGTGGCCTACCACTTCATGGCTGAGCCGTTGTTGCTCCTAGACGTTTCCACTTCACAATAACAGCACTTACAGTTGACCGGGGGCAGCTCTACCAGGGCAGAAATTTGACCCACTGTCTTCTTGGAATGGTGGCATCCTTTGACGGTGCCACATTGAAAGTCACTGAGCTCTTCAGTACGGGCCATTCTCCTGCTAATGTCTATCTATGGAGATTGCATGGCTGTGTGCTCGATTTTATACACCTGTCAGCAACGGGTGTGGCTGAAATAGCTGAATCTACTAATTTGAAGGGGTGTCTACATACTGCTGTATATGTAGCGTAGCTAGTATCATCAGATTACATGTTAGAGGTCTATCTATAGAATATACTGTATACATCCATAATTAGGTGATATACCATGTACTTACAGTGGGTTTCCTTTGGAGACACACTCCAGTTTAAAGTACTGTCCTTCCTGAGGGATGATCACGGTGTGGGAGATCTCCACATGGGGTGCGTCTGGGACGAGAGACAAGAAGACATTATGAAAACCATCATCCATGCTAGTGTGACAGTGACTGAAACATCCTGAACCCCCAGATCTGTGGTTGAGTTAATATTCAATTGAATAGAAATGGTAGAATCGAGGGGTACGATCATCTGATCCCTAGTTATTTTGGTTATGTTGCTCAGGTTCCAGAACTCACAGTGGACCTCCAGGACCTCTGTGACCTGGTAAGGGTTGGAAGCGAGAGACACGTGCTCCACACTGCACGTGTAGGCCACCCCGTCATCGCTCTGATCCACCTGCAGCTGCAGAGCGCTCTTCACTGTGAACGACTTCCCTGTGGCGTTTACCTCCTTGGTGCCTGTTAGATATAGAAACACATAGACGTTCTATTAGATTACATTATTCTATTCAGGAACAGTGTTGTAGTTAAAAACCTACAGGAGGGTAGCTCTCCAGGAACAGGGTTGGAGTTAAAAACCTACAGGAGGGTAGCTCTCCAGGAACAGGGTTGTAGTTAAAACCTACAGGAGGGTAGCTCTCCAGGAACAGGGTTGTAGTTAAAAACCTACAGGAGGGTAGCTCTCCAGGAACAGGGTTGGAGTTAAAAACCTACAGGAGGGTAGCTCTCCAGGAACAGGGTTGGAGTTAAAACCTACAGGAGGGTAGCTCTCCAGGAACAGGGTTGGGGTTAAAACCTACAGGAGGGTAGCTCTCCAGGAACAGGGTTGGAGTTAAAAACCTACAGGAGGGTAGCTCTCCAGGAACAGGGTTGGAGTTAAAAACCTACAGGAGGGTAGCTCTCCAGGAACAGGGTCGGAATATTACTGTGGAATCCTCCCCCTCTCCCTCTCCTCCCTTAACTGTGGAATCCTCCCCCTCTCCCTCTCCTCCCTTAACTGTGGAATCCTCCCCCTGTCCCTCTCCTCCCTTAACTGTGGAATCTTCCCCCTCTCCCTCTCCTCCCTTTGATTTAAGATAATCTTCCCTCATCAAGATAATCTTCTCTCATTCTCCAAGACCCCAAAACGTTTTATCTTCTTGCCCAAGAAACAAGATTGACTTCTTTTGTATCTTATATTTTCCTCGGCTCTCTGATGTCTTCTCTGTTTAGACAAGTGGCTCTTAACTTGAAACCTGTATTGAGCCAGGAGTCAGAGAGGAGGCAGGCGGAGTGTACGTGTGAGCTAGTGGGTTGGAGCATGGCCCTCTGTCTGTCTGTCTGTCTGTCTGTCTGTCTGTCTGTCTGTCTGTCTGTCTGTCTGTCTGTCTGTCTGTCTGTCTGTCTGTCTGTCTGTCGATATCCCGTCAAAGCCTTGTGTGTGTTTGTGGTGTGTATGTGCTTCTGTGAGTGAGTGTGTGTGTGTGTTAGTGTGCGTGTGTGTGTATCTGTGTGCGTGCGTCTGTGTGTGCATTGCGAGAGGTAGTATAACTACCTCCAGTTCATCTAGACAATATAACAGATCCTCTATGGGATCCTCCAGTTCAACCAGACAATATAACAGATCCTCTATGGGATCCTCCAGTTCAACCAGACAATATAACAGATCCTCTATGGGATCCTCCAGTTCAACCACACAATATAACAGATCCTCTATGGGATCCTCCAGTTCAACCAGACAATATAACAGATCCTCTATGGGATCCTCCAGTTCAACCAGACAATATAACAGATCCTCTATGGGATCCTCCAGTTCAACCACACAATATAACAGATCCTCTATGGGATCCTCCAGTTCAACCAGACAATATAACAGATCCTCTATGGGATCCTCCAGTTCAACCACACAATATAACAGATCCTCTATGGGATCCTCCAGTTCAACCACACAATATAACAGATCCTCTATGGGATCCTCCGGTTCAACCAGACAATATAACAGACGTGAGGTTGGTGTGATCTAGTACTAACACGTGTTCTGTTTTTTATTTTATTTTATGTTTTTTAAAATTGTTTTATTTTTATTATATTTTATTTTATTTTGTAATTTATTTTTTTATTTTTGGGGGGGGAATGGATCAGCTTAATATTGCAGATAGATTGTATCTTCTATCAATGTAATTATCTGCATCACTTCCAATCCCCCATGTTTATTTTAATTTTATTTTTTTATATATATACTCCCCTTTATTACTTTTCAACCCCACCATCCTTTCCCTACTTGGAGTAAATTAGTGAACAACAATGCCCAGGCCTCTACTTCCGGTCTATACTTACTATCTACACCTTATGGACAGAGTTAATTTTACAATAATTCTATTATATATATATATATATATATATATATATATATATATATATATATATATATATATATTTTTTTTTTTGCTCCTGAACTTCTTCTACTCTTAACCTCTCCAATCATTTTCATGATGTCCATCCGGTTTGCTTCTATATGCCATATCTTTCTAACTGTGCTCTTTCCCAAAAGCTCCCAACATACAACCTATATACTTATTATGGACACAGTATGCTTACATTATTAGCTATCTTTGTTATTATATGTTGTTATTTGTTATTAGTCCCATCCTTCAAATCTATTCAATACCTCCCATCTATCTCTTAACACCATCCATATAGGATTTCTATTTGCCATATATATTTCAACCGTACTGTGATGTTTTACAAAAGTTCTGAACCTTTCTATTCTCATTGCTTCTACAGATTGTGAATTAAAAATAAACATTTTTGCTAAAAGTATTATTATATTATTGCTCGATTGACTATGACTTTTCAGATCACCCAGTAATGCTATCTGCAAGGTTAGTTCCAGGTAAATATTGCAATCCTTTAGCCATTCCTGGACCTGTGTCCAAAAACAAGCTACAAATGGACAGAACCAAAACAAATGATCTAATGATTCTGTCTCTTCACAGCAAAATCTGCAAAGCTGGGAAGATTGTATCCCCCATATAAATAACATTCTATTGGTAGCAAGAATTTTATATAACAATTTAAATTGAAAGATTCTAATTTTTGAATCCGGTGTCGTTTTGCGTGTCAGTTCATAAACACTATGCCATGGGATCGGTACGTCAAAGATCTCTTCCCAACTATTTTGCAATCTATATGGGACGGCTGTCAATCCTTTGGTCCTTAAGTGAAACTGATATATTTTTTTTATTTATCACAGTTTTCCTTAACCAATTATGTTCTTTAATGCAAGGCCGACAGACAAGTTCCTTATTTTCTCCCCCTTCCACTTTCCTCTTCCACTTTTGCGGTAAGGCTGCAATTATTTGGTTGTAATTTTGGGTAGAGCAGACATTTCCATATGTTTTTGTTAGCTGCATGTGCGACATAACTCCACCAGTCCTACCGATGATATCATTTACGAAGATTATACATTTTTTAAACATTCTGTCAAAAAATAAAGGTTTTTTGTCAATTAGTATATTTGAATTTAACCACAATATTTGTTGCATTATTTGTTCTGGAGGATTAAATTGAAATTGCAACCAACTTTCTATGGCTTGTTTTAGAAATAGTGACAATTGGGAGATTATTTCCTTTTCAAATAACTGAAAGTGAGAGGTTGTAATCTGAATAAAGGGAAAAAGGCCTTTCTTGAACATTGGGTGAGACAATCTTACTAATTTGCTTGAGAACCAGTTCGGATTTAAGTATAACTTTTGTATGACTGAAGCTTTTAGTGATAGGTCTAATGCTTTAATATTTAATAATTTCTGTCCTCTGAATTCATATTCATTATATAAATATGCTCTTTTAATTTTGTCTGGCTTGCCGTTCCAAATAAAATTGAATATTTTTTTCTCATATAATTTAAAAAACTGTTCGCTAGGCGTAGGCAAGACCATAAGCAAATAGGTAAACTGGGATAATACTAAAGAGTTAATCAGGGTGATTTTTCCACAAATTGACAAGTATTTTCCTTTCCATGGTAGTAAGATCTTATCTATTTTTGCTAACTTTCTATTAAAATGTATTGAAGTGACATCATTTATTTCCTTTGGGATATGTATTCCGAGTATATCCACATCACCATCAGACCATTTTATTGGTAAACTACATGGTAATGTAAAAATTGTATTTTTTAGTGATCCAATACGTAATATAGTACATTTGTCATAATTTGGTTGTAATCCAGAGAGGTTAGAAAATGTATCTAGATCCTATATGAGGCTGTGGAGGGATTCTAGTTGTGGATTTAAAAGAAAACATGAATCATCAGCGTACAATGACACCTTTGTTTTTAAGCCCTGTATTTCTAATCCTCTGATATTATTATTGGATCTGATTTTAATAGCTAACATCTCGATGGCCACAATACATAGATATGCCGATAGTGGACAACCTTGTTTCACTCCTCTTGACAGTTTAAAACTTTCTGAGAAATAGCCATTATTTACTATTTTACACCTAGGGTTACTATACATGATTTTGACCCATTTTATAAGAGATTCTCCAAAATTGAAATGCTCCAGGCATTTATATATAAACCCCAGTCGAACTTTATCAAATGCCTTTTCGAAGTCTGCTATGAATAGCAGGCCTGGTTTCCCATATTTTCCATAGTGTTCTATCGTTTCCAATATTTGCCTTATATTATCTCCAATGTATCTTCCATGTAAAAAACCTATCTGATTAGAATGAATAATATCCGACAATACCTTTTTAATTCTATGCGCTATACATTTTGCTAGGATTTTTGCATCACAACACTGAAGTGTAAGGGGCCTCCAATTTTGTAAATGGACTGGATCTTTATATTTTCCACTTGTATCCTGTTTCAGTAATAATAATGAGATCAGACCTTCTTGAGTGTCAGGTAATCTACCATTTACATAGGAGTGGTTAAAACATGCTAATAACGGTCCTCTTAGTATATCAAAAAAGGTTTGGTATACCTCGACTGGAATGCCATCCAACCCTGGAGTGTTCAGTTTGTTTGTGAATGGTTCAAAACACTTGAACTTCTTTCGCCAAAAACATCTCCACTACTGTGTATTCCAATATAGGCCTTAAAGACTTTAATAAAGCTTTTGCTCCAAAAGCTGAAGGTTGTAGCTATACAGTGGCAATAATCCATCAAAATAGCTGTTATGAAAAGCCAAAATAAAAATTAAATGATATATACATTTTAATCATCTAATATTTATTCTCAATGATTGTGGTAGTTTTTATGCCAAAAATCCCCAAATTGCTTTAAAACCTCGGGAGAGGCGGCAGCTTATTCATTGCCGATCACCATATGTGCTATTGTGTGTGTTTTTATCACGTTATTTGTAACTTATTTTGTACATAACGTTTCTTCCACTTATCTTATGACCGTAAAGAGCTTCTGGATATCAGGACAGCGATTACTCAAGATTTTTTTTTTAACGAGTCGGACGCGAAGGTTTTACTTCAGACACCCGACAAGGCCCAAATCCCCATCATTCGCATGTTGAAGAGACGGAGATATCGGGGACGTTGGTCGGGGTGCCTTGTAAGGATCCGATGGCGAGTGGGTAATCTGCCTCCACCATCAGTCCTATTAGCCAACGTGTAATCATTGGATAATAAAATGGATGCGCTCCGATCAAGAATATCCTACCAGCGGGACATTAAAAACAGTAATATCTTATGTTTTACAGAGTCGTGGCGGAACGACGACATGGATAACATACAGCTGGCGGGATATACGCTGCATCGGCAAGACAGAACAGCTGCCTGTATCAAGGTTTTGCTCGCCTGAGGTAGAGTATCTCATGATAAGCTGAAGACCACACTATATACCAAGAGAGTTTTCATCTATATTTTTCGTAGCTGTCTATTTACCACCACAAAATGATGCTGGCACTAAGATCGCACTCAACAAGCTGTATAATGCCATAAGCAAATACAAAAATGTTCATCCAGAGGCGGCGCTCCTAGTGGCCGGGGACTTTAATGCAGGGAAACTTAAATCCGTTCTACCTAATTTCTACCAGCATGTTAAATGTGCAACCAGAGGAAAAAAAACACTAGACCACCTTTACGCCACACACAGAGACGCATACAAAGCCCTGATTACATGCAAAAACTAAAGCAGGAAGTACCAGTGACTCGCTCAATACAGAAGTGGTCAAATGACGCAGATGCTAAGCTACAGGACTGTTTTGCTAGCACAGACTGGAATATGTTCCGGGATTCTTCCGATGGCAATTAGGAGTACACCACATCAGTCACTGGCTTCATCAATAAGTGCATCGATGACATTGTCCCCACTGTGACCGTACGTACATACCCCAACCAGAATCCATGGATTACAGGCAACATCCGCACTGAGCTAAAGGGTAGAGCTGCCGCTTTCAAGGAGCGGGACTCTAACCCGGACGCTTATAAGGAATCCCTCTATGCCCTCCGACGAACCATAAAATGTAAATACAGGATTAAGATTGAATCGTACTATACCGGCTCCAATGCTCGTCGGATGTGGCAGGGCTTGCAAACTTACGGAATACAAAGGGAAGCACAGCCGCGAGCTGTGCAGTGACACAAGCCTACCAGTCGAGCTAAATTACTTCAATGCTCACTTCTAGGCAAGCAACACTGAAGCATGCATGAGAGCATCAGCTGTTCCGGACAACTGTGTGATCACGCTTTCCATAACCGATGTCAGTAAGACCTTTAAACAGGTCAACATTCACAAGGCCGCAGGGCCAGACAGATTACCAGGACGTGTACTCCGAGCATGCGCTGACCAACTGGCAAGTGTCTTCACTGAAATTTTCAACCTGTCCCTGACTGACTCTGTAATATCAACATGTTTCAAGCAGACCACCATAGTCCCTGTGCCCAAGAACACTAAGGTAACCTGCCTAAATGACTACCGACCGTAGCACTCACGTCTGTAGCCATGAAGTGCTTTGAAAGGCTGGTCATGGCTCACATCAACACCATTATCCCAGAAACCCTAGACACACTCCAATTTGCATACCGTCCCAACATATCCACAGATGAAGCAATCTCTATTGCACTCCACACTGCCCTTTCCCACCTGGACAAAAGGAACACCTACGTGAGAATGCTATTCATTGACTACAGCTCAGCGTTCAACACCATAGTGCCCTCAAAGGTCATCACCAAGCTAAGGACCCTGGGACTAAACACCTCCCTCTGTATCTGGATCCTGGACTTTTTGATGGGCCGCCCCCAGGTGGTAAGGGTAGGCAACAACATTTGCCACGCTGATCCTCAACACAGGGGCCCCTCAGGGGAGCGTGCTCAGTCCCCTCCTGTACTCCCTGTTCACCCATGACTGCGTGGCCAAGCACGACTCCAACACCATCATTAAGTTTGCCGACAACACAACAGTGGTAGGCCTGATCACCGTCAACGATGAGATAGCCTATAGGGAGGAGGTCAGATACCTGGCCATGTGGTGCCAGGATCACAACCTCTCCCTCAACGTGACCAAGACAAAGGAGATGATTGTGGACTACAGGAAAAAGAAGAGGACCGAGCACGCCCCCATTCTCATTGACGGGGCTGTAGTGGAGCAGGTTGAGAGCTTCAAGTTCCTTGGTGTCCACATCACCAACAAACTATCATGGTCCAAAGACAGCAAGACAGTCATGAAGAGGGCACAACAAAGCCTATTCCCCCTCAGGAGACTGAAAAGATTTGCCATGGGTCCTCAGATCCTCAAAAGCTTCTACAGCTGCACCATCGAGAGCATCCTGACTGGTTGCATCACTACCTGGTATGGCAAGGCACTACAGAGGGTAGTGGGTATGGCCCAGTACATCACTGGGGCCAAGCTTCCTGCCATCCAGGACCTCTATACCAGGCGGTGTCAGAGGAAGGCCCTAAAAATTGGCAAAGACTCCAGCCACCCTAGTCATAGACTGTTCTCTCTGCTACTGCACGGCAAGCGGTACCGGAGCGCCAAGTCTAGGACCAAAAGGCTTCTTAACAGCTTCTACCCCCAAGCCATAAGACTCCTGAACAGCTAATTAAATGGCTACCCGGACTATTTGCACCCCCTCTTTTTACGCTGCTGCTACTCTCTGTTTATTATCGATGCATAGTCACTTTACCTCTAACCACATGTACATATTACCTAAATTACATAGACTAACCGGTGCCCCTGCACATTGACTCTGTGCCGGTACCACCTGTATATAGCCTCGCTGCTGTTATTTTACTGCTGCTCTTTAATTGTTATAAATATATATTTTTTTTGTACTTGTTTTTTTTATTTAACTTCTTTTTTCTTAAAACTGCATTGTTGGTTAAGGGCTTGTCAGTAAGCATTTCACTGTAAGGTCTACAGCTGTTGTATTCGGCGCATGTGACATATATAACATTTTATTTGATTTGATTTAGTGCCACCTATCGGTTGTGGATGGCCACGGATGGCCAGGGATGGCCACGGATGGCCAGGGATGGCCACGGATGGCCACGGATGGCCACGGATGGCCACGGCCGTTAGAGTTGTGATTTTGTTGGATGATGTGAAATATTTGGAGACTATCACTTGTGTATCATGTTTACATGTGATGAAAATTGTTCCTTAATTTTGGTTGATAGCCTCTCTGGCTGTTGGAGATGAACAGGGGCTTTATCAAGGTTTATTTGTGGGTAAATCTTGCTTTG
>CM062477.1:45896066-45911066 GCA_031479575.1 Coregonus ussuriensis | reverse complement strand
ACCGAGCTACCATAATACCCATGGCCTGTCCAGAAACAACCACTAGCCCCTACTGCCCAGAGAGACACCGAGCTACCATAATACCCATGGCCTGTCCAGAAACAACCACTAGCCCCTACTGCCCAGAGAGACACCGAGCTACCATAATACCCATGGCCTGTCCAGAAACAACCACTAGCCCCTACTGCCCAGAGAGACACCGAGCTACCATAATACCCATGGCCTGTCCAGAAACAACCACTAGCCCCTACTGCCCAGAGAGACACCGAGCTACCATAATACCCATGGCCTGTCCAGAAACAACCACTAGCCCCTACTGCCCAGAGAGACACCGAGCTACCATAATACCCATGGCCTGTCCAGAAACAACCACTAGCCCCTACTGCCCAGAGAGACACCGAGCTACCATAATACCCATGGCCTGTCCAGAAACAACCACTAGCCCCTACTGCCCAGAGTCTAGACACCTGTAGAGATCTGAGAGGGATTGATGGGTGGTGACATGGTTACCCTCTGAGTGGCTTGGTGGTATTTTGGCCGTATTGCTTACACCTGTCCAATCCTCTTGTTAAATCGCGTGTCTCATCACACAAGCTCTTTATCACTTGACTGAAAATCCTTTCCTGAATCAGTTGATGTTGGCCGATAATGTCCCCCGCGTAACTAAACAGCTAGATATCAAATGTGCTTCAAACAACTATTATGCATAATTATTGAAGAACCCCGATAATGACAGTATCGACTTCTGTTTTATTAATCATATTAAAAGTTTCTCTTTCTGTTTGAAGCATTGGATTTTGCAATCATATACATTATTTTGGATGTGTGTGCCCATGAAAACTGTTTTCACACCGTAATATGAGGTCACAGTACACTTCCGAGATCGCCATACAAAAAAAGAGTCTGACAGCAATATCCAGGAATGTCACAGGATCAAGGTCAAGGTGTAATTCAATTGTTAAATGCTTAGTATATGATATAACGACAAACAGCATTATCATAAACGTAAGGAAAGAAAGGTAGTGTTTTATGTCACACGATTTTTGCCAAATCTATGAAGTATGAGAAAGGGGTTAAACATAGGATTTGATTCAACTCATGAATTATATTGAATGTCTACAGTGGCTTGTGAAAGTATTCACCCCCCTTGGCATTTTTCCTATTTTGTTGCCTTACAATAAAATATATATATATATTTTTTTTTGGGGGGGGGGGGGGGGGGGGGGGGTATGTATCATTTGATTTACACAACATGCCTACCACTTTGAAGATGCAAAATAATTTTTTTGTGAAACAAATAAGAAATAAGACAAAAAAACAGAAAACTTGAGCGTGCATAACTATTCACCCCCCCAATGTCAATACTTTGTAGAGCCACCTTTTGCAGCAATTACAGCTACAAGTCTCTTGGGGTATGTCTCTATAAGCTTGGCACATCTACCCACTGGGATTTTCGCCCATTCTTCAAGGGAAAACTACTCCAGCTCCTTCAAGTTGGATGGGTTCCGCTGGTGTACAGCAATCTTTAAGTCATACCACAGATTCTCAATTGGATTGAGGTCTGGGCTTTGACTAGGCCATTCCAATACATTTAAATATTTCCCCTTAAACCACTCAAGTGTTGCTTTAGCATTATGCTTAGGGTCATTGTCCTGCTGGAAGATGAACCGCCGTCCCAGTCTCAAATCTTTGGAAGACTGAAACAGGTTTCCCTCAAGAATTTCCGTGTATTTAGTGCCATCCATCATTCCTTCAATTCTGACCAGTTTCCCAATCCCTGCCAATGAAAAGATCCCCACAGCATGATGCTGCCACCACCATGCTTCACTTTTGGCCATCAAGGAAAATGTAAATGTAAATGTGTTCTCGGGGTGATGAGAGGTGTTGGGTTTGCACCAGACATAGCATTTTCCTTGATGGCCAAAAAGCTCAATTTTAGTCTCATCTGACCAGAGTACCTTCTTCCATATGTTTGGGGAGTCTCCCACATGCCTTTTGGCGAACACCAAACATGTTTGGTTATTTTTTTCTTTAAGCAATGGCTTTTTTCTGGCCACTTAAAGTACGGCTTAAAGTGGTTATATGGACAGATAATCCAATCTCCGCTGTGGAGCTTTGCAGCTCCTTCAGGGTTATCTTTGGTGTCTTTGTCTTTGTCCCCGGGACCACCCATACGTAAAAATTTATGCACACATGACTGTAAGTCGCTTTGGATAAAAGCGTCTGCTAAATGGCATATTATTATTATTATTATTATGTGTTGCCTCTCTGATTAATGCCCTCCTTGCCTGGTCCGTGAGTTTTGGTGGGCGGCCCTCTCTTGGCAGGTTTGTTGTGGTGCCATATTCTTTCCATTTTTTAATAATGGATTTAATGGTGCTCCGTGGGATGTTCAAAGTTTCAGTTTTTTTTTTTATAACCCAACCCTGATCTGTACTTCTCCACAACTTTGTCCCTGACCTGTTTGGAGAGCTCCTTGGTCTTCATGGTGCCGCTTGCTTGGTGGTGCCCCTTGCTTAGTGGTGTTGCAGACTCTGGGGCCTTTCAGAACAGGTATATATATACTGAGATCATGTGACAGATCATGTGACACTTAGATTGCACACAAGTGGACTTTATTTAACTAATTATGTGACTTCTGAAGGTAATTGGTTGCACCAGATCTTATTTAGGGGCTTCATAGCAAAGGGGGTGAATCCATATGCACGCACCACTTTTCCGTTATTTATTTTTTAGAATTCTTTGAAACAAGTTATTTTTTTAATTCCACTTCACCAATTTTTACTATTTTGTGTCTGTCCATTACATTAAATCCAAATAAAAAGCCATTTAAATTACAGGTTGTAATGCAACAAAAAATAGGATGAATACTTTTGCAAGGAACTGTATATCTATGTTCCCCCTTCATATCTTAATGTAAAAAAAAAGGCTAATTATTAATCATTACTTTGTAACAGCTTCAAACAGTTGTCCACTACAAGAAATGCTCACAGGTACCCTAGTTTTATAGAAAGACCCATTGCTACCCTCTTTTATAGAAAGACCCTTATACAGAATGCTGTTTTATAGCTCTAGTACTGAGTGTTGTTAGTCCGTGGGTTGTTGGACTCAATCTTTTAATTTTAGCCAGAGAAGTGGGGGGAAGAGGGGGGAAAAGAGAGAAGGACAAAGCGTGAGATAAACAGAGAAAGGGTGAGCGAGAGACAGAGTGAGGGATAGCGAGAGGGAGGGAGCGTGAGAAAGATAGATGATTTTCATTTTGAAACAGACTGGTTGTGATGCTGTGTGCCAGCTAACTGCTGGCATTTCGTGTGGGCTACGTGAGCTGTGAGCTACGTGTTTTGTACGTGAGCGTCATCTCAATCAGAGAGTCTCATACCACAGCCTCCTCCATTAATCACCCAGACACATTGGGTAGACACAGACAGAGACGCAGACGGAGACATAGACACAACCCACCAGGAACGGCTGCTCCCTACTCCCTGCTCCTTGCTCCCTGCTCCCTGCTCCCTGCTCCCTGGTCCTTGCTCCCTGCTCATTGCTCCCTGCTCCTTGCTCCTTGCTCCCTGCTCCTTGCTCCTTGCTCCCTGCTCCTTGCTCCTTGCTCCCTGCTCCTTGCTCCTTGCTCCCTGCTCCTTGCTCCCTCCTCCCTGCTCCTTGCTCCCTGCTCCCTGCTCCTTGCTCCCTGCTCCCTGCTCCCTGCTCCTTGCTCCCTGCTCCCTGCTCCTTGCTCCTTGCTCCTTGCTCCCTGCTCCTTGCTCCTTGCTCCCTGCTCCTTGCTCCTTGCTCCCTGCTCCTTGCTCCCTCCTCCCTGCTCCTTGCTCCCTGCTCCTTCTCCTTGCTCCCTGCTCCCTGCTCCTTGCTCCTTGCTCCCTGCTCCTTGCTCCCTGCTCCCTGCTCCTTGCTCCCTGCTCCCTGCTCACTGCTCCCTGCTCCTTGCTCCCTGCTCCCTGCTCCTTGCTCCTTGCTCACTGCTCCCTGCTCCCTGCTCCCTGCTCCCTGCTCCCTGCTCCTTGCTCCCTGCTCCCTGCTCCCTGCTCCCTGCTCCTTGCTCCCTGCCCTCTGCTCCTTGCTCCCTGCTCCCTGCTCCCTGGGACCAGGACCAGAAGTGCACTACTTTTGACCAGGGCCAATAGGACTTAATACGGAATAGGGTGCTATTTGGGAAGCACACTCAGACCCAGACACAACCGGCAGGAACTACCGCTCCTTCTACAACTCTTTAACAAAGACCAAGCATCACACCCAGACTCCTCAGAGCCAGCGGGTTAAAGACACATTAAGACTAAAGTCATCTAAGGATTCTATTAAAATGAAATCGAGAAAAAAACGTCCCATCTTATAACACTGTATATCAATTTTTTATTGACTGTGAATGAACGCCACAAGGCTGTGTTTGCCCTTTGAGCTAAAGTCTAGGCATTGGTCTAAACTTCAGAACTCAGGCAAAGTTACTCAACACGGGAGGATCGTTCACTGAGCCATCTCTTTTACGTTCTACCCAATCCCTTGTACTTCCTTGTAACAATCTGCCCAAAACACTCACCTCTCTCTGGCTAGGACATAGAGACTAACTCTGTGTGCCTTTTCAGCTGCAGCAGAGGTTATCATTCCCCAACTCAGCCTGACTTAATTGTGACCGACCGGCTCGATTCGGTCCTGTGTGGCAAAATTTAAAATTGTGTTTTTTACATGGGATAAAAGTAGATACTCAGAGCTAAAAAAAAATGGTATATCATACACTGCAGTTGAGGAACAATGGGAAAGTGATTCTGCTTTGAAAGTTGATCAACTTGTAACCCCACTTTTGAGAAAATGGCCTTTGAAGCTCTTCTTTGTCTACTCCCATTCACAAAGCCTATTCCCCCTCAGATCCTCAAAAGGTTCTACAGCTGCACCATCGAGAGCATCCTGACTGGTTGCATCACTGCCTGGTTTGGCAACTGCTCGGCCTCTGACCGCAAGGCACTACAGAGGGTAGTGCGTACGGCCCAGTACATCACTGGGGCCAAGCTTCCTGCCATCCAGGACCTCTATACCAGGCGGTGTCAGAGGAAGGCCCTAAAAATGGTCAAAGACTCCAGCCACCCTAGTCATAGACTGTTCTCTCTGCTACCGCATGGCAAGCGGTACCGGAGCGCCAAGTCTAGGTCCAAAAGGCTTCTTAACAGCTTCTACCCCCAAGCCATAAGACTCCTGAACAGCTAATCATGGCTACCTGGACTATTTGCATTGTCCCTGTAACAACGTCATGTATTCGGCACAAAAGCTCATACAGGATAACTTATAGAGTTGAAGTCGGAAGTTTACATACACCTTAGCCAAATACATTTAAACTCAGTTTTTCACAATTCCTGACATTTAATCCTGGTAAAAATTCCCTGTTTTAGGTCAGTTAGGATCACCACTTTATTTTAAGAATGTGAAATGTCAGAATAATAGTAGAGAGAATGATTTATTTCAGCTTTTATTTCTTTCATCACATTCCCAGTGGGTCAGAAGTTTACATACACTCAATTAGTATTTGGTAACATTGCCTTTAAATTGTTTAACTTGGGTCAAACGTTTCGGGTAGCCTTCCACAAGCTTCCCACAATAAGTTGTGTGAATTTTGGCCCATTCCTCCTGACAGAGCTGGTGTAACTGAGTCAGGTTTGTAGGCCTCCTTGCTCACACATGCTTTTTCAGTTCTGCCCACAAATGTTCTATAGGATTGAGGTCAGGGCTTTGTTATGGCCACTCCAATACCTTGACTTTGTTGTCCTTAAGCCATTTTGCCACAACTTTGGAAGTATGCTTGGGGTTCATTGTCCATTTGGAAGACCCATTTGCGACCAAGCTTTAACTTCCTGACTGATGTCTTGAGATGTTGCTTCAATATATCCACATAATTTTCCTTCCTCATGATGGCATCTATTTTGTGAAGTGCACCAGTCCCTTCTGCAGCAAAGCACCCCCAAAGCATGATGTTGCCACCCCTGTGCTTCACGGTTGGGATGGTGTTCTTCGGCTTCCAAGCATCCCCCTTTTTCCTCCAAACATAACGATGGTCATTAAGGCCAAACAGTTCTATTTTTGTTTCATCAGACCAGAGGACATTTCTCCAAAAAGTACGATCTTTGTCCCCATGTGCAGTTGCAAACCGTAGTCTGGCTTTTTTATGGCGGTTTTGGAGCAGTGGCTTCTTCCTTGCTGAGCGGCCTTTCAGGTTATGTCGATATAGGACTCGTTTTACTGTGGATATAGATACTTTTGTACCTGTTTCCTCCAGCATCTTCACAAGGTCCTTTGCTGTTGTTCTGGGATTGATTTGTACTTTTCGCACCAAAGTACGTTCATCTCTAGGAGACAGAACGCGTCTCCTTCCTGAGCGGTATGACGGCTGCATGGTCCCATGGTGTTTATACTTGCGTACTATTGTTTGTACAATGAACGTGGTACCTTCAGGCGTTTGGAAATTGCTCCCAAGGATGAACCAGACTTGTGGAGGTCTAAAATAATGTTTCTGAGGTCTTGGAATTGATACAGTGAATTATAAGTGAAATTATCTGTCTGTAAACAATTGTTGGAAAAATTACTTGTGTCATGCACAAAGTAGATGTCCTAACCAACTTGCTAAAACTATCGTTTGTTAACAAGACATTTGTGGAGTGGTTGAAAAACGAGTTTTACTGACTCCAAACCTAAGTGTATGTAAACTTCCGACTTCAACTGTATATCCTAACATCACTTTGTCGGGGCAAAGACTCAACATCAAAACTCAAAAGAACAGACAATGACTCTTCTGTTTCACCAAACGACGAGCATCACAAACACCGAAAATCTTCCCCTTCAGTTAGTCAACTTTGACAATTTACCGCTACCCCAGGAATCACTTCCTTGCCTGCTCCCTCTGACCAGCAGAAAAAAATTAAATAATTACCACTTCCTGCTTCCTGTGCTTGTCTTGAGTGTGGTAATAAACATGTGTTCTGTCCTGTTTCCTACTGGGACAGTTGCACCTATAATCTAAACCGGCAACACTATCGGAGACCACCACATGGTGGCGCTTTTCTACATTCGTTGTTGTTATATTTTTCCCGTACCTTGTACTTCCTTGTTGTCACATTCTGCCCAATACCTTGAACTTCCTTGTTGTTACCTTGAACTTCCTTGTTGTGGTCCTCTGTAGCTCAGCTGGTAGAGCACGGCGCTTGTAACGCCAAGGTAGTGGGTTCGATCCCCGGGACCACCCATACACAAAAATGTATGCACGCGTGACTGTAAGTCGCTTTGGATAGAAGCGTCTGCTAAATGGCTTATTATTATTACATTCTGCCCAATACCTTGTACTTCCTTGTTGTCACATTCTGCCCATACCTTGTACTTCCTTGTTGTCACATTCTGCCCAATACCTTGTACTTCCTTGTTATTACATTCTGCCCATACAGTGAGGGAAAAAAGTATTTGATCCCCTTCTGATTTTGTACGTTTGCCCACTGACAAAGACATGATCAGTCTATAATTTTAATGGTAGGTTTATTTGATCAGTGAGAGACAGAATAACAACAAAAAATCCAGAAAAACGCATGTCAAAAATGTTATAAATTGATTTGCATTTTAATGAGGGAAATAAGTATTTGACCCCTCTGCAAAACATGACTTAGTACTTGGTGGCAAAACCCTTGTTGGCAATCACAGAGGTCAGACGTTTCTTGTAGTTGGCCACCAGGTTTGCACACATCTCAGGAGGGATTTTGTCCCACTCCTCTTTGCAGAACTTCTCCAAGTCATTAAGGTTTCGAGGCTGACGTTTGGCAACTCGAACCTTCAGCTCCCTCCATAGATTTTCTATGGGATTAAGGTCTGGAGACTGGCTAGGCCACTCCAGGACCTTAATGTGCTTCTTCTTGAGCCACTCCTTTGTTGCCTTGGCCGTGTGTTTTGGGTAATTGTCATGCTGGAATACCCATCTACGACCCATTTTCAATGCGCTGGCTGAGGGAAGGAGGTTCTCACCCAAGATTTGACGGTACATGGCCCCGTCCATCGTCCCTTTGATGTGGTGAAGTTGTCCTGTCCCCTTAGCAGAAAAACACCCCCAAAGCATAATGTTTCCACCTCCATGTTTGACGGTGGGGATGGTGTTCTTGGGGTCATAGGCAGCATTCCTCCTCCTCCAAACACGGCGAGTTGAGTTGATGCCAAAGAGCTTGATTTTGGTCTCATCTGACCACAACACTTTCACCCAGTTCTCCTCTGAATCATTCAGATGTTCATTGGCAAACTTCAGACGGCCCTGTATATGTGCTTTCTTGAGCTGTGGGACCTTGCGGGCGCTGCAGGATTTCAGTCCTTCACGGCGTAGTGTGCTACCAATTGTTTTCTTGATGACTATGGTCCCAGCTGCCTTGAGATCATTGACAAGATCCTCCCGTGTAGTTCTGGGCTGATTCCTCACCGTTCTCATGATCATTGCAACTCCACGAGGTGAGATCTTGGCCGAGGGAGATTGACAGTTATTTTGTGTTTCTTCCATTTGCGAATAATCACACCAACTGTTGTCACCTTCTCACCAAGCTGCTTGGCGATGGTCTTGTAGCCCATTCCAGCCTTGTGTAGGTCTACAATCTTGTCCCTGACATCCTTGGAGAGCTCTTTGGTCTTGGCCATGGTGGAGAGTTTGGAATCTGATTGATTGATTGCTTCTGTGGACAGGTGTCTTTTATACAGGTAACAAGCTGAGATTAGGAGCACTCCCTTTAAGAGTGTGCTCCTAATCTCAGCTCGTTACCTGTATAAAAGACACCTGGGAGCCAGAAATCTTTCTGATTGTTTTTTATATATTTTATAATTTTAATGTTATCTTTTTATTTATTTATTTTTGTCTTTTTTTTTTTTTTTTTGGTGGGTAGATCAGCTTAATATTGCAGATAGATTGTAACTTCCATCAATGTAATTGTCAATGTAATCAATGTAATCACTTCCAATCCCCCATGTTTTTTATATATATACTCCCCTTTATTACTTTTCAACCCCGCCATCCTTTCCCTACTTGGGGTAAATTAGTGAACAACAATGCCCAGGCCTCTACTTCCAGCCTATACTTACTATCTACACCTTATGAACACATTCAATTTTACAATAATTCTATTTTATTTGTTTTTGCTCCTGAACTTCTTCTACTCTCAACCTCTCCGATCATTTTCATGATGTCCATCCGGTTTGCTTCTATATGCCATATCTTTCTAACTGTGCTCTTTCCCAAAAGCTCCCAACATACAATCTATATACTTATTATGGACACAGTATGCTTACATGATTAGTTATCTTGTTATTTTTTATTGTTATTTGTTATTAGTCCCATCCTTCAATTCCATTCAATACCTCCCATCTATCTTTTAACACCAACCATATAGGATTTCTATTTGCCATATATATTTCAACCGTACTGTGATGTTTTACAAAAGTTCAGAACCTTTCTATTCTCATTGCTTCTACAGATTGTGAATTAAAAATAAACATTTTTGCTAAAAGTATTATTATATTATTGATTGATTGACTATGACTTTTCAGATCACCCAGTAATGCTATCTGCAAGGTTAGCTTCAGGTAAATATTGCAATCCTTTAGCCATTCCTGGGGGTCAAATACGTATTTCCCCCATTAAAATGCAAATCAATTTATAACATTTTTGACATGCGTTTTTTCTGGATTTGTTGTTGTTATTCTGTCTCTCACTATTCAAATAAACCTATCATTCAAATTATAGACTGATAATTTCTTTGTCAGTGGGCAAACGTACAAAATCAGCAGGGGATCAAATACTTTTTTCCCTCACTGTACATTGTACTTCCTTGTTGTCACATTCTGCCCATACCTTGTACTTCCTTGTTATTACATTCTGCCCATACCTTGTACTTCCTTGTTGTTACATTCTGCCCATACCTTGTACTTCCGTGTTGTTACATTCTGCCCAATACCTTGTACTTCCTTGTTGTTACATTCTGCCCATACCTTGTACTTCCTTGTTGTTACATTCTGCCCATACCTTGTACTTCCTTGTTATTACATTCTGCCCATACCTTGTACTTCCTTGTTGTTACATTCTGCCCAATACCTTGTACTTCCTTGTTGTTACATTCTGCCCATACCTTGTACTTCCTTGTTATTACATTCTGCCCATACCTTGTACTTCCTTGTTGTTACATTCTGCCCATACCTTGTACTTCCTTGTTGTTACATTCTGCCCATACCTGTTACTTCCTTGTCGTTCCTGAACCAGCGGATGTGCGCTGCAGGCTTGCTGCCGGATGTGGTGCAGATCAGAGTGATCTCATCTCCCTCCATGGCTGGCTTAGTGAACCCTGTGATCTCTGGGCGCTCTGGGACTCCTGCAGGACAACAACAATCCATAAAGAACACCAAAATCAACAACAGCAAAACACCAGTCAACAAGAAATGCATTGACATAACATCACGTTAGGTTAGCCACTTAAAACCCTATTATGTCATTACAAATACTGTATGTCCTTCTAATAACCATAATCAACATGTATTCTTGATGTATAGTGAGATGCCTTCTTGCCTATAACAATCAATATGCTTTCAGTCAACCTTTAAGGGATCATTAAACGACTACTGCTGTCTGAGTTAGGAGCATTAGCACTGTGTAATTGTCTGTCCTAAAGTGCGTAGGGATCCACCCTAATCCATACATTAAGTCTCTCTCACACACACACACACACACACACACAGTCTTGTACAGCTAACCTTGTGGGGACATACAATTCAGTTCCATTGAAAATACTATTTTCCCTAACTCCTAAACATTTATATTTTTGTCATTTAGCAGACGCTCTTATCCAGAGTGCATATATGATTGAGTGCATGTATGATTTTTTTTTTTTTTTCATACTGGCCCCCCGTGGGAAACGAACCCACAACCCTGGCGTTGCAAACATCCCTGCCGGCCATTCCCTCCCCTACCCTGGGTGACGCTGGGCCAATTGTGCGCCGCCCCATGGGTCTCCCGGTCGCGGCCGGCTACGACAGAGCCTGGATTCGAACCAGGATCTTTAGTGGCACAGCCTTAGACCACCTGCGCCACTCAGGAGGCGAACCTAACCCTAACCCAAAAACCTAACCTTAACTCTAACCCTAAACCGAATTCTAACCCTACCACTAATTGTAACCTTAACCATACACTCCCTGGGCGGCAGGTAGCTTAGTGGGTAAGAGCGTTGTGCCAGTAACCGAAAGGTCGCTGGTTCTAATCCCCGAGCCGACTAGGTGAAAAATCTGTCGATGTGCCCTTGAGCAAGGCACTTAACCCTAATTGCTTCTGTAAGTCGCTCTGGATAAGAGCGTCTGCTAAATGACTAAAATGTAAATGTAAATAGTATGTGACCTTGTGAGGTCCCCAGTTTGTCAATAGTATAGTTAAACACGACACTCACCCAGTACAGAGAGGAAGGCCTTGGTGGTCCTGACAGGCATGGTGAACAGGGAGCACGTGTACTGGCCCTCGTCTGATAGGCTGATGTCACTGATGCTGATGGTAAGCTCCGCCCACGATGCCCGAACCAGCTCGATCCGGTTGTCCCTCAACGCTGGGGAACACAGACACACAGTGAACACATAGTAAACACACACACACATCGCTGGGGGACACAGACAGACACTGGACCATGAGACACACATCGCTGGGGGACACTGGACCATGAGACACACATCGCTGGGGGACACAGACACACTGGACCATGAGACACACATCGCTGGGGGACACAGACACACTGGACCATGAGACACACATCGCTGGGGGACACAGACACACTGGACCATGAGACACACATCGCTGGGGGACACTGGACCATGAGACACACATCGCTGGGGGACACTGGACCATGAGACACACATTGCTGGGGGACACAGACACACTGGACCATGAGACACACATCGCTGGGGGACACAGACACACTGGACCATGAGACATACATCACTGGGGGACACTGGACCATGAGATTGGACCATGAGACACACATCACTGGGGGACACTGGACCATGAGATTGGACCATGAGACACACATCACTGGGGGACACAGACACACTGGACCATGAGACACACTGGGGGACACTGAAACACACATCGCTGGGGGACAATGGACCATGAGACACACATCGCTGGGGGACACTGGACCATGAGACACACATCGCTGGGGGACACTGGACCATGAGACACACATCGCTGGGGGACACTGGACCATGAGACACACATCGCTGGGGGACACTGGAACATGAGACACACATCGCTGGGGGACACAGACACACTGGACCATGAGACACACAGTCATAGGATCCAATATAGTTCATATTCCTTCAGATGGGAGGAGTTTGTCTCTACTCTGTAGAGGGGTGCCATATGAAACATAGCCTGTGTGTATGTACGGCTAGATGGGAGTGTCTGCAGATAGGGCTAGATGGGAGTGTCTGCAGATAGGGCTAGATGGGAGTGTCTGCAGATAGGGCTAGATGGGAGTGTCTGCAGATAGGGCTAGTGCAGATAGGGCTAGATGGGAGTGGCTGTAGTTAGGGCTAGACAGGGTGTCTGAAGGGACGGCCAACTGTGCCTTGCGGAGGCAGGATTAAGAATGTATAATTTATTAAATGAAGAGGCCTCTCCCTGTGCTCTCCTGTGGCTGGCAGGCTGTATCAGCAGCTACTACTGCTGAGTGGGATACACTGGATGTGCTCTCATGTGTCAGATGACCTATCTGAGAAAGGTGTGTGTGTGTGTGTGTGTGTGTGTGTGTGTGTGTGTGTGTGTGTGCATGCTTGCGTGTGTGTACCTGTGTGTTGCGAGTGTGAGTGTGTGCGTCCGTGTGTTTGAAACGCTGTGTGAGAGATGACAGGTTTGGGATGACCTTTTTGTTAGCAGCATGGTGCTACTTCAGCTTACAGAAGACGCCAGTCACACTTCAGTGAACATATCACCACAGACCAGTCACACTTCAGTGAACATATCACCAAAGACCAGTCACACTTCAATGAACATATCACCACAGACCAGTCACACCTCAGTGAACATATCACCACAGACCAGTCACACCTCAATGAACATATCACCACAGACCAGTCACACCTCAGTGAACATATCACCACAGACCAGTCACACTTCAATGAACATATCACCACAGACCAGTCACACCTCAGTGAACATATCACCACAGACCAGTCACACCTCAATGAACATATCACCACAGACCAGTCACACCTCAATGAACATATCACCACAGACCAGTCACACCTCAGTGAACATATCACCACAGACCAGTCACACCTCAATGAACATATCACCACAGACCAGTCACACCTCAATGAACATATCACCACAGACCAGTCACACCTCAGTGAACATATCACCACAGACCAGCCATACGTCAATGAACATATCACCACAGACAAATCGTCTCACTACTCTCTCCAATCAATCCTGAAAATTGTTATTTTTTACTTGACATGGATAAAATATTCAGATACACCGCTGACTTGCATATTAAGTTAATTAATTCTCTAGTGCATTGGTATTACTGTATATCTTTGCATTTATGCATTAAATATGCTGAATAACATTCTTCATCCTGATTTTTTTCACCAGTTAAAGTTGAGAGGGCATGTTTATTGCTCAAAGTCAAATTCACCAAATGAGCCTCATTTATTATTATGTCTAGATGACCTCTACAGTGGAGAGCCAAGGGCATGGTGGTCCTATATTCTGTCTAGTTGACCTCTACAGTGGAGAGCCAAGGGCATGGTGGTCCTATATTCTGTCTAGATGACCTCTACAGTGGAGAGCCAAGGACATGGAGGTCCTATATTCTGTCTAGATGACCTCTACAGTGGAGAGCCAGGGGCATGGTGGTCCTATATTCTGTCTAGATGACCTCTACAGTGGAGAGCCAAGGACATGGAGGTCATATATTCTGTCTAGATGACCTCTACAGTGGAGAGCCAGGGGCATGGTGGTCCTATATTCTGTCTAGATGACCTCTACAGTGGAGAGCCAAGGGCATGGAGGTCCTATATTCTGTCTAGATGACCTCTACAGTGGAGAGCCAAGGGCATGGTGGTCCTATATTCTGTCTAGATGACCTCTACAGTGGAGAGCCAGGGGCATGGTGGTCCTATATTCTGTCTAGATGACCTCTACAGTGGAGAGCCAAGGACATGGAGGTCATATATCCCAGGGTTTCCCAGACTCGGTGTGTGTGTGTGTCTGTGTGTGTGTGTGCACTACCAGACATGTAATACATAATTAGATTAGATGTGAGTCCCATAATAGCACCCTTTGGGATCCAGAGGGACCTGGTCAAAAGTAGTGCACTAATAAATGGAATAGGGTGTCATTTGGGACGCACCCACGGGTCTCCATTTTGATCAACAATCTGCAATGTCTTCTGGGAGAAGCTGAGGTAATTGCTTTGTATCGTTAGTTTGATAGTCATGGTCTTTTAATCACACAGGACAAATTAAGAGGTTATAAACACATTAAAGGTCCTAATGATTCACCATTATTCACATCAGACACAGGTTGTTTCAGTTGTTAATTGAAATACCAGCTAGAATAACACTGAACATCTACAAAGCTATTACAAGTTCCTTATTAACAACACCTTGTTGTCTCCCAATTATTAAGAAGTATTATTAATATGAACACTGAATCAAACCAATACTAATTGTAGAGCACAGGATGCTGCTGAGGGGAGGACGGCTCATAATACTGGTTGGAGAGGAGCCAATGGAATGGCATCAAACGCCTGGAAACCATGTGTTTCATGTATTTGATACCATTCCACCTATTCCGCTCCAGCCTTTACCACGAGCCCTGTCCTCCCTAATTAAGGTGCCACCAGCCTCCTGTGATGTAGAGAGTAGTAATAACACAGAACTACATCTTTAACCAGCCAATAGAAGAAGAGAACTACATCTTTAACCAGCCAATAGAAGAAGAGAACTACATCT
>CM062477.1:45886066-45891066 GCA_031479575.1 Coregonus ussuriensis | reverse complement strand
CTATCTCCCTGAGACACAGAGAGTCATCTCCTTCTATCTCCCTGAGACACAGAGAGTCATCTCATTCTATCTCCCTGAGACACAGAGAGTCATCTCCTTCTATCTCCCTGAGACACAGAGAGTCATCTCCTTCTATCTCCCTGAGACACAGAGAGTCATCTCCTTCTATCTCCCTGAGACACAGAGAGTCATCTCATTCTATCTCCCTGAGACACAGAGAGTCATCTCCTTCTATCTCCCTGAGACACAGAGAGTCATCTCATTCTATCTCCCTGAGACACAGAGAGTCATCTCATTCTATCTCCCTGAGACACAGACAGTCATCTCATTCTATCTCCCTGAGACACAGAGAGTCATCTCATTCTATCTCCCTGAGACACAGAGAGTCATCTCATTCTATCTCCCTGAGACACAGAGAGTCATCTCCTTCTATCTCCCTGAGACACAGAGAGTCATCTCCTTCTATCTCCCTGAGACACAGAGAGTCATCTCATTCTATCTCCCTGAGACACAGAGAGTCATCTCCTTCTATCTCCCTGAGACACAGAGAGTCATCTCCTTCTATCTCCCTGAGACACAGAGAGTCATCTCATTCTATCTCCCTGAGACACAGAGAGTCATCTCATTCTATCTCCCTGAGACACAGAGAGTCATCTCCTTCTATCTCCCTGAGACACAGAGAGTCATCTCATTCTATCTCCCTGAGACACAGAGAGTCATCTCATTCTATCTCCCTGAGACACAGAGAGTCATCTCCTTCTATCTCCCTGAGACACAGAGAGTCATCTCCTTCTATCTCCCTGAGACACAGAGAGTCATCTCCTTCTATCTCCCTGAGACACAGAGAGTCATCTCATTCTATCTCCCTGAGACACAGAGAGTCATCTCCTTCTATCTCCCTGAGACACAGAGAGTCATCTCCTTCTATCTCCCTGAGACACAGAGAGTCATCTCCTTCTATCTCCCTGAGACACAGAGAGTCATCTCATTCTATCTCCCTGAGACACAGAGAGTCATCTCCTTCTATCTCCCTGAGACACAGAGAGTCATCTCATTCTATCTCCCTGAGACACAGAGAGTCATCTCCTTCTATCTCCCTGAGACACAGAGAGTCATCTCATTCTATCTCCCTGAGACACAGAGAGTCATCTCATTCTATCTCCCTGAGACACAGAGAGTCATCTCATTCTATCTCCCTGAGACACAGAGAGTCATCTCCTTCTATCTCCCTGAGACACAGAGAGAGACGAGGTAGGAGGAAGGAAGGCAGAGGGGGAAAACAGGGGGAGGCAGAGGGGGGAAAAAGGGGGAGGCAGAGGGGGAAAACAGGGGGAGGCAGAGGGGGGAAACAGGGGGAGGCAGAGGGGGAAAACAGGGGGAGGCAGAGGGGGGAAACAGGGGGAGGCAGAGGGGGGACACAGGGGGAGGCAGAGGGGGGAACAGGGGGAGGCAGAGGGGGGAAACAGGGGGAGGCAGAGGGGGGAACAGGGGGAGGCAGAGGGGGGAACAGGGGGCGGCAGAGGGGGGAACAGGGGGAGGCAGAGGGGGGAAACAGGGGGAGGCAGAGGGGGGAACAGGGGGAGGCAGAGGGGGGAACAGGGGGCGGCAGAGGGGGGAACAGGGGGAGGCAGAGGGGGGAAACAGGGGGAGGCAGAGCGGGGAACAGGGGGAGGCAGAGGAGGGAAACAGGGGGAGGCAGAGGAGGGAAACAGGGGGAGGCAGAGGAGGGAAACAGGGGGAGGCAGAGGGGGTAAACAGGGGGAGGCAGAGGGGGGAAACAGGTGGAGGCAGAGTAGGGAAACAGGGGGAGGCAGAGGGGGGGAAACAGGTGGAGGCAGAGGGGGGAACAGGGGGAGGCTATTGACAGATTGATGTGCTGAGGTGTGCAGTATAAAGGTTTGAATAACCCAAAGACAAGCCAGGGAAGCTCCCTCCTCCTCCTACTCACCCTACACAGGGCCAGGGAAGCTCCCTCCTCCTCCTACTCACTCTACACAGGGCCAGGGAAGCTCCCTCCTCCTCCTACTCACTCTACACAGGGCCAGGGAAGCTCCCTCCTCCTCCTACTCACCCTACACAGGGCCAGGGAAGCTCCCTCCTCCTCCTACTCACCCTACACAGGGCCAGGGAAGCTCCCTCCACCTCCTACTCACCCTACACAGGGCCAGGGAAGCTCCCTCCTCCTCCTACTCACTCTACACAGGGCCAGGGAAGCTCCCTCCTCCTCCTACTCACTCTACACAGGGCCAGGGAAGCTCCCTCCTCCTCCTACTCACTCTACACAGGGCCAGGGAAGCTTCCTCCTCCTCCTACTCACTCTACACAGGGCCAGGGAAGCTCCCTCCTCCTCCTACTCACTCTACACAGGGCCAGGGAAGCTCCTTCCTCCTCCTACTCACTCTACACAGGGCCAGGGAAGCTCCCTCCTCCTCCTACTCACTCTACACAGGGCCAGGGAAGCTCCCTCCTCCTCCTACTCACTCTACACAGGGCCAGGGAAGCTCCCTCCTCCTCCTACTCACCCTACACAGGGCCAGGGAAGCTCCCTCCTCCTCCTACTCACTCTACACAGGGCCAGGGAAGCTCCCTCCTCCTCCAACTCACCCTACACAGGGCCAGGGAAGCTCCCTCAACCTCCTACTCACCCTACACAGGGCCAGGGAAGCTCCCTCCTCCTCCTACTCACCCTACACAGGGCCAGATAAGCTCCCTCCTCATCCTACTCACTCTACATAGGGCCAGGGAAGCTCCCTCCTCCTCCTACTCACGCTACACAGGGCCAGGGAAGCTCCTTCCTCCTCCTACTCACTCTACACAGGGCCAGGGAAGCTCCCTCCTCCTCCTACTCACCCTACACAGGGCCAGGGAAGCTCCCTCCTCCTCCTACTCACTCTACACAGGGCCAGGGAAGCTCCCTCCTCCTCCTACTCACCCTACACAGGGCCAGGGAAGCTCCCTCAACCTCCTACTCACCCTACACAGGGCCAGGGAAGCTCCCTCCTCCTCCTACTCACTCTACACAGGGCCAGGGAAGCTCCCTCCTCCTCCTACTCACTCTACACAGGGCCAGGGAAGCTCCTTCCTCCTCCTACTCACTCTACACAGGGCCAGGGAAGCTCCCTCCTCCTCCTACTCACTCTACACAGGGCCAGGGAAGCTCCCTCCTCCTCCTACTCACTCTACACAGGGCCAGGGAAGCTCCCTCCTCCTCCTACTCACCCTACACAGGGCCAGGGAAGCTCCCTCCTCCTCCTACTCACTCTACACAGGGCCAGGGAAGCTCCCTCCTCCTCCTACTCACCCTACACAGGGCCAGGGAAGCTCCCTCAACCTCCTACTCACCCTACACAGGGCCAGGGAAGCTCCCTCCTCCTCCTACTCACCCTACACAGGGCCAGATAAGCTCCCTCCTCCTCCTACTCACTCTACATAGGGCCAGGGAAGCTCCCTCCTCCTCCTACTCACTCTACACAGGGCCAGGGAAGCTCCTTCCTCCTCCTACTCACTCTACACAGGGCCAGGGAAGCTCCCTCCTCCTCCTACTCATCCTACACAGGGCCAGGGAAGCTCCCTCCTCCTCCTACTCACTCTACACAGGGCCAGGGAAGCTCCCTCCTCCTCCTACTCACCCTACACAGGGCCAGGGAAGCTCCCTCAACCTCCTACTCACCCTACACAGGGCCAGGGAAGCTCCCTCCTCCTCCTACTCACTCTACACAGGGCCAGGGAAGCTCCCTCCTCCTCCTACTCACTCTACACAGGGCCAGGGAAGCTCCTTCCTCCTCCTACTCACTCTACACAGGGCCAGGGAAGCTCCCTCCTCCTCCTACTCACTCTACACAGGGCCAGGGAAGCTCCCTCCTCCTCCTACTCACTCTACACAGGGCCAGGGAAGCTCCTTCCTCCTCCTACTCACTCTACACAGGGCCAGGGAAGCTCCCTCCTCCTCCTCCTAACCCTACACAGGGCCAGGGAAGCTCCCTCCTCCTCCTACTCACTCTACACAGGGCCAGGGAAGCTCCCTCCTCCACCTACCCACTCTACACAGGGCCAGGGAAGCTCCCTCCTCCTCCTACTCACTCTACACAGGGCCAGGGAAGCTCCCTCCTCCTCCTACTCACCCTACACAGGGCCAGGGAAGCTCCCTCCTCCTCCTACTCACTCTACACAGGGCCAGGGAAGCTCCCTCCTCCTACTACTCACCCTCTACAGGGCCAGGGAAGCTCCCTCCTCCTCCTAACCCTACACAGGGCCAGGGAAGCTCCCTCCTCCTCCTACTCACCCTACACAGGGCCAGGGAAGCTCCCTCCTCCTCCTACTCACCCTACACAGGGCCAGGGAAGCTCCCTCCTCCTCCTCCTCCTCACTCTACACAGGGCCAGGGAAGCTCCCTCCTCCTCCTACTCACTCTACACAGGGCCAGGGAAGCTCCCTCCTCCTCCTACTCACCCTACACAGGGCCAGGGAAGCTCCCTCCTCCTCCTACTCACTCTACACAGGGCCAGGGAAGCTCCCTCCTCCTCCTACTCACTCTACACAGGGCCAGGGAAGCTCCCTCCTCCTCCTACTCACTCTACACAGGGCCAGGGAAGCTCCTTCCTCCTCCTACTCACTCTACACAGGGCCAGGGAAGCTCCCTCCTCCTCCTACTCACTCTACACAGGGCCAGGGAAGCTCCCTCCTCCTCCTACTCACTCTACACAGGGCCAGGGAAGCTCCTTCCTCCTCCTACTCACTCTACACAGGGCCAGGGAAGCTCCCTCCTCCTCCTACTCACTCTACACAGGGCCAGGGAAGCTCCCTCCTCCACCTACTCACCCTACACAGGGCCAGGGAAGCTCCCTCCTCCTCCTACTCACTCTACACAGGGCCAGGGAAGCTCCCCCCTTCTCCCTCCATCCTCCCTCTCTCATCCCAGCATCGAACCCAACCCACCCCTTGCCAGGTGCCCAGTGTGCTGGACAGATCCGTCACAATCACCCCCAAATTCCAGCGGCTGA
>CM062477.1:45876066-45883566 GCA_031479575.1 Coregonus ussuriensis | reverse complement strand
TCACTTAATGCATTCCTGATTAGATTGGATGGCATTTCACTTCCATCAAAACACTATTATGCTTGGATGCCGTATTTCTAGACATACCGCTCCAATATCCAGTATCGCCAACAACATATTGTTATTCACAACCCTCAAGCTGAGAGTTTGGCCTGTCTGCCAGGGCTGCTGCCGCCAGAGAGGAGGAGAGGACAGAGGGGGTAGTAGAGGAGGGGATGGAGGGGAGTGGGAGAAGGGGGGTTAGTGGGAGAGGTGGAGGGGGGATGGAGGGGAGTGGGAGAGGGGGGTTAGTGGGAGAGGTGGAGGGGGGATGGAGGGGAGTGGGAGAAGGGGGGTTAGTGGGAGAGGTGGAGGGGGGATGGAGGGGAATGGGAGAGGGGGGTTAGTGGGAGAGGTGGAGGGGGGATGGAGGGGAGTGGGAGAGGGGGGTTAGTGGGAGAGGTGGAGGGGGGATGGAGGGGAATAGGAGAGGGGGGTTAGTGGGAGAGGTGGAGGGGGGATGGAGGGGAGTGGGAGAGGGGGGTTAGTGGGAGAGGGGGGTTAGTGGGAGAGGTGGAGAGGGGATTTTTATTTTTATTTTATTTTTATTTTTGTCATTTAGCAGACGCTCTTATCCAGAGCGACTTACAGGAGCAATTAGGGTTAAGTGCCTTGCTCAAGGGCACATCGACAGATTTTTCACCTAGTCGGCTCTGGGATTAGAACCAGCGACCTTTCGGTTACTGGCACAACGCTCTTACCCACTAAGCTACCTGCCGCCCGATGGAGGGGAATGGGAGAGGGGGGTTAGTGGGAGAGGTGGAGGGGGGATGGAGGGGAGTGGGAGAGGGGGGGGGGTTAGTGGGAGAGGTGGAGGGGGGATGGAGGGGAATGTGAGAGGGGGGGGGTTAGTGGGAGAGGTGGAGGGGGGATGGAGGGATAGAAGGATGTGAAGGAAAGTGGGAGCGCTGTCTGTCTGTCTGTCTGTCAGTTTGTCCTTCAGCTGGAACAGAACAAAACAGAACAAAGTGACATTTCCCTCCCCTCCTCTCCTCCCCTACTCCTGGCATTTCTCTCCTCTCCTCCCCTACTCCTGGCATTTCCCTCCCCTCCTCTCCTCCCCTACTCCTGGCATTTCTCTCCTCTCCTCTCCTCCCCTACTCCTGGCATTTCTCTCCTCTCCTCTCCTCCCCTACTCCTGGCATTTATCTCCTCTCCTCTCCTCTCCTCCCCTTCTCCTGGCATTTCTCTCCCCTCCCCTTCTCTCCTCCTCTACTCCTGACATTTCCCTCCCCTCCCCTCCTCCCCTACTCCTGGCATTTCCCTCCCCTCCCCTCCTCGCCCTACTCCTGGCATTTCCCTACCCCCCCCCCTCCTCGCCCTACTCCTGGCATTTCCCTACCCCCCCCCCTCCTCGCCCTACTCCTGGCATTCCCCTCCCCTCCCCTCCTCTCCCCTCCCCTCCCCTCCCCTCCCCTCCCCTCCCCTCCTTTCCACCCCTACTCCTCTCTCTCTCTCTCTCTCTCTCTCTCTCTCTCTCTCTCTCTCTCTCTCTCTCTCTCTCTCTCTCTCTCTCTCTCTCTCTCTCTCTCTCTCTCTCTCTGTTACAATTAGTGAGTATTTGCTGCTAGCTGTTATCTGTGGCTGCCTGGTCACTGCAGTGGGTGAGTGTGTGGGCAACTATGGCTCAGCTCCAGAACCCTTTAGCAGGCTAGAGGCTCTATGGCCGGCTGGCAGGCCGGGGTCTCCTCTCCTCTCTGTCTCGTATGTGGGCTGCAAATAAGAGCAGGCCTGGGACTTGTTGGAGAGGACCATTGTTACTGCCTGGCCTCTCTCTGAGCTCTCAGAGGTCCCACTGAGCAGCTACTGGAGTCGGATAGAAGGAGAGGGGGAGGAGGGAAAGAGATGAATGGGAGGGAGAGGGGAGGAGGACAGAAGGAAGCGTTGCAGCAGTTTGCCAGTAAGGGGTAAATACTAATAATAGGACCTGATTATTATTACCTGAACTAACACAGAGGTCAAGATTCATTAACATATAAAGAGACCCAACCCATACTAACTGCACACATACAGTGCTATGAAATAGTATTTGCCCCCTTTCTAATTTTCTCTACTTTTGCATATTAGTGATACTGAATGTTATCAGATCTTCAACCAAAACCTAATATTAGATCAAGGGAACATAAGTGAACAAATAACACAACAATTACATATTTATTTCATAAACAAAGTTATGCAACACCCAACGACATGGTTCCAGTAATGCCTGGCGAAAACCAAACACTGCATTCCACAGTAAGAACATCATACCAAAGGTCAAGCATGGTGGTGGTGGTGTGATGGTTTGGGGATGCCTTGCTGCCTCAGGACCTGGACGACTTGCCTTAATAGAAGGAACCATGAATTCTGCTCTGTATCAGAGAATTCTACAGGAAAATGTCAGACCATCCGTCTGTGAGCTGTAGTGCAGCTGGGTCATGCAGCAAGACAATGATCCAAAACACACAATCAAGTCTACATGAACATTGCTAACAAGCAACAAATTGGAAGTTTTGGAATGGCCTAGTCAAAAGTCCAGAACTAATCCCAATTGAGATGTTGTGGCAGGACTTGAAACGAGCAGTTCATAATTGAAAACCCACACGTCACTGAGTTAAAGAAGTTCTGCATGGAAGAGTGGGCCAAAATTCCTCCACAGCGACGTGAGAGACTGATTAACAACTACAGGAAGCATTTGGTTGGAGTCATTGCAGCTAAAGGTGGCACAACCAGTTATTGAGTGTAAGGGGGCAATTACTTTTTCACACAGGGGAATTGGGAGTTGCACAACTTTGTTTATGAAATAAATGAAATAAATATGTAATTGTTGTGTTATTTGTTCACTTATGTTCCCTTTATCTAATATTAGGTTTTGGTTGAAGAGCTGATAACATTCAGTATCACAAATATGCAAAAGTTGAGAAAATTAGAAAGGGGGCAAATACTTTTTCATAGCACTGTATAACACAATAGTTATTGTGAAAGACCGGACTAAAAAGTGCAGTACTAAGACAATGCAGTGCGAAAAGGCCAAATTGGAACCAAAAAGCTCAGTCAGTATATTTGCTAAAAGTGATGTTATCGTCAACATAATTGCGCCCAACAACAAGGCTTCAACGGATGGGTGATAAAATAACAGATTTGAAATACCTTAAAACATTTTCAAATAGCAATGAATCTTTCCCATTGTAACTATGGTGATGCTATAGCTACTGGTGCGTTGCCATTCTAAGTCCATGTGACTGCAGTCCGGTGATGCAGCAGTTAAAAACACATTAGTAGCAGAGGACTGAGCTGGGGCCACATGGTACCCTATGCCCTACAGATGTAGGATCTTAATTTGATCCAGTTTGCTACAGCAGGAAAATAATCCTGCGGCAACAGGAAATGTTAATTATTATGTGGATTATAATTAATGGACATTTTTGTATGGGTAGATAAAATATTGGCGGCAGGTAGCTTAGTGGTTCAGAGCATTGTGCCAGTAACCGAAAGGTCGCTGGTTCTAATCCCCGAGCCGACTAGGTGAAAAATCTGTCGATGTGCCCTTGAGCAAGGCACTTAACCCTAATTGCTCATGTAAGTCGCTCTGGATAAGAGCGTCTGCTAAATGACAAAAAAATAAATAAAAAATAAATATTAGTCGAAGTGGAAATTCCAAACTTTAGAAGCCTTTAAAAAAAAACTTAAATACAGTGCAAGTTTGCATTTCCTGCTGTGCAGGAAAGTTCTCAGTAACAAAAGAGTGGTCAAATAAAGATGATATATCTGTACGTTCCAAATGGTTCCCGATTCACTTGTCTCGTGCACTACTTTTGACCGTTGCCATAGCCACGAGACACTCATCTCCTTCTCTCTCTGTCTCCCCACTGATAGAACAGCAGACTTACATGGATCCCAGAGTCAAAGCAACACATCGCAGTTAAAGAGGTGATCACACCAATAATAATAATAATAATAATAGTAATAATAAAATCATTGTAATAATAATTCCCTATTCTTCCAGGTAGAATTGGACTCAATTTGTATTTTATTTTATTTTATTTTTTTAAACATTTATTTCACCTTTATGTAACCAGTTAAGCCAGTTGAGAACAAGTTCTCATTTACAACTGCGACCTGGCCAAGATAAAGCAAAGCAGTGCGATAAAAACAACAACACAGAGTTACATATGGGGTAAAACAAAATATGAAGTCAAAAATACAACAGAAAATATATATACAGTGTGTGCGAATGTAGCAAGTTATGGTGTTAAGTCAATAAATAGGCTATAGTGCAAAATAATTACAATTAGTATTAACACTGGAATGATAGATGTGCAAAAGATGATGCGCAAATAGAGATACTGGGGTGCAAATTAGCAAAATAAATAACAATATGGGGATGAGGTAGTTGGGTGGGCTAATTTCAGAAAGGCTGTGTACAGGTGAGTGATTGGTAAGCTGCTCTGACAACTGATGCTTAAAGTCAGTGAGGGAGATGAGAGTCTCCAGCTTCAGAGATTTTTGCAGTTCGTTCCAGTCATTGGCAGCAGAGAACTGGAAGGAATGGCGGCCAAAGGAGGTGTTGGCTTTGGGGATGACCAGTGAGATATACCTGCTGGAGCGCAGACTACGGGTGGGTGTTGCTATGGTGACCAGTGAGCTAAGATAAGACGGGGATTTGCCTAGCAGTGATTTATAGATGACCTGGAGCCAGTGGGTTTGGCAACGAATATGTAGTGAGGGCCAGCCAACAAGAGCGTACAGGTCACAATGGTGGGTAGTATATGGGGCTTTGGTGACAAAACGGATGGCACTGTGATACACTACATCCAATTTGCTGAGTAGAGTGTTGGAGGCCATTTTGTAAATGACATCGCCGAAGTCAAGGATCGGTAGGATAGTCAGTTTTACGAGGGCATGTTTGGCAGCATGAGTGAAGGAAGCTTTGTTGTGAAATAGGAAGCCGATTCTAGATCTAACTTTTGAAAAGATGCATATCGCGGGGGCTATTCGATGCTAATGCAGTACGCCACAGGATGTTTTTGTGCTGGTCAAGGGCAGTCAAGTCTGAGGGGAACCAGGGGCTATATCTGTTTTTAGTTCTGAATTTTTTGAATGGGGCATGCTTATTTAAGATTGAAAGGAATGCACTTTTAAAGAACAACCAGGCATCCTCTACTGACGGAATGAGGTCAATATCCATCCAGGATACCCGGGCCAGGTCAATTAGACCAAGTTGTTGGTAATTTGTGTGAGATTGAGGGCATCTAGTTTAGATTGTAGGTTGGCCGGGGTGTTAAGCATATCCCAGTTTAGGTCACCAAGCAGTACGAACTCTGAGGATAGATGGGGGGGCAATCAGTTCACATATGGTGTCCAGGGCACAGCTGGGGGCTGAGGGGGGTCTGTAGCAAGCGGCAACAGTGAGAGACTTATTTCTGGAAAGGTGGATTTTTAGAAGTAGGAGCTCAAACGGTTTGGGCACAGACCTGGATAGTGTGATAGAGCTCTGCAGGCTATCTCTACAGTAGATTGCAACTCCACCCCCTTTGGCAGTTCTATTTAGACAGAAAATGTTATAGTTGGGGATGGACATTTCAGAATTTTTGGTGGCCTTCCTAAGCCAGGATTCAGACACTGCTAGAACATCAGGGTTGGCGGAGTGTGCTAACGCAGTGAATAACTCAAACTTAGGGAGGAGGTTTCAGATGTTAACATGCAAGAAACCAAGGTTTTTACGGTTACAGAAGTCAACAAATGATAACGCCTGGGGAGTAGGAGTGACACTGGGGGCTGCAGGGCCTGGGTTAACCTCTACATCACCAGAGGAACAGAGACTATACTGACCTTGACACATCACTTCTTCTTCTCAGACTCTTGTCAGCTGCTTCAACAGATATACAGGCTATATTTACTCTCTTATCCTGTGTGACTCACTGCGGCGACCATCTGATTCACATCAGGTCAACGGTCACCACTAAAAAATGTAATCATTTAAAAAGGTATCTTTTCAACTGTTGTCTAGACGGGTAGACTGACATGGCCTTAACCGTTTACAGATCCTGTATATCAGATCATATCTGTGTGGCGTCATTCTAAGGTTTACTCTTTCACATAGTGTCATTCTCTGTAACTATCTGACTGCTACCAGGGCATCAGTCACCAGTAAAAAAAAAATATGAAATTCTTCAAAATATTACCTAATAGAAAATTACATCAGATAGTAAACTGTACCTCCCGAGTAGTGCAGTGGTCTAAAGCTAGCTGTGCCACTAGAGATCCTGGTTCGAATCCAGACTCTGTCGCAGCCGGCCGTGACCGGGAGACCCATGGGGCGGCGCACAATTGGCCCAGCGTCGTCCAGGGTAGGCGAGGGAATATCCGGCAGGGATGTAGCTCAGTTGGTAGAGCATGGCGTTTGCAACGCCAGGGATGTGGGTTCGATTCCCACGGGGGGGGGCCAGTATGAAAATAAATAAATGTCTGCACTGACTGTAAGTCGCTCTGGATAAGAGCGTCTGCTAAATGACTAAAATGTAAAGCACAAAGAAAGAGATGTCTAAATATTGAAAGCAGATAAAAAAATCATGTAAATCGTATTAATAAAAAAAAGACATTGGTACTATAAGTGTCTGGTACTGACAGCTTTGCCTCCCCGCCTCCCTCCCATTCACCTTCAAATGTTGTGTGTTTACTTGAACGTTGGTTTGGCATGGTGTAAATGTGCTCTCATTGGTGCTCAGCTTGCTAATGGAATACTGGGTAATTACCCAGTGTTCCCATGACCTAATGGGTGCGTTAATGCTCACATCAGACCGTTCAATTAGAACATAACAGTGTTCTGATTATTACCAACCAACTAAGAGCCATTCTGCTACGTAACCTTTGCAATCCCGCTGAAGGTCTCTATTTCAAATCAAATTATATTAGTCATATATTATATATTAGACATGCGCCGAATACAACAGGTGTAGACTTCACCACGAAAAGCTTATGTGCCCTTTCCCAACAATGCAGAGTTAAAAAGTATGAAAATTAGCAAATAAAAAAATAGTAACACAATAAATCCCAATAGCGAGGCTATAAACAAGGAGTACCAGTACCGAGTCAATGTGCAGGAGTACGAGGTAGTCAGTGGGGGGGCTCCTCAGAGGAGGAAGGGGAGGACCATCCTCCTCAGTGAATTTCATAAAAATAGTGAAACATTAAAAAAGTTATCCTTTTTAGATAAAACTGTACTAAATATATTCACGTCACCAAATAATTGATTAAAACACACTATTGTGCAATGAAGGTCTACAGCTGACCTCTTTAGCTAAGAAGGTGACAACGACGTAAGCTGTTTGTAGGTTTTTTTCGCCTGGTCACATACAGCTGATGTGTTGTTCATTGAAATCCACACAAACGAAGGGAAAAGGTGAGAGGAGGAGAGCGCAGAGAGCCTAGAATGAATGCAGTATGAAAGTGAACTGTGTTTATGCATGATCAGGGGTGTGT
>CM062477.1:45861066-45871066 GCA_031479575.1 Coregonus ussuriensis | reverse complement strand
AGAGAGAAGGAGAAACTCGGACGCGCATCAAACGGAGGCGCATCGACGTGACGTCGTAGACACCCAGAGGGGTGGGAGAGAGGAGAGGTGGAAAACAAGTGAAATGAGTGAGAAAGAGAAGCACAGATATGAGAAACGGTAAAGAACACAAAGGATGCTGACACTCCTACAGAACAAAGTGGGACAGACGACTGTAGAATATTGCACATGAGGTAGTATGGTGAAGTGGTGTTGCTACAGTCTACCAAGCAAGCGTTGCCAATAGCAGCATCGGTACAAATCTCACCCTGACCCAACCTATACTTTAATCCTTTCTCCCCTCTATAGTCATGTCTCCCTCTATAGTCCTGTCACCCTCTATAGTCCAGGCTAACTCTATAGTCTAGTCCCCCTCTATAGTCCTGTCTATAGTCCTGTCTCCCTCTATAGTCCTGTCTACCTCTATAGTCCTGTCTCCCTCTATATTAATGTCTCCCTCTATAGTCCTGTCTATAGTCCTGTCTCCCTCTATAGTCCTGTCTCCCTCTATAGTCCTGTCTCCCTCTATAGTCCTGTCTCCCTCTATAGTCCTGTCTCCCTCTATAGTCCTGTCTCCCTCTATATTAATGTCTCCGTCTATAGTCCTGTCTATAGTCCTGTCTACCTCTATAGTCTTGTCTCCCTCTATAGTCCTGTCTCCCTCTATAGTCCTGTCTCCCTCTATATTAATGTCTCCGTCTATAGTCCTGTCTATAGTCCTGTCTACCTCTATAGTCTTGTCTCGCTCTATAGTCTTGTCTCCCTCTATAGTCCTGTCTCCCTCTATAGTCCTGTCTATAGTCTTGTCTCCCTCTATAGTCCTGTCTCCCTCTATAGTCCTGTCTACCTCTATATTAATGTCTCCGTCTATAGTCCTGTCTATAGTCTTGTCTCCCTCTATAGTCCTGTCTCCCTCTATAGTCCTGTCTCCCTCTATATTAATGTCTCCGTCTATAGTCCTGTCTATAGTCTTGTCTCCCTCTATAGTCCTGTCTCCCTCTATAGTCCTGTCTACCTCTATATTAATGTCTCCGTCTATAGTCCTGTCTATAGTCTTGTCTCCCTCTATAGTCCTGTCTCCCTCTATAGTCCTGTCTACCTCTATAGTTCTGTATCCCTCTATAGTCCTGTCTACCTCTATAGTCCTGTCTACCTCTATAGTCCTGTCTCCCTCAATAATCCTGTCTCCCGCTATAGTCCTCTCTGGTCCTGTCTATAGTCCTGTCTCCCTATAGTCTTGTCTCCCTCTATAGTCCTGTCTACCTCTATAGTCCTGTCTCCCTCTATAGTCCTGTCTCCCTCTATAGTCCTGTCTCCCTCTATATTAATGTCTCCCTCTATAGTCCTGTCTATAGTCCTGTCTCCCTCTATAGTCCTGTCTCCCTCTATAGTCCTGTCTCCCTCTATATTAATGTCTCTGTCTATAGTCCTGTCTATAGTCTTGTCTCCCTCTATAGTCCTGTCTCCCTCTATAGTCCTGTCTCCCTCTATAGTCCTGTCTCCCTCTATATTAATGTCTCCATCTATAGTCCTGTCTATAGTCCTGTCTCCCTCTATAGTCCTGTCTCCCTCTATATTAATGTCTCCATCTATAGTCCTGTCTATAGTCTTGTCTACCTCTATAGTTCTGTATCCCTCTATAGTCCTGTCTCCCTCTATAGTCCTGTCTATAGTCCTGTCTATAGTCCTGTCTACCTCTATAGTTCTGTATCCCTCTATAGTCTTGTCTCCCTCTATAGTCCTGTCTCCCTCTATATTAATGTCTCCCTCTATAGTCCTGTCTATAGTCCTGTCTCCCTCTATATTAATGTCTCCATCTATAGTCCTGTCTATAGTCTTGTCTCCCTCTATAGTTCTGTATCCCTCTATAGTCCTGTCTACCTCTATAGTTCTGTCTCCCGCTATAGTCCTCTCTGGTCCTGTCTATAGTCCTGTCTATAGTCCTGTCTATAGTCTTGTCTCCCTCTATAGTCCTGTCTCCCTCTATAGTCCTGTCTCCCTCTATATTAATGTCTCCATCTATAGTCCTGTCTATAGTCTTGTCTCCCTCTATAGTCCTGTCTCCCTCTATAGTCTTGTCTCCCTCTATAGTCCTGTCTCCCTCTATAGTCCTGTCTCCCTCTATATTAATGTCTCCGTCTATAGTCCTGTCTATAGTCTTGTCTCCCTCTATAGTCCTGTCTCCCTCTATAGTCCTGTCTCCCTCTATATTAATGTCTCCGTCTATAGTCCTGTCTCCCTCTATATTAATGTCTCCCTCTATAGTCCTGTCTCCCTCTATAGTCCTGTCTCCCTCTATATTAATGTCTCCCTCTATAGTCCTGTCTCCCTCTATAGTCCTGTCTACCTCTATAGTTCTGTATCCCTCAATAGTCCTGTCTCCCGCTATAGTCCTGTCTATAGTCTTGTCTCCCTCTATAGTCCTGTCTATAGTCTTGTCTCCCTCTATAGTCCTGTCTATAGTCTTGTCTCCCTCTATAGTCCTGTCTCCCTCTATAGTCCTGTCTATAGTCCTGTCTCCCTCTATAGTCATGTCACCCTCTATATTAATGTCTCTGTCTATAGTCCTGTCTATAGTCCTGTCTCCCTCTATAGTCCTGTCTCCCTCTATAGTCCTGTCTCCCTCTATAGTCATGTCACCCTCTATATTAATGTCTCTGTCTATAGTCCTGTCTATAGTCCTGTCTCCCTCTATAGTCCTGTCTCCCTCTATATTAATGTCTCTGTCTATAGTCCTGTCTATAGTCTTGTCTCCCTCTATAGTCCTGTCTCCCTCTATAGTCCTGTCTCCCTCTATATTAATGTCTCCGTCTATAGTCCTGTCTATAGTCTTGTCTCCCTCTATAGTCCTGTCTCCCTCTATAGTCCTGTCTCCCTCTATAGTCCTGTCTATAGTCCTGTCTATAGTCCTGTCTATAGTCCTGTCTATAGTCCTGTCTCGCTCTATAGTCCTGTCTCCCTCTATAGTCCTGTCTCCCTCTATAGTCTGGTCTCCTTCTGTAGTCCTGTCTATAATCCTGTCCTTCTCTATAGTCTGTACCTTATCTATCTTCCAACTGTAATACATGTGACAAAATACTAAAGGAGAACAAAGCTTCCGGTTTCTTAAAAAAAAAAAATACTGTATGCTTCAAATGTTTTAGACTAGTTTTTTCTTCTTTACCCAGTCACTGTTGTGACCTCCAACTGGTATTTTTATGAGGAACTAAAATAGGACTGTGATTGGACAGGAAGTCAGTTTAACAAAGCTGCCAATCAAAGACGCTGACCATACAAAACACCACAACCCTATCGGCAGTTTCTGAAAAGAGAACAACATTATTCACCAGCTAAATTGTAAGGTCTTGATTGTGGAAAACCCTAAGCTGCCACTCTATTCAATATCACTGCTACAATTTGCCACACAGTGTTCAGTTCTACCTGCTATGTTAACTGGTGACGTGGGAGACAACAGGGTTGTAGGTAACATGTAGATTCATTAATTCCCTAAGACAAATACGTGAATGGAGAGAAGGAGGGAGAGATCGATGGGACAGGCCCTAAGAGAAGGACAGGGATGGAGAGAAGGGGAGAACAGGCCCCTTAGAGAAGGACAGGGTTAGGGAGAGGGAAGGAGAGAAGGGGAGAACAGGCCCCTTAGAGAAGGAAAGGGATAGAGAGATGGAGGGATGGATAGATAACTCTGTGCCAAGTAATTAAGAGCAGATTTGGCAGAGCCGAGCTGGATTCCCAGGCATCCCACCCGCTTTCTAGCATTAGTTTGTTGTGTTGGTCCACGCCTACCGTCCCTTGGCATTGTGTGTGTGTGTGTGTGTGTGTGTGTGTGTGTGTGTGTGTGTGTGAGTGCGTGTGCGCGTGTGTGTGTGTGTGTGTGTGTGTGTGTGTGTGTGTGTGTGAGTGTGTGAGTATGTTATGTCAGTCGCTGTGCCAATAAAGCTTTTCATCTGGCTGTTTAAAAGGAGACGGAGGGGAAGTTGTTCTCTCACTTAAACCAAACAACCTCTACCCTGCTGAACGAAAAGAGAGGATGTTTATTCGGTCTTCTGCTCTTGGACTGGGACTGGGATTACTACAGTATATCAGTCTGGTTATATCATTACTACAGTATATCAGTCTGGTTATATCATTACTACAGTATATCAGTCTGGTTATATCATTACTACAGTATATCAGTCTGGTTATATCATTACTACAGTATATCAGTCTGGTTATATCATTACTACAGTATATCAGTCTGGTTATATCATTACTACAGTATATCAGTCTGGTTATATCATTACTACAGTATATCAGTCTGGTTATATCATTACTACAGTATATCAGTCTGGTTATATCATTACTACAGTATATCAGTCCGGTTATATCATTACTACAGTATATCAGTCCGGTTATATCATTACTACAGTATATCAGTCTGGTTATATCATTACTACAGTATATCAGTCTGGTTATATCATTACTACAGTATATCAGTCTGGTTATATCATTACTACAGTATATCAGTCTGGTTATATAATTACTACAGTATATCAGTCTGGTTATATCATTACTACAGTATATCAGTCTGGTTATATAATTACTACAGTATATCAGTCTGGTTATATCATTACTACAGTATATCAGTCTGGTTATATCATTACTACAGTATATCAGTCTGGTTATATCATTACTACAGTATATCAGTCTGGTTATATCATTGTAGAGGATTGATTGTAACTTTATGGCAGGAGGGGAGAGAGGAGAGGAGGAGAGGAGAGGAGCCGAGGGCAAGGTTTGAAAATAGTATTTTTATCTCTGAAACACACTGCAACGATAAGTCAAACATCTGACGGGACCCACAAAGTACAGGAGATGGAGAAGACGTTTTGAAATATATTTTGGGGATTTTGCAGGTCAAGGGTCTGATAAAAGCTTATTTTCAAAGACTGGAAAATCATCTGAGACACTGCCCTTAAAAGGGGCAATCCAGGATTGGCACATCCATTTTTGGACTTTTAAATTAATTATATGTTACCATTGATTCTTGACGAATATAACTTATAAATGCCTCATGAGCGGGTGACCGCTTGTAGTTTTTCCAATCATATATTGTCTCTTTCTGTTCCCTGGAATATCGATGCAGTTCATTTCTTTATACCCTTAATTTTCTACAGGGAAGTCAATATTGAGACCCAAATATATTTTGCAAATGAGCCCTGTATACAAAAACACCAGGCACACAGACGAGGTTCAAAACTCCCTGTCTGGGAAAATAAAAAACAAGTCAAAACCTTTCAGTGCACAAATCAGATCGACTGATTCAGTTCAAATCAGATCGACTGATTCAGTTCAAATCAGATCGACTGATTCAGTTCAAATCAGATCGACTGATTCAGTTCAAATCAGATCGACTGATTCAGTTCAAATCAGATCGACTGATTCAGTTCAAATCAGATCGACTGATTCAGTTCAAATCAGATCGACTGATTCAGTTCAAATCAGATCGACTCATTCAGTTCAAATCAGATCGACTGATTCAGTTCAAATCAGATCGACTGATTCAGTTCAAATCCAACTACCAGAATATGATTTCAAGTAAACACTTTTTCAGATTTGATTTAATAGACATCATTACTTCACCAATGAGAAAGCGTATTACTTGAAATTAGATAGTATAAGGTCCCTTCACTCCAGATTATAGTAAAACCCATTACACATCCTATGGAACATCGTCAATGTGCAGTGTTTTGTCCTTTATTCTAAAGAGAGTTCATCTTTAAGCACTGAGACGATTACACCGTATTAGCTTGCTATGAATGGGGTAATGCAGGTGGAATAAAATGCAATGAAATGAACACCTCCAGCACCTGTTCAGAACTCCAAAAAACGCTCCATAGTTCTAATTTCATTGTCATTTATTCATTCTCACCCAAATTCTAATTCATCATCAACTCTAGACTTTGTCACCTTTAAATTGGATTTGACCAGTGAATGAATGAATGCCAGTTTTTAACTGGAAGTGACCCAATACCTGATTCCTGCCTGCTCTGTGTGTGTGTGTGTGTGTGTGTATGTGTGTATTGGTGTGTGTGTGTTCCTACCCACTACAGTGTGCCAGCCAGCCAGCCAGCCAGCCAGCCAGCCAGCCAGCCACCCAGCCAGCCAGCCAGCCAGCCAGCCAGCCAGCCAGCCAGCCAGTCAGCCAGCCACCCACCCAGCCAGCCAGCCAGCCAGCCAGCCAGCCAGCCAGCCAGCCAGCCAGCCAGCCAGCCAGCCAGCCATACTGCTGTACATGTAGGGTATTACAGAGGCTAATTAAAAGAATCACTTCACAATCCAAGGGCATTACAATGTTGTAAACAACATATTCAGCATTAGACCATCACAATAGCAGCTCAACTCCAAGGCTGCGTCCCAAATGTCACCGTATTCCCTTCATAGTGCACTACTTTTGATCAGGGCCCAATAGGGCTGTGGTCACAAGTAGTGTACTATATAGGGAATAGGGTGACATTTGGGACGCTGTTTAACTCAGAAAACACTTTCTGGAACATAATTCAACTCTGGTATTACATTACTCATCAATTTTCCCTTTTTCCACTCCCCTGCCTTTGGTCTCATACTATCCGTCCCAAATGGCCCCACTATTCCCTATATGGCGCACTACTTTTGACCAGGGTTGTATATATAATTATCAGTTTGGATGCACATAGCCCGTGTAAATTTTAGGCACACTTGCAGTACTATAATCCACCTAAAACACAGTACTATAATCCACCTAAAACACAGCACTGTAATCCAACTAAAACCCAGTACTGTAATCCACCTAAAACACAGTACTGTAATCCACATAAAACACAGTACTGTAATCCAACTAAAACCCAGTACTGTAATCCACCTAAAACACAGTACTGTAATCCACATAAAACACAGTACTGTAATCCACCTAAAACCCAGTACTGTAATCCATCTAAAACCCAGTACTATAATCCACCTATAACACAGTACTGTAATCCACATAAAACACAGTACTGTAATCCACCTAAAACACAGTACTGTAATCCATCTAAAACACAGTACTATAATCCACCTAAAACACAGTACTGTAATCCACCTAAAACCCAATACTGTAATCCACCTAAAACACAGTCCTGTAATCCACATAAAACACAGTACTGTAATCCACATAAAACACAGTACTGTAATCCACATAAAACACAGTACTGTAATCCACATAAAACACAGCACTGTAATCCATCTAAAACACAGCACTGTAATCCATCTAAAACACAGTACTGTAATCCACATAAAACACAGTACTGTAATCCACCTAAAACACAGTACTGTAATCCATCTAAAACACAGCACTGTAATCCATCTAAAACCCAGTACTGTAATCCACATAAAACCCAGTACTGTAATCCACCTAAAACACAGTACTGTAATCCACCTAAAACCCAGTACTGTAATCCACATAAAACACAGTACTGTAATCCACCTAAAACCCAGTACTGTAATCCACATAAAACCCAGTACTATAATCCACCTAAAACACAGTACTGTAATCCACCTAAAACCCAGTACTGTAAACCACCTAAAACACAGTACTGTAATCCATCTAAAACACAGTACTATAATCCACCTAAAACACAGTACTGTAATCCACCTAAAACCCAATACTGTAATCCACCTAAAACACAGTCCTGTAATCCACATAAAACACAGTACTGTAATCCACATAAAACACAGTACTGTAATCCACATAAAACACAGTACTGTAATCCACATAAAACCCAGCACTGTAATCCATCTAAAACACAGCACTGTAATCCATCTAAAACACAGTACTGTAATCCACATAAAACACAGTACTGTAATCCACCTAAAACACAGTACTGTAATCCATCTAAAACACAGCACTGTAATCCATATAAAACACAGTACTGTAATCCACATAAAACCCAGTACTGTAATCCACCTAAAACACAGTACTGTAATCCACCTAAAACCCAGTACTGTAATCCACATAAAACACAGTACTGTAATCCACCTAAAACCCAGTACTGTAATCCACATAAAACCCAGTACTATAATCCACCTAAAACACAGTACTGTAATCCACCTAAAACCCAGTACTGTAAACCACCTAAAACCCGGGAATAGAAATATCTCCATCACACCACACCATCTGTCATCGTGTTAATATAATCACCAGCATATGTGTGTGTATATGTGTGTGTGTGCGCGTGGGTGTTATGTGTGTGTGTGCGTGCAAGTCTGTGTCTGTGTCTCTCACCTTTCTTGTCCCCGAAGAAGAGTGTCTGCTGTGCCGGGTTTGACCACTGGAGGGAGGTCTGGTCGTTGTGTTCCACTCTGCAGGTCATGTTGGCCGTACCCCCCTCTGTCACCGTCACATTCTGGGTCAGGGGGAACTGGCCCGACAACCCTGGAGAGAGAGAGAGGAGAGAGGAGAGAGGAGAGAGGAGAGAGAGAGAGAGAGAGAGAGAGAGAGAGAGAGAGAGAGAGAGAGAGAGAGAGAGAGAGACAGAGACAGAGAGAGAGAGAGAGAGAGAGAGAGAGAGAGAGAGAGAGAGAGAGAGAGAGAGAGAGAGAGAGACAGAGAGAGAGAGAGACACAGAGAGAGAGAGACACAGAGAGAGAGAGACAGAGAGAGAGAGAGAGAGAGAGAGAGAGAGAGAGAGAGAGAGAGAGAGAGAGAGAGAGAGAGAGACAGAGAGAGAGAGAGAGAGAGAGAGAGAGAGAGAGAGAGAGAGAGAGAGAGAGAGAGAGAGTGAGAGTGAGAGAGAGAGAGGTGAAGTTTATGTTCAAGAGAAAGCAACATACTGATACTGAGCAGTAGACATAGCATGAAGACATAGCATGAATAGAGTTGACATGAGAGCCTCTGTTATACACTATCTATCTGCACAGTGTTGAGCTCTACTGAACGTAGCCCTGGTAACGAACAGCACAGTCAGGAAATAGAGCCCTACTGAACGTAGCCCTGGTAACGAACAGCACAGTCAGGAAATAGAGCCCTACTGAACGTAGCCCTGGTAACGAACAGCACAGTCAGGAAATAGAGCCCTACTGAACGTAGCCCTGGTAACGAACAGCACAGTCAGGAAATAGAGCCCTACTGAACGTAGCCCTGGTAATGAACAGCACAGTCAGGAAATAGAGCCCTACTGAACGTAGCCCTGGTAACGAACAGCACAGTCAGGAAATAGAGCCCTACTGAACGTAGCCCTTGTAACGATCAGCCCAGTCAGGAAATGGGTGGGGCTTTATGTGAAGGATGCTGTTGTTGTTTTTGTTGGTCTGTTCATATTATTCTCTTGAGGAACCATGAGCAGCGATCCACGGTGTGAGGTTTCACATTTCAGAGAAATATAATTCTCCTGAGTCCTCTGTGAGCCATACAAACACAACCCCATCCAACCCTTCACCCAATTAAAACCCAGATTCACAGCCTGACTGAATCACAACACCAAAGGGGCTCTTTATAGAGCATCAACTAATACAAGAAGAAGGAGAGAATGGTTTTAACACTGACCAGATGAACGATGACTGTTCTCTGCTCACCTCCCTGAGCTCTCCTCTCCTCTCCAACGCACCGCACCCCTCCTCTCCTCTCCTCTCCTCTCCTCTCCACCCCACCCCACCCCACCCCTCCTCTCCACCCCACCCCACCCCTCCTCTCCTCTTCTCTTCTCTTCTCCATCCTCCTCTCTTCTCTTCTCTTCTCCTCTCCACCCCACCCCTCCTCTCCACCCCTCCTCTCCTCTTCTCTTCTCTTCTCTTCTCCTCTCTTCTCTTCTCCTCTCCACCCCTCCTCTCTTCTCTTCTCCTCTCCTCTCCTCTCCACCCTCCTCTCTTCTCCTCTCCTCTCCACCCTCCTCTCTTCTCCTCTCCTCTCCTCTCCTCTCCTCTCCTCTCCACCCTCTTCTCTTCTCTTCTCTTCTCCTCTCCACCCCACCCCACCCCTCCCCTCGTCATTCCT
>CM062477.1:45818566-45856066 GCA_031479575.1 Coregonus ussuriensis | reverse complement strand
CAGCCGGGTCTGAGGTACAGGAGAGGAGTCAGAGAGATTCAGCAGGGTCTGAGGTACAGGAGAGGAGTCAGAGAGATTCAGCAGGGTCTGAGGTACAGGAGAGGAGTCAGAGAGATTCAGCAGGGTCTGAGGTACAGGAGAGGAGTCAGAGAGATTCAGCAGGGTCTGAGGTACAGGAGAGGAGTCAGAGAGATTCAGCAGGGTCTGAGGTACAGGAGAGGAGTCAGAGAGCTTCGGCAGGGTCTGAGGTACAGGAGAGGAGTCAGAGAGCTTCAGCAGGGTCTGAGGTACAGGAGAGGAGTCAGAGAGCTTCAGCAGGGTCTGAGGTACAGGAGAGGAGTCAGAGAGCTTCGGCAGGGTCTGAGGTACAGGAGAGGAGTCAGAGAGCTTCAGCAGGGTCTGGGGTACAGGAGAGGAGTCAGAGAGCTTCAGCAGGGTCTGGGGTACAGGAGAGGAGTCAGAGAGCTTCGGCAGGGTCTGAGGTACAGGAGAGGAGTCAGAGAGCTTTGGCAGGGTCTGAGATGCTCTGCAGTCTGCACGGTGAGAAAATCAAGCTCTTCTGTCTGGAGGATAAACAGCCTGTCTGTCTGATTTGTCAAACATCCAAAAAGCACAAGAGTCATGACTGCTGTCCGATAGATGAGGCTGCTCAGGACCATCAGAAGGAACTGCTTCTACATCTGCATTGCTTGCTGTTTGGGGTTTTAGGCTGGGTTTCTGTATAGCACTTTGTGACATCTGCTGATGTAAAAAGGGCTTTATAAATAAGATTTGATTGATTGAACTGCAGACTGTCCTGAAGCCTTTACACGAGAAGCTGGAGGTCTTTAATACAGTTAAACTAATCTGTGATCAAACAGCTGAGCACATTAAGAGCCAGGCCCAGTACACAAGAGAGGCAGATTAAGGAGGAGTTTAAGAAGCTTCATCCGTTTCTACAAGAGGAAGAGGAGGCCAGGATAACTGCACTGAGGGAGGAAGAGGAGCAGAAGAGTCAGATGATGAAGAAGAAGATTGAGGAGAAGGTCAGAGAGATGTCATCACTTCCAGATACTATCACAGCCATAGAGGATGAGCTGAGAGATGAAGACATCTCAGTCCTGCTGAACTACAAGGCCACAAAGGACAGAGACCAGAAGACATCTCAGTCCTGCTGAACTACAAGGCCACAAAGGACAGAGACCAGAAGACATCTCAGTCCTGCTGAACTACAAGGCCACAAAGGACAGAGACATCTCAGTCCTGCTGAACTACAAGGCCACAAAGGACAGAGCCCAGAAGACATCTCAGTCCTGCTGAACTACAAGGCCACAAAGGACAGAGACATCTCAGTCCTGCTGAACTACAAGGCCACAAAGGACAGAGACCAGAAGACATCTCATGGGTGGCAGGCAGCCTAGCGGTTAAGAGCGTGGGCCAGTAACCAAAAGTTTTAATCCCAGAGCCGACTAGGTGAAACATCTGCCGATATGCCCTTGAGCAAGGCACTTAACCCTAATTGGTCCAGTAAGTCGCTCTGGATAAACGCGTCTGCTAAATAACTAACATGTAAGTGTAATTTCTGCAGAACTACAAGGAACTACAACTACCAGGAAACACTGCCAGATCCACAGCTGTTCTCACTGTTAGTCTACATCTGATGTGGCCAAACAAATCAAATCAAATCAAATTAAATGTTATTTGTCACATGCATCGTAAACCAACAGGTGTAGACTAACAGTGAAATGCTTACTTACGGGCCCTTCCCAACAATGAAAAAAATATATATACACTACCAGTCAAAAGTATGGACACACCTATTCATTCAAGGCCCTCTGTAGCTCAATTGGTAGAGCATGGCGCTTGTAACGCCAGTGTAGTGGGTTCAGTCCCCAGGACCACCCATACGTAAAAATGTTATGCGCACATGACTGTAAGTCGCTTTGGATAAAAGCGTCTGCTAAATGGCATATTATCAAGGGTTCTGGGTGATTCTGGGAAAAAGCGCGCTCTCCTCCAAGGAGTGAATGTCCCGAGACAGAAGAGTCATTTTCCTGTGCGTTTTTGCTGCCAACTTTACTTTATTTTTCTTTTTTCCATCGCAACTTTTTTCCCTCATTCAACTTTTTCACTCCGGACGCTTTATCTGGACATGGTTCGTCAACATCTTCAACAGCCGAAGCTAAGTAGTAACAATAACATGATGTCTTCTAATTGCAGTCGCTGTACTCATAATATACAGGAGAACGATCGCCTTACGGCGAGAATAGCTGTGCTACAAGCCCAGCTTCAGACGCAATCGTTAGGCAAGGGTAATTTCAGTGTAGGAAAGGAAGAAACAGCGTCTGTGCCACCAGTAAGTACAGATAGTAACGTTAGTATAAATCCCCCCGCACAGTCCCCGCAGCCGGACAACTTTCTCATGGCTTCTGGAGGGAAATACTGTCGGAATGCTCAACCGGTGTCGCTCATTCAGCCGACAGAAACTTTCAACCGGTTTTCCCCATTATGTAGCGAGTCGGAGTCTGAGTCTGAGTCTTCTCTTGTCTCTACTCCTCCCGTTACGGGGTCTGAGACGCCGAAGGCTCCCACCATTAGCTCTGACAAATTGAAAACCCTAGTCATTGGCGACTCCATTACCCGCAGTATTAGACTTAAAACGAATCACCCAGCGATCATACACTGTTTACCAGGGGGCAGGGCTACCGACGTTAAGGCTAATCTAAAGATGGTGCTGGCTAAAGCTAAAACTGGCGAGTGTAGAGAGTATAGAGATATTGTTATCCACGTCGGCACCAACGATGTTAGGATGAAACAGTCAGAGGTCACCAAGTGCAACATAGCTTCAGCGTGTAAATCAGCTAGAAAGATGTGTCGGCATCGAGTAATTGTCTCTGGCCCCCTCCCAGTTAGGGGGAGTGACGAGCTCTACAGCAGAGTCTCAGCACTCAATCGCTGGTTGAAAACTGTTTTCTGCCCCTCCCAAAAGATAGAATTTGTAGATAATTGGCCCTCTTTCTGGGACTCACCCACAAACAGGACCAAGCCTGACCTGCTGAGGAGTGACGGACTCCATCCTAGCTGGAGGGGTGCTCTCATCTTATCTACCAACATAGATAGGGCTCTAACTCCTCTAGCCCCACAGTGAAATAGGGTGCAGGCCAGGCAGCAGGCTGTTAGCCAACCTGCCAGCTTAGTGGAGTCTGCCAATAGCACAGTCAGTGTAGTCAGCTCAGCCATACCCATTGAGACTGTGTCTGTGCCTCGACCTAGGTTGGGCAAAACTAAACATGGCGGTGTTCGCCTTAGCAATCTTATTAGGATAAAGACCTCCTCCATTCCTGCCATTATTGAAAGAGATCGTGATACCTCACATCTCAAAATAGGGTTACTTAATGTTAGATCCCTCACTTCAAAGGCAGTCATAGTCAATGAACTAATCACTGATCATAATCTTGATGTGATTGGCCTGACTGAAACATGGCTTAAGCCTGATGAATTTGCTGTGTTAAATGAGGCCTCACCTCCTGGTTACACTAGTGACCATATTCCCCGTGCATCCCGCAAAGGCGGAGGTGTTGCTAACATTTACGATAGCAAATTTCAATTTACAAAAAAAAAAATGGCGTTTTCGTCTTTTGAGCTTCTAGTCATGAAATCTATGCAGCCTACTCAATCACTTTTTATAGCTACTGTTTACAGGCCTCCTGGGCCATATACAGCGTTCCTCTCTGAGTTTCCTGAATTCCTATCAGACCTTGTAGTCATAGCAGATCATATTCTAATTTTTGGTGATTTTAATATTCACATGGAGAAGTCCACAGACCCACTCCAAAAGTCTTTCGGAGCCATCATCGACTCAGTGGGTTTTGTCCAACATGTCTCTGGACCTACTCACTGCCACAGTCATACTCTGGACCTAGTTTTGTCCCATGGAATAAATGTTGTAGATCTTAATGTTTTTCCACAAAATCCTGGACTATCGGACCACCATTTTATTACGTTTGCAATCGCAACAACTAATCTGCTCAGACCCCAACCAAGGAGCATCAAAAGTCGTGCTATAAATTCTCAGACAACACAAAAATTCCTTGATGCCCTTCCAGACTCCTTCTGCCTACCCAAGGACGTCAGAGGACAAAAATCAGTTAACCACTTAACTGAGGAACTCAATTTAACCTTGCGCAATACCCTAGATGCAGTTGCACCCCTAAAAACGAAAAACATTTGTCATAAGAAACTAGCTCCCTGGTATACAGAAAATACCCGAGCTTTGAAGCAAGCTTCCAGGAAATTGGAACGGAAATGGCGCCACACCAAACTGGAAGTCTTCCGACTAGCTTGGAAAGACAGTACCGTGCAGTACCGAAGAGCCCTCACTGCTGCTCGATCATCCTACTTTTCCAACTTAATCGAGGAAAATAAGAACAATCCAAAATTTCTTTTTGATACTGTTGCAAAGCTAACTAAAAAGCAGCATTCCCCAAGAGAGGATGGCTTTCACTTCAGCAGTAATAAATTCATGAACTTCTTTGAGGAAAAGATCATGACCATTAGAAAGCAAATTACGGACTCCTCTTTGAATCTGCGTATTCCTCCAGGGCTTAGCTGTCCTGGATCTGCACAGCTCTGCGAGGGCCTGGGATCGGGAGAGACACTTAAGTGTTTTAGTACTATATCTCTTGACACAATGATGAAAATAATCATGGCCTCTAAACCTTCAAGCTGCATACTGGATCCTATTCCTACTAAACTGCTGAAGGAGCTGCTTCCTGTGCTTGGCCCTCCTATGTTGAACATAATAAACAGCTCTCTATCCACCGGATGTGTACCAAACTCACTAAAAGTGGCAGTGATAAAGCCTCTCTTGAAAAAGCCAAACCTTGACCCGGAAAATATAAAAAACTATCGGCCTATATCGAATCTTCCATTCCTCTCAAAAATTTTAGAAAAAGCTGTTGCGCAGCAACTCACTGCCTTTCTGAAGACAAACAATGTATACGAAATGCTTCAGTCTGGTTTTAGACCCCATCATAGCACTGAGACTGCACTTGTGAAGGTGGTAAATGACCTTTTAATGGCGTCAGACCGAGGCTCTGCATCTGTCCTCGTGCTACTAGACCTTAGTGCTGCCTTTGACACCATCGATCACCACATTCTTTTGGAGAGACTGGAAACCCAAATTGGTCTACACGGACAAGTTCTGGCCTGGTTTAGATCTTACCTGTCGGAAAGATATCAGTTTGTCTCTGTGAATGGTCTGTCCTCCGACAAATCAACTGTACATTTCGGTGTTCCTCAAGGTTCCGTTTTAGGACCACTATTGTTTTCACTATATATTTTACCTCTTGGGGATGTTATTCGAAAACATAATGTTAACTTTCACTGCTATGCGGATGACACACAGCTGTACATTTCAATGAAACATGGTGAAGCCCCAGAATTGCCCTCGCTAGAAGCCTGTGTTTCAGACATAAGGAAGTGGATGGCTGAAAACTTTCTACTTTTAAACTCGGACAAAACAGAGATGCTTGTTCTAGGTCCCAAGAAACAAAGAGATCTTCTGTTAAATCTGACAATTCATCTTGATGGTTGTAAAGTCGTCTCAAATAAAACTGTGAAGGACCTCGGCGTTACTCTTGACCCTGATCTCTCTTTTGACGAACATATCAAGACTGTTTCAAGGACAGCTTTTTTCCATCTACGTAACATTGCAAAAATCAGAAATTTTCTGTCCAAAAATGATGCAGAAAAATTAATCCATGCATTTGTTACTTCTAGGTTAGACTACTGCAATGCTCTACTTTCCGGCTACCCGGATAAAGCACTAAATAAACTTCAGTTAGTGCTAAATACGGCTGCTAGAATCCTGACTAGAACCAAGAAATTTGATCATATTACTCCAGTGCTAGCTTCCCTACACTGGCTTCCTGTTAAGGCAAGGGCTGATTTCAAGGTTTTACTGTTAACCTATAAAGCGTTACATGGGCTTGCTCCTACCTATCTTTCCGAGTTGGTCCTGCCGTACATACCAATACGTACGCTACGGTCACAAGACGCAGGCCTCCTAATTGTCCCTAGAATTTCTAAGCAAACAGCGGGAGGCAGGGCTTTCTCCTATAGATCTCCATTTTTATGGAACAGTCTGCCTACCCATGTGAGAGACGCAGACTCGGTCTCAACCTTTAAGTCTTTACTGAAGACTTATCTCTTCAGTAGGTCATATGATTGAGTGTAGTCTGGCCCAGGAGTATGAAGGTGAACGGAAAGGCTCTGGAGCAACGAACAGCCCTTGCTGTCTCTGCCAGGCCGGTTCCCCTCTCTCCACTGGGGTTCTCTGCCTCTAACCCTGTTACAGGGGCTGAGTCACTGGCTTGCTGGTGCTCTTTCATGCCGTCCCTAGGAGGGGTGCGTCACTTGAGTGGGTTGAGTTACTGACGTGATCTTCCTGTCTGGGTTGGCGCCCCCCCTTGGTTTGTGCTGTGGTGGAGACCTCTGTGGGCTATACTCGGCCTTGTCTCAGGATTGTAAGTTGGTGGTTGAGGATATCCCTCTAGTGGTGCGGGGGCTGTGCTTTGGCAGAGTGGGTGGGGTTATATCCTTCCTGTTTGGCCCTGTCCGGGGGTTTCTTCGGATGGGGCCACAGTGTCTCCGGACCGCTCCTGTCTCAGCCTCCAGTATTTATGCTGCAGTAGTTTATGTGTCGGGGGGCTGGGGTTAGTTGGTTATACCTGGAGTACTTCTCCTGTCTTATCCAGTGTCCTGTGTGAATTTAAGTATGCTCTCTCTAATTCTCTCGTTCTCTCTTTCTCTCTGAGAACCTGAGCCCTAGGACCATACGTCAGGACTACCGGGCATGCTGACACCTTGCTGTCCCCAGTCCGCCTGGCCTTGCTGCTATTCCAGTTTCAACTGTTCTGCCTGCGGTTACGAAACCCCTACCTGTCCCAGACCTGCTGTTTTCAACTCTTAATGATCGGCTATGAAAAGCCAACTGAGAGACCTGAGCCCTAGGACCATACGTCGGGACTACCGGCCGTGGTGACTCCTTGCTGTCCCCAGTCCGCCTGGCCTTGCTGCTATTCCAGTTTCAACTGTTCTGCCTGCGGTTATGGAACCCCTACCTGTCCCAGACCTGCTGTTTTCAACTCTTAATGATCGGCTATGAAAAGCCAACTGAGATTTATTCCTGATTATTATTTGACCATGCTTGTCACTTATGAACATTTTTGAACATCTTGGCATGGTTCTGTTATAATCTCCACCCGGCACAGCCAGAAGAGGACTGGCCACCCCTCATAGCCTGGTTCCTCTCTAGGTTTCTTCCTAGGTTTTGGCCTTTCTAGGGAGTTTTTCCTAGCCACCGTGCTTCTACACCTGCATTACTAGCTGTTTGGGGTTTTAGGCTGGGTTTCTGTACAGCACTTCGAGATATTAGCTGATGTACGAAGGGCTATATAAAATAAAATTGAAAAAAATTGAATTGAATTTTGTATCAGTGGGTTCTGCTTCTGTCTGAATCAGGGGTTATATGTTATATTTTTTGATTGTCTGATCTTGATATGTAATCTTCTCGTCTTAATAGAAGACTGTTATTTCTGAAGGTTTTTCTTGGCCATGATCATGACATGTGGTTGTTGTTCTATCTACTATAGTAGGGTTTCCAATCAAAAACACATATTTTGACCAACGGGTAAAATAATATGTTAATTGTGTAGATAATCCTCGAAGAAAACCAATGGTCCAAACCTCATGTCTCGATCAAAATCCATTCAAAAAGTTATTGGGAGTTTTTACCGTTGTAGGACGGCCAGAATTAGGGCGACTAAATCAATGGAGGCAAGTGGAAAGTGGGAACAAATCTGGAATGTAGCACTATACCAGCTAATCTGGATTCTGTGCGAGACTGGCTGCTTCACAATATAGATGTAAGATGGATATTGATTTTGAGACATTTCGTAGTATTTTCATATTTTAGTATTAATTTGAAATTCCTGTTATTTTTTCAGAGATCTCTCACAAAAAACAAGTGTATCTTTGTGAAATGTTAACGGAGCACGTGCCAAGCTTTTTTTTTTATTTTCAAAGCCTTTTACATTTAATTCAGTTCGTGTCATGCTAATAAAAACATGTTTTGACTCCGCGGAAATAACTTTGAAGATGACGACCACAAAAATGTAAAAAATCCACAAAAGTTGTTACAAGAAACCTATGTCAACAGAGGTCGGCGCTTATTATCGGATGTATTAGATTACGAATGTTAATGATATGTTAGAGAATATACTCCGTATACAAGATGACGTACAGTATGTAGTCTCCATTCATTCCACTAAACCAGAACATTTGGGGAGCAATGTTGCATCACTATACACTGAGTGTACAAAACATTAGGAACACCTTCCCTCAGAACAGCCTTAATTCGTCAGGGCATGGACTCTACAAGGTGTCGAAAGCGTTCCACAGCGATGCTGGCCCATGTTGACTCCAACGCTTCCCACAGTTGTGTCAAGTTGGCTGGATGTCCTTTGGGTGGTGGACCATTCTTGATACACACGGTAAACTGTTGAGCGTGAAAAACAGAGCAGTCTTGCGGTTCACAAACCGGTGCACCTGGCACCTACTACCATACCCTGTTCAAAGGCACTTAAATATTTTGTCTTGCCCATTAAACCTTCTGAGTGGCACACATACACAATCCACGTCTGAATTGTCTCAAGGCTTAAAAATCATTCTTTAACCTGTCTCCTCCCCATCATCTACACTGATTTAAGTGGATTTAACAAGTGACATCGATAACGGATCATAGCTTTCACCTGGATTCACCTGGTCAGTCTATGCCATGGAAAGAGCAGGTGTTCAAAAATGTTTTGTACACTCAGTGTGCGTAATGCCTGTGTCACAAATGGCACCCTATGGCTCTTTCAGGTCAAAAGTAGTGCACTATAATTAAAGGCAATAGGGTGTCATTTAGGGACACACACAACATCTAGAAGGCCTAATGAATATATTCACTATTAATAGTCCACAGCCCACTGAACTGAACCAGAGTTTTCAATTTGGAGGTAGAAAACGTTAGAAAATGTCTCTATTGAAGGAAGAGAAGAAGAACGTGGAATTAGCGGAGGAGGAATGAGCCTCGCCTCCCCAAAAGCCTTTTTCATTTTCAGCTGATCGCACTACATAATGGAACTCCTTGTCTTGATGAATGGCCAGAACGCACTGAAGCACAACGACAGAGAATAAACTGTAACCTGCAGCCCAGGCAGGAGGGAGGAGGAAGCCACAGCATGGGAAGAAAACAAATAAATACACTATTTATACAAAAGTATGTGGACACCCCGTCAAATGAGTGGATTCTGCAATTTCAGCCACACACGTTGCTGACAGGTGTATGAAATCGAGCACACAGCCATGCAATCTCCATAGACAAACATTGTCAGTACAATGGCCCGTACTGAAGAGCTCAGTGACTTTCAACGTGGCACCGTCATAGGATGCCACCTTTCCAACAAGTCAGTTCGGGGCTGTTTTTCATGGTTCGGGCTAGGCCCCTTAGTTCCAGTGAAGAAAAATCTTAACGCAACAGCATACAATGACATTCTACACGATTCTGTTCTTCCAACTTTGTGGCAACAGTTTGGGGAAGGCCCTTTCCTGTTTTAGCATGACAATGCCCCCGTGCACCAAGCGAGGTCCATACAGAAATGGTTTGTCGAGATCGGTGTGGAAGAACTTGACTGGCCTGCACAGAGCCCTGACCTCAACCCCCATCGAACACCTTTGGGATGAATTGGTTCTACTAAGCTATATGGAATTGTTTTAAGAAGGTCAAACCAAGGATCATTTTGCTATTTGACCCCTTTGAAGTATCCCCCCAAAAAATATATATAAGAACATTATTTGATGACACATTTTATTTGGTCATGTAGTGTACGTCTATATCCCAATGGTACCCTATTCCCTTTATAGTGCATAGGGCCCTGGTCAAAAGTAGTGCACTATATAGGGAATAGGGTGCCATTTGAGATGCTGACTGAAACTAGTCTGAGAAAATAGCCTTTGCTTTTCTGTTCATTACAGGAATATTAACTACTATTCATGTTCATATAAAATGAAATTCCAAGCAGTTTATCCAGCCCACAAGTGTATTTCTTGATGGTTGATATGCCTGTAATATACATGACTCACTATACAAACAGATATATCTGTGTCTCTAATAAACTATTGTAAGATTGTAATTTACGTCATTTAGCAGACGCTCTTATCCAGAGCGACTTACAGTTAGTGAGTGCATACATTTTCATACTGCCCCCCCCCCCCCCGTGGGAAACGAACCCACAACCCTGGCGTTGCAAGCGCCACGCTCTACCAACTGAGCTACAGGAGATTGTAATCATCTAATAACCTATCCTAAGATTTTTTATGTTTAATTTCATCTGATAATTATCTATGAGGTAACACATTCATGCAACCGATAATGTTGTTCAATCACCATACTGTATAGGCATCTATGCTCCTGAGTTCAGACCCTTTTTTTTTTCATGCACCAAAGATGGCTGGATATCAGGGGTGTATCTCTTCACTAGGGTAATGTTTCAGCTGATGATCATCTATGATAATAATAATACATGCATAACCAATGTTGTTCAATCAACCCACAATCAACGTGTCACTTTAGAACCTACGGTAATCACATAGTTATTTTATGACAGCCCCAAAGACGGCTGGATATCAGGGGTGTATCTGAGCAGTGTTTCATGTCCCTGGCGCTATAATTTACAACTAGGGTTACACAATTTTAATAACTTTCCCAAAATTCCCAGGATTTCTGGAAAACCTGGGAATTTTGGGAAACTACTCTGTACAATACAACCTTCTGGTGCTCTGGAATGGAGCTCTATCCATTAGGACATTTTACTAGCATGTAATTAAGATTTAGACGACAATGAATCATTCCACTGCAGTTGGCTTCACATTCACAACCAAGTTGGCATCTACTGTTTGTTTGAACCCATGCATATACACTGCTCAAAAAAATAAAGGGAACACTTAAACAACACAATGTAACTCCAAGTCAATCACACTTCTGTGAAATCAAACTGTCCACTTAGGAAGCAACACTGATTGAAAATACATTTCACATGCTGTTGTGCAAATGGAATAGACAACAGGTGGAAATTATAGGCAATTAGCAAGACACCCCCAATAAAGGACTGGTTTTGCAGGTGGTGACCACAGATCACTTCTCAGTTCCTATGCTTCCTGGCTGATGTTTTGGTCACTTTTGAATGTTGGCGGTGCTTTCACTCTAGTGGTAGCATGAGACGGAATAGTTCAACCCACACAAGTGGCTCAGGTAGTGCAGATCATCCAGGATGGCACATAAATGCGAGCTGTGGCAAGAAGGTTTGCTGTGTCTGTCAGCGTAGTGTCCAGAGCATGGAGGCGCTACCAGGAGACAGGCCAGTACATCAGGAGACGTGGAGGAGGCCGTAGGAGGGCAACAACCCAGCAGCAGGACTGCTACCTCCACATTTGTGCAAGGAGGAGCAGGAGGAGCACTGCCAGAGCCCTGCAAAATGACCTCGAGCAGGCCACAAATGTGCATGTGTCTGCTCAAACGGTCAGAAACAGACTCCATGAGGGTGGTATGAGGGCACGACGTCCACAAGTGGGGGTTGTGCTTACAGCCCAACACCGTGCAGGACATTTGGCATTTGCCAGAGAACACCAAGATTGGCAAATTCGCCACTGGCGCCCTGTGCTCTTCACAGATGAAAGCAGGTTCACACTGAGCACGTGACAGACGTGACAGAGTCTGGAGACGCCGTGGAGAATGTTCTGCTGCCTGCAACATCCTCCAGCATGACCGGTTTGGCGGTGGGTCAGTCATGGTGTGGGGTGGCATTTCTTTGGGGGGCCGCACAGCCCTCCATGTGCTCGCCAGAGGTAGCCTGACTGCCATTAGGTACCGAGAAGAGATCCTCAGACCCCTTGTGAGACCATATGCTGGTGCGGTTGGCCCTGGGTTCCTCCTAATGCAAGACAATGCTAGACCTCATGTGGCTGGAGTGTGTCAGCAGTTCCTGCAAGAGGAAGGCATTGATGCTATGGACTGGCCTGCCCGTTCCCCAGACCTGAATCCAATTGAGCACATCTGGGACATCATGTCTCGCTCCATCCACCAACGCCACGTTGCACCACAGACTGTCCAGGAGTTGGCGGATGCTTTAGTCCAGGTCTGGGAGGAGATCCCTCAGGAGACCATCCGCCACCTCATCAGGAGCATGCCCAGGCGTTGTAGGGAGGTCATACAGGCACGTGGAGGCCAAACACACTACTGAGCCTCATTTTGACTTGTTTTAAGGACATTACATCAAAGTTGTATCAGCCTGTAGTGTGGTTTTCCACTTTAATTTTGAGGGTGACTCCAAATCCAGACCTCCATGGGTTGATACATTTAATTTCCATTGATCATTTGTGTGTGATTTTGTTGTCAGCACATTCAACTATGTAAAGAAAAAAGTATTTAATAAGATTATTTCATTCATTCAGATCTAGGATGTCTTATTTTAGTGTTCCCTTTATGTTTTTGAGCAGTGTATCATTTATCTTTCTATGCACACTGTTTTTACAATATATCTTGGCTAGTCAGTGGAAATACCATTTTGTCATAACAAATCCTTTACGAATGGAAATAAATAGCCGGATGGATGGATGGATAGATGGTGGTATTTATTATTCTTTAGATAATGTCCTTGTAGCAGACCAGTACCCCCGCACCCCAGGTAAGCAGATACAGTAGATATAGCCTATAGCCTAGAAGATGTTAATTTTTAGGTGATAAGGTCCTTGTACATGATAAGAATCCCCAACACTACAAGTACAGCTAGGTCAGCACCACAGGTAAAGCTAGTTACCAGCAGGTATAGGACAGCTAGTTACCAGCAGGTACAGGACAGCTAGTTACCAGCAGATACAGGACAGCTAGTTACCAGCAGGTACAGGACAGCTAGTTACCACCAGGTATAGGACAGCTAGTTACCACCAGGTATAGGACAGCTAGTTACCAGCAGGTATAGGACAGCTAGTTACCACCAGGTATAGGACAGCTAGTTACCACCAGGTACAGGACAGCTAGTTACCAGCAGGTATAGGACAACTAGTTACCACCAGGTATAGGACAGCTAGTTACCACCAGGTATAGGACAGCTAGTTACCACCAGGTATAGGACAGCTAGTTACCACCAGGTATACAACAGCTAGTTACCACCAGGTATAGGACAGCTAGTTACCAGCAGGTATAGGACAGCTAGTTACCAGCAGGTATAGGACAGCTAGTTACCAGCAGGTATAGGACAGCTAGTTACCAGCAGGTATAGGACAGCTAGTTACCACCAGGTATAGGACAGCTAGTTACCAGCAGGTATAGGACAGCTAGTTACCACCAGGTATAGGACAGCTAGTTACCACCAGGTATAGGACAGCTAGTTACCACCAGGTACAGGACAGCTAGTTACCACCAGGTATAGGACAGCTAGTTACCAGCAGGTATAGGACAGCTAGGTCAGCAACATTTGGGATGTAGCCACCATTAGTATTAATCGCTGTAACTTGACATGTTAATTAATGGACCTCCTCTTGAATCTGACTGTGGCCTATTTACTGAACTGCTTCACTGAGAAGTTGTAGTAATTTTTCAGGTCAGCCTCTAATACAGACAAAGATGTTCCTACTTCCAGTGGAAAAGCCCATTTAGAGCATCCTCCCTCTGTGGTAGTCACACTATCACATCATCTCTCCTGGGGGGTGTCTGCTGCACTAACCCTAACCATAATCCATCACATCATCTCCCCTGGGGGGTGTCTGCTGCACTAACCCTAACCATAATCCATCACATCATCTCCCCTGGGGGGTGTCTGCTGCACTAACCCTAACCATAATCCATCACATCATCTCCCCTGGGGGGTGTCTGCTGCACTAACCCTAACCATAATCCATCACATCATCTCCCCTGGGGGGTGTCTGCTGCACTAACCCTAACCATAATCCATCACATCATCTCCCCTGAGGGGTGTCTGCTGCACTAACCCTAACCATAATCCATCACATCATCTCCCCTGGGGGGTGTCTGCTGCACTCACCCTAACCATAATACATCACATCATCTCCCCTGGGGGGTGTCTGCTGCACTAACCCTAACCATAATACATCACATCATCTCCCCTGGGGGGTTCTGATGCTGCTACTGCACTTGTAGCCTCTTGAAAGGCTACAAGTGGTCCTCTGTAGCTCAGCTGGTAGAGCACGGCGCTTGTAACGCTAAGGTAGTGGGTTCGATCCCCGGGACCACCCATACACAAAAAATGTATGCACGCATGACTGTAAGTCGCTTTGGATAAAAGCGTCTGCTAAATGGCATATTATTATGTACTCCTGAGTGGCGCAGTGGTCTAAGGCACTGCATCGCAGTGCTAACTGTGCCACTAGAGATCCTGGTTCGAATCCAGGCTCTGTCGCAGCCGGCCGCGACCGGGAGACTCATGGGCGGCGCACAATTGGCCCAGCGTCGTCCAGGGTAGGGGAGGGAATGGCCGGCAGGGATGTAGCTCAGTTGATAGAGCATGGCGTTTGCAACGCCAGGGTTGTGGGTTCGATTCCCACGGGGGGCAAGTATAAAAAATAATATGTATTCACTAACTGTATGTCGCTCTGGATAAGAGCGTCTGCTAAATGACTAAAATGTAAATGTAAATGAAAGCATGGCTGCCAATTTAAGAGTTGATTAAAACCTCACTGCCTCTTCTCCCTCCCCTTTCCTCTGCCCCCTGCCCTTTCCCTCTCTTCTCTCCTCTCCTCTCCTACATTTACATTTACATTCTCCTCTACTCTCCACCACCTAGCACTGCTCTCTCTAGGTTTAAAAATAGGCTGCTTGTGTTACATACATCGCCTTGCTACGAATAGTCGATAAGTGTGCAGCTCTGTTGTTTAAGCGCTGTTACAAAATGTGTACGTGCTGTTATGTAGCCTAAGCGGCTGGTGTGACAAGTAAAAGAACAATAGATGAAGTGAAGTCTACTGGTGCTCCAGCATGCGTCACCATGGAGATCAATTAACCCTTATTGTTCTCAGTAGAACAATCGTGGCCTCCCGTTTTATTTCCAAGAAATTACATCAAAGTTCCATCAATCTGAACTGCTCAACACCTGGCTGATGAGGTCAGAGAAATAATAACACAATACAAATGATTATTTCTCATTACAGATATCTACAGATATCTACAGTAAGCAATCAAAAAGACAGATGCATACTATTAACTGTCACGCGAATGGCCTGAAAGGGGGTGTCCATTTAATCAAAACTCCCATTATAGTATTTACACAGTAAATGTGTTTTTTAATGTCTAGGTTCATTTCAGAAAAGGGCTGAAGTGAGAACGTATTAATTGCCGCTGAAACAGAGATGTTGTAAAAATAGACTATGGCTCTGTCCCAAATGGCTCCCTGGTCTTTAGTGCACTACTTTTTGTTTTACCATAGGTACAATTAGTGCAATAGTTGGATAATAGGGTTCCACAGATGCTGTGTATTAATGTGTATTAGGGGAAATATGCTTTCAGCTGATGGGTCTCTTCCTTCACACAGTGACTCAGGTTAATATGGTCCTCTGTAGCTCAGCTGGGTAGAGGACGGCGCTTGTAACGCCAAGGGTAGTGGGTTCGATCCCCGGGACCACCCATACACAGAAATGTATGCACGCGTGACTGTAAGTCGCTTTGGATAAAAGCGTCTGCTAAATGGCTTATTATTAATATGGTCTGGCGGGAACAACAATGTTATTGCTGTAATATATTATGTAATGAGATAATAAGGGGAGAGGCTAAGCCAGCTCATCTAAACCATGTCTATATATTTACTGTATGGAATTATATCAGCGCAACAGTAGCTATTCTACTCTGGCACGTTGAAACGGCCAATCTGTTGAAAGAACAACAAAGCGACCACCTCACCCACCTCACCCACGAGAGCGCGGCGCTTGTAACGCCAGGGTAGTGGGTTCGATCCCCGGGACCCCACATACGTACAAATGTATGCGCACATGACTGTAAGTCGCTTTGGATAAAAAGCGTCTGCTAAATGGCTTATTATTATTAACTGTTTTGCTAAACAGCTGCGGGATGGGACTAGAGAAACGTAACCACGCTCAAATTCATGAGCTATGGGTGCCATCCATGGTATCAGAATTATAGATTTGAGGCTATTCAGTGTTTGTTTACAATATATATTTATTCTAACAATGGCGTAAAACAACCGTATGTTTTGGGTTCTGATGGGGTATGGCAGTTGAACTAAGCTCATGAGTCATTTCTAAGCTATATTCTTCAAGAATCAATGGGTATATACAGTGCCCTCCGTAATTATTGGGACACTGAGGTTTGTTTTCTTTTCTTTTGGCTCTATAAATCCAAACTTTGGATTTGAAATCAAACAATGACTGTGAGGTTAAAGTGCAGACTGTCAGCTTTAATTTGGGTGTCTTTTCATCCATATCGGGTGAACTGTTTAGCAATTACAGCACTTTTTGTACGTAATCCACCCATTTTAGGAGAGCAAAAGTGTTGAGACAAATTATCAAAATAATCTGAAACACAACTAAAACAAACAACAAATGCATTCAACAAAATTATAGTCACAAGTTTGATGTCATTGCGTGCTATGAATATGGGACCAAATACTTAGCTTTTTAATAAACATATTTATTTTACCTTTATTTAACTAGGCAAGTCAGTTAAGAACACATTCTTATTTGCAATGACGGCCTACACCGGCCAAACCCAGACGACGCTGGGCCAATTGTGCGCCGCCCTATGGGACTCCCAATCACAGCCGGTTGTGATACAGCCTGGAATCGAACCAGGGGGTCTGTAGTGACGCCTCAAGCACTGAGATGCAGTGCCTTAGACCGCAGCGCCACTCGGGAGTCCAATACTTTTGCTCACCTATAATGGGGGGGGGGGGGGACTATGTACAAAAAGTTCTGTAATTTCTAAACGGTTCACCCGATATGGATGGAATTACACTCAAATCCAAAGTTTTTAAGTATAGAGCCAAAAAAAGAAAACGCTTCACTGTCCCAATAATTGTGGAGGGCACTGTATATCATTAATTTAAAAGTGATTTAGCAATCACAGATTGCCCCTTTAAGCTCTGTATCTAAGGTGGTAAGTGACCACTCATCAGACTCCTTCTGTTGATGTCTAAACCTCAGACCAATCACATGTGTTTCTGACAAGTCATTAAGAGCCATTGATCTACATTCCAACAGTAATCACCTCCAAGCTTTCGCCCTAATTACCTATGGATTTTCCCCTGCATCTCAGCAAATTGAATTTTAAAGTCAAATCATAGAGAATATATACGAAACAGACAGAGAGGGTAAGTGTGTTAAGACGTTCTTCAGATAATATGAGCCGTACTCTTCAGCGGGAAGAAAAGGAAAAGGCTAGTGTGTCATCACTGTGAGACAGGTGTGTTCAACATGTAGTCAGTCGTTAATGTTAGTTTCATGCATAGCAGGATACTATATATGGACTGAACTTATCTGGTCGCATATGATAGTAAAATAGTTCATATTTTTTTTCCACTGTAATTGTTTTGTGTGAAAATTACCTGGCTGACAGTGACTGCATTAAAATACAAATTATCAACAATTTTCACTTAGAAGTAAAGTGGGCTAGATAAGTTATTGTATTCCCATTACTGGGCTAGATAAGTTATTGTATTCCCATTACTGGGCTAGATAAGAGATGGACAGAAAGACTAAAGGACCATTGGTCTGCAGCAATAGAACTGAGACATGTGGAAGTTGTTTCTTCTTCAAGTCATTATTAATGTCTGACCATAACAGACATGGGCTGGAAGTGGAAAATGTTACAGAGGTAAAAGGCTTGTCTTCTCATAGCAGGCTAGACGTGGTGATGGTTACACCTTGTCTTCTCATAGCAGGCTAGACGTGGTGATGGTTACACCTTGTCTTCTCATAGCAGGCTAGACGTGGTGATGGTTACACCTTGTCTTCTCATAGCAGGCTAGACGTGGTGATGGTTACACCTTGTCTTCTCATAGCAGGCTAGACGTGGTGATGGTTACACCTTGTCTTCTCATAGCAGGCTAGACGTGGTGATGGTTACACCTTGTCTTCTCATAGCAGGCTAGACGTGGTGATGGTTACACCTTGTCTTCTCATAGCAGGCTAGACGTGGTGATGGTTACACCTTGTCTTCTCATAGCAGGCTAGACGTGGTGATGGTTACACCTTGTCTTCTCATAGCAGGCTAGATGTGGTGATGGTTACACCTTGTCTTCTCATAGCAGGCTAGACGTGGTGATGGTTACACCTTGTCTTCTCAAAGCAGACTAGACGTGGTGATGGTAACACCTTGTCTTCTCATAGCAGGCTAGACGTGGTGATGGTTACACCTTGTCTTCTCATTGCAGGCTAGACGTGGTGATGGTTACACCTTGTCTTCTCATTGCAGGCTAGACATGGTGATGGTTACACCTTGTCTTCTCATAGCAGGCAAGACGTGGTGATGGTTACACCTTGTCTTCTCATAGCATGCTAGACGTGGTGATGGTTACACCTTGTCTTCTCATAGCATGCTAGACGTGGTGATGGTTACACCTTGTCTTCTCATTGCAGGCTAGACATGGTGATGGTTACACCTTGTCTTCTCATAGCATGCTAGACGTGGTGATGGTTACACCTTGTCTTCTCATAGCATGCTAGACGTGGTGATGGTTACACCTTGTCTTCTCATAGCATGCTAGACGTGGTGATGGTTACACCTTGTCTTCTCATAGCAGGCTAGACGTGGTGATGGTTACACCTTGTCTTCTCATAGCAGGCTAGACGTGGTGATGGTTACACCTTGTCTTCTCATAGCATGCTAGACGTGGTGATGGTTACACCATTACTACACACCACCTAAAGTAACAGTGCACCTCCTTCCTTTTCTCTCCTTCACCTGAAAGGTACATGGGGACTGGGACTGAGAGAGAGGGGGAAGCTGTCCTCTCCTGTAAATAGTCATTTGCAGTTGGGAACAACAGTCAGCAGAACAGAACTGAACGGCGGACAGAGGATACGTCTCAAATTGCACCCTATTCCCTATATAGTAGTGCAATATGGGCACTGGTCAAAAGTAGTGCACTATGTAGGGAATAAGGTACCATTTGGGACGCAGTAGAAAAGGGCCCCACTGGGGAAAGCACTAACGGCTGTTTTACTTTACAGGAAGAAAGGAGGTGGAGAAAAAGAGGGGGAGAAGAGAAGTGACAGAGATATACATCAGCTTCAAAAAGTGGGACAGAATTACAATAGAATATTCCATGTGGAACTACATACAGAAAAACTAACTGGTAATGACATCTCTCTCTCTCTCTCTCTCTCTCTCTCTCTCTCTCTCTCTCTCTCTCTCTCTCTCTCTCTCTCTCTCTCTCTCTCTCTCTCTCTCTCTCTCTCTCTCTCTCGCTCTCTCTCTCTAGCCTAGTGAGTCAGATTCACCACAAATATTGTTTTCATTTCATGTATCCTTTGTGACTAGAGGACCTGTTCATTATGAGTGTAACCATTGTAACAGAGTAACAGAGTAGCATTGTAATATTGTAACATTGTAACATTGAAACAGTGTAACATAGTAACATAGTAACATAGTAACAGAGTAACAAAGTAACAGTGTAACAGTGTAACAGAGTAACAGCATAACACTGCAACAGGGTAACAATGTAAAAGAGTAACAGACTAACAGTGTAACAGTGTAACATAGTAACATAGTAACATAGTAACATAGTAACAAAGTAACAGAGTAACAGAGTAACAGAGTAACATAGTAACATAGTCACAGAGTAACATAGTAACAGAGTAACATAGTAACATAGTAACATAGTAACATAGTAACATAGTAACAGAGTAACAGAGTAACATAGTAACATAGTAACATAGTAACATAGTAACAGAGTAACAGAGTAACATAGTAACATAGTAACAGAGTAACATAATAACATAGTAACAAAGTAACAGAGTAACAGAGTAACAGAGTAACATAGTAACAGAGTAACAGAGTAACAGAATAACATAGTAATATAGTAACATAGTAACATAGTAACATAGTAACATAGTAACAGAGTAACAGAGTAACAGAGTAACATAATAACATAGTAACAAAGTAACAGAGTAACAGAGTAACAGAATAACATAGTAACATAGTAACATAGTAACAGAGTAACTGTGGAACATAGTAACAGAGTAACATAGTAACATAGTAACAGAGTAACATAGTAACAGAGTAACTGTGGAACATAGTAACATAGTAACATAGTAACAGAGTAACAGAGTAACAGAGTAACAGAGTAACAGAGTAACAGAGTAAAATAGTAACATAGTAACATAGTAACAGAGTAACTGTGGAACATAGTAACATAATAACATAGTAACAGAGTAACAGAGTAACATAATAACATAATAACATAATAACATAGTAACATAGTAACATTGTAACATAGTAACACAGTAACACAGTAACATAGTAACAGAGTAACAGAGTAACAGAGTAACAGAGTAACATAGTAACAGAGTAACAGAGTAACAGAGTAACAGAGTAACAGAGTAACATAGTAACAGAGTAACATAGTAACATAGTAACAGTGTAACATAGTAACATAGTAACATAGTAACAGAGTAACATAGTAACATAGTAACAGAGTAACAGAGTAACAGAGTAACAGTGTAACATAGTAACAGAGTAACAGAGTAACATAGTAACAAAGTAACATAGTAACATAGTAACAGAGTAACAGAGTAACAGAGTAACAGTGTAACATAGTAACAGAGTAACATAGTAACAGAGTAACATAGTAACATAGTAACAGAGTAACAGAGTAACAGCGTAACAGAGTAACATAGTAACAGAGTAACAGAGTAACAGAGTAACATTGTAACATAGTAACAGAGTAACATAGTAACAGAGTAACAGTGTAGCATAGTAACATAGTAACATAGTAACAGAGTAACATAGTAACAGAGTAACAGAGTAACAGAGTAACAGAGTAACATAGTAACATAGTAACAGTGTAACAGAGTAACATAGTAACAGAGTAACAGAGTAACATGGTAACATAGTAACAGAGTAACATAGTAACATAGTAACATAGTAACATAGTAACAGAGTAACAGTGTAACAGTGTAACAGAGTAACATAGTAACATAGTAACAGAGTAACAGTGTAACAGAGTAACATAGTAACAGAGTAACAGAGTAACATGGTAACATGGTAACATAGTAACATAGTAACATAGTAACAGAGTAACAGAGTAACAGAGTAACATAGTAACATAGTAACATAGTAACATAGTAACAGAGTAACAGTGGAACAGAGTAACATATTAACAGAATAACAGTAAAACATAGTAACAGAGTAACAGAGTAACATAGTAACAGAGTAACAGAGTAACAGAGTAACAGAGTAACAGAGTAACATAGTAACATAGTAACATAGTAACAGAGTAACAGAGTAACAGAGTAACATAGTAACATAGTAACATAGTAACATAGTAACAGAGTAACAGAGTAACAGAGTAACATAGTAACAGAGTAACATAGTAACAGTGTAACAGAGTAACATAGTAACATAGTAACAGAGTAACATAGTAACATTGTAACATAGTAACAGAGTAACATAGTAACAGAGTAACAGAGTAACATAGTAACATAGTAACAGAGTAACAGTGTAACAGAGTAACATAGTAACAGAGTAACAGAGTAACATAGTAACAGAGTAACAGAGTAACATAGTAACAGAGTAACATAGTAACAGAGTAACATAGTAACAGAGTAACAGTGTAACATAGTAACATAGTAACAGAGTAACATAGTAACAGAGTAACAGAGTAACATTGGAACAGAGTAACATATTAACAGAATAACAGTGGAACATAGTAACAGAGTAACAGAGTAACATAGTAACATAGTAACATAGTAACATAGTAACATAGTAACATAGTAACATAGTAACAGAGTAACATAGTAACATATTAACAGAGTAACAGAGTAACAGAGTAACAGAGTAACATATTAAAAGTGGAACAGAGTAACATAGTAACATAGTAACATAGTAACAGTGGAACATAGTAACATAGTAACATAGTAACAGAGTAACAGAGTAACAGAGTAACAGAGTAACAGAGTAACATAGTAACTGTGGAACATAGTAACATAATAACATAGTAACAGAGTAACATTGTAACATAGTAACATAGTAACAGAGTGACAGAGTGACAGAGTAACAGAGTAACATTGTAACATAGTAACATAGTAACAGAGTAACAGAGTAACATAGTAACAGAGTAACATTGTAACATAGTAACATAGTAACATAGTAAAAGAGTAACAGAGTAACAGAGCAACAGAGTAACTGTGGAACACAGTAACATAATAACATAGTAACAGAGTAACATTGTAACATAGTAACATAGTAACATAGTAACAGAGTAACATAGTAACATAGTAACATAGTAACATAGTAACATAGTAACAGTGTAACATAGTAACATAGTAACATAGTAACCGAGTAACATAGTAACAGTGTAACAGAGTGACAGAGTGACAGAGTAACATAGTAACATAGTAACAGAGTAACATAGTAACAGAGTAACATAGTAACATAGTAACATAGTAACATAGTAACAGAGTAACATAGTAACAGAGTGACAGAGTAACAGAGTAACATAGTAACATAGTAACAGAGTGACAGAGTGACAGAGTGACAGAGTAACATAGTAACATAGTAACATAGTAACATAGTAACATAGTAACAGAGTAACAGAGTAACATAGTAACAGAGTGACAGAGTGACAGAGTAACATAGTAACATAGTAACATAGTAACAGAGTAAGAGAGTAACAGAGTGACATAGTAACATAGTAACATAGTAACATAGTAACAGAGTAACATAGTAACATAGTAACATAGTAACAGAGTAACAGAGTAACATAGTAACATAGTAACATAGTAACAGTGGAACAGAGTAACAGAGTAACTGTGGAACATAGTAACATAATAACATAGTAACAGAGTAACATTGTAACATAGTAACAGAGTAACAGAGTAACATAGTAACATAGTAACATAGTAACATAGTAACATAGTAACATAGTAACATAGTAACAGTGTAACATAGTAACATAGTAACATAGTAACATAGTAACATAGTAACCGAGTAACATAGTAACAGTGTAACAGAGTGACAGAGTGACAGAGTAACATAGTAACATAGTAACATAGTAACATAGTAACAGAGTGACAGAGTGACAGAGTAACAGAGTAACATAGTAATATAGTAACAGAGTGACAGAGTGACAGAGTAACATAGTAACATAGTAACATAGTAACATAGTAACAGAGTAACAGAGTAACAGAGTAACAGAGTGACAGAGTAACATAGTAACATAGTAACAGAGTAACAGAGTGACAGAGTGACAGAGTAACAGAGTAACATAGTAACATAGTAACACAGTAACAGAGTAACATAGTAACAGAGTAACATAGTAACAGAGTAACAGAGTAACAGAGTAACAGAGTAACATAGTAACAGTGTAACATAGTAACATAGTAACATAGTAACCGAGTAACATAGTAACAGTGTAACAGAGTGACAGAGTGACAGAGTAACATAGTAACATAGTAACATAGTAACATAGTAACATAGTAACAGAGTAACAGAGTGACAGAGTAACAGAGTAACATAGTAACATAGTAACAGAGTGACAGAGTGACAGAGTAACATAGTAACATTGTAACATAGTAACATAGTAACATAGTAACAGAGTAACAGAGTAACAGAGTAACAGAGTGACATAGTAACATAGTAACATAGTAACAGAGTAACATAGTAACAGAGTGACAGAGTAACATAGTAACATAGTAACATAGTAACATAGTAACATAGTAACAGAGTAACAGAGTAACATAGTAACAGAGTAACATAGTAACAGAGTAACAGAGTAACATAGTAACAGAGTGACAGAGTGACATAGTAACATAGTAACATAGTAACATAGTAACAGAGTAACAGAGTAACAGAGTGACATAGTAACATAGTAACATAGTAACAGAGTAACATAGTAACATAGTAACATAGTAACAGAGTAACAGAGTAACATAGTAACAGTGGAACAGAGTAACAGAGTAACTGTGGAACATAGTAACATAATAACATAGTAACAGAGTAACATAGTAACATAGTAACATAGTAACATAGTAACATAGTAACAGAGTAACATAGTAACATAGTAACATAGTAACATAGTAACATAGTAACATAGTAACATAGTAACAGTGTAACATAGTAACATAGTAACATAGTAACATAGTAACATAGTAACATAGTAACCGAGTAACATAGTAACAGTGTAACAGAGTGACAGAGTGACAGAGTAACATAGTAACATAGTAACATAGTAACATAGTAACATAGTAACAGAGTGACAGAGTAACAGAGTAACATAGTAATATAGTAACATAGTGACAGAGTGACAGAGTAACAGAGTAACAGAGTAACATAGTAACAGAGTGACAGAGTGACAGAGTAACATAGTAACATAGTAACATAGTAACATAGTAACAGAGTAACAGAGTAACAGAGTGACATAGTAACATAGTAACATAGTAACATAGTAACAGAGTAACATAGTAACATAGTAACATAGTAACAGAGTAACAGAGTAACATAGTAACATAGTAACATAGTAACAGTGGAACAGAGTAACAGAGTAACTGTGGAACATAGTAACATAATAACATAGTAACAGAGTAACATTGTAACATAGTAACATAGTAACAGAGTAACAGAGTAACAGAGTAACATAGTAACATAGTAACATAGTAACATAGTAACATAGTAACAGTGTAACATAGTAACATAGTAACATAGTAACATAGTAACATAGTAACCGAGTAACATAGTAACAGTGTAACAGAGTGACAGAGTGACAGAGTAACATAGTAACATAGTAACATAGTAACAGAGTGACAGAGTGACAGAGTAACAGAGTAACATAGTAATATAGTAACAGAGTGACAGAGTGACAGAGTAACATAGTAACATAGTAACATAGTAACATAGTAACATAGTAACAGAGTAACAGAGTAACAGAGTAACAGAGTGACATAGTAACATAGTAACATAGTAACAGAGTAACAGAGTGACAGAGTGACAGAGTAACATAGTAACAGAGTAACAGAGTAACATAGTAACATAGTAACATAGTAACACAGTAACAGAGTAACATAGTAACAGAGTAACAGAGTAACAGAATAACATAGTAACAGAGTAACATTGTAACATAGTAACATAGTAACATACTAACAGAGTAACATAGTAACATAGTAACATAGTAACATAGTAACATAGTAACAGTGTAACATAGTAACATAGTAACATAGTAACATAGTAACCGAGTAACATAGTAACAGTGTAACAGAGTGACAGAGTGACAGAGTAACATAGTAACATAGTAACATAGTAACAGAGTAACATAGTAACAGAGTAACATAGTAACATAGTAACATAGTAACAGAGTAACATAGTAACAGAGTGACAGAGTAACAGAGTAACATAGTAACATAGTAACAGAGTGACAGAGTGACAGAGTAACATAGTAACATAGTAACATAGTAACATAGTAACATAGTAACATAGTAACATAGTAACAGAGTAACAGAGTAACATAGTGACAGAGTGACAGAGTAACATAGTAACATAGTAACATAGTAACATAGTAACAGAGTAACAGAGTAACAGAGTGACATATTAACATAGTAACATAGTAACATAGTAACATAGTAACATAGTAACAGAGTAACATAGTAACATAGTAACATAGTAACATAGTAACAGTGGAACAGAGTAACAGAGTAACTGTGGAACATAGTAACAGAGTGACAGAGTGACAGAGTGACAGAGTAACATAGTAACATAGTAACATAGTAACATAGTAACATAGTAACATAGTAACAGAGTGACAGAGTGACAGAGTAACAGAGTAACATAGTAATATAGTAACATAGTAACATAGTAACATAGTAACATAGTAACATAGTAACAGAGTGACAGAGTGACAGAGTAACAGAGTAACATAGTAATATAGTAACAGAGTGACAGAGTGACAGAGTAACATAGTAACATAGTAACATAGTAACATAGTAACATAGTAACAGAGTAACAGAGTAACAGAGTGACAGAGTGACAGAGTAACATAGTAACATAGTAACATAGTAACATAGTAACATAGTAACAGAGTAACAGAGTAACATAGTAACATAGTAACAGAGTAACAGAGTAACAGAGTAACAGAGTAACATAGTAACATAGTAACATAGTAACATAGTAACATAGTAACATAGTAACAGAGTAACAGAGTAACATAGTAACATAGTAACATAGTAACAGAGTAACAGAGTAACATAGTAACATAGTAACATAGTAACAGTGGAACATAGTAACAGAGTGACAGAGTGACAGAGTGACAGAGTAACATAGTAACATAGTAACATAGTAACATAGTAACATAGTAACATAGTAACATAGTAACAGAGTAACAGAGTAACAGAGTAACATAGTAACATAGTAACAGTGTAACATAGTAACATAGTAACATAGTAACATAGTAACAGTGGAACATAGTAACAGAGTGACAGAGTGACAGAGTAACATAGTAACATAGTAACATAGTAACAGAGTAACATAGTAACAGAGTAACAGAGTAACAGTGTAACAGAGTAACATAGTAACATAGTAACAGAGTAACAGAGTAACATAGTAACATAGTAACATAGTAACATAGTAACATAGTAACATAGTAACATAGTAACAGTGTAACAGTGTAACAGAGTAACATAGTAACATAGTAACAGAGTAACAGAGTAACAGAGTAACAGAGTAAAATAGTAACAGTGTAACATAGTAACAGTGTAACATAGTAGCAGTGTAACATTGTAACATTGAAACATAGTAACATAGTAACATAGTAACAAAGTGTAAAATAGTAACATAGAAACAGTGTAACAGTGCAACAGAGTGATATTGTAACAGTCTAACAGTCTAACAGAGTAACATTTCACATAGTAACATTGTAACAGTGTAACATAGTACACAGACACACATACACACACACACACACTCTCTCTCTCTCTCTCTCTCTCTCTCTCTCTCTCTCTCTCTCTCTCTCTCTGTCTCTCTCTCTCTCTGTCTCTCTCTCTCTATTAGCCCTCTGTCTGCTAAAGGCTTTGCATAATAAAGCATCTCGCAGGACACTTGGATGCTTGACTCAGTGATCTACGCAGCATATTTTTTCAATTACCATAAGTATTGATTTCCTTCAGAGTTGTGCCATGCCCATCAGCTGGGGATGAATGATAATGGCAGACAGACATATTCTGTCTGAGTATTATTTAAAGAGCTGTATGTCTACAGTAGAGAGAGAGAGAGGTAGATAGATGGAGAGATGATAGATATGGGTGAGGACTCCACGTTAAGGAGTACGCTGGATTACTTGCCGTGTCATTGATAATAATATGCCATTTAGCAGACGCTTTTATCCAAAGCGCCTTACAGTCATGCGTGCATACATTTTTTGTGCATGGGCGGTCCTCGGGGATCGAACCCACTACCCTGGCGTTACAAGCGCCGTGCTCTACCAGCTGAGCTACAGAGGACCACAATCTCGGCACACAGAACCAAATCAGTTAGTCCCATGTTAAGGCGGTCACGAGAGACCGTGACTGTGTCCCAAAAAGCACCCTATCCCCTATGTAGAGCACTACTTTTTTTTTACCAGAGTACTTTGAACCCAATAGGCCCTGTTCAAAGGTAGTGCATTATACACTGAGCGTACAAAACATTAGGAACACCTGCTCTTTCCATGACAGACTGACCAGGTGAATCCAGGTGAAAGCTATGATCCCTTATTGATGTGACTTGTTAAATCCACTTCAATCAGTGTAGATGAAGGGGAGGAGGACAGGTTAAAGAAGGATTTTTAAGCCTTGAGACAATTGAGACGTGGATTGTGTATGTGTGCCATTCAGAGGATGAACGGGCAAGACAAAAGATTTGAGCGTTTTTGAATGAGGTATCAATCAATCAATCACGTTTATTTATAAAGCCCTTTTTTTGTGCTATACAAGAAAGCCAGCCTAAAACCCCAAACAGCGAGCAAAGCAGACGTAGAAGCACGGTATAGTAGTAGTAGTTGCCAGGTGCACCGGTTTGCGTCGAGAACTCAATATTAGGAGGGTGTTCTTAATGTTTTGTACACTGTTCCATTTGGGATGCACAGCGCGTCTACATGCCAATGTAAACTCCTACAGTCCCACATCCTCACACTTCTCCTGGGATTAACATTATGGAAGGATCTCCCATCCTAATTACTCATTGGCTAATTAAAAATAGTTGGGTTTCCGACATACCGTAGCAGCTCACTGATGTATATTAATGTGTGTGTGTGTGTGTGTGTGTGTGTGTGTGTGTGTGTGTGTGTGTGTGTATTAATGCCTGGTTGAAGTCTCGTCAGAGCTCAGCTTGGCTAGCTGATAACTTATGCCTCCAACATGTAGGCTGGGATAAAAAATGATTAGTGGGACGTCTCAGTGAATTTGACGTTGATAGCAGGATGAATTTCACTCCTCCGATTCACACATTTAAGGCGACGTCCCAAATGGCACCCTATTCCCTATTAAGTGCTCTACTTTTAACCAAGGCACGTAGGGACTATATAGGGAATAGGGTGCCATTTGGACCAAAGCCTGGAACGTTGAAGGCATAGTGAAATGTCCCAGGTTATAGCTCCAGACAACAGACAGGCCCCCACCATGGGCTCTGCTCAAAAGTAGTGTACTATATAGGGAATAGGGTGCCATTTGGGACTAGACGCTATGTTAATTCACCACTGGCCCTGGCCTGGTCTCAGAGGGAGATTTAGGTATAATATGGTTTATTGGGTTTATTGGGAACTGGTAGGGCTGAAATGAAACATGGTTTATTGGGAACTAGTAGGGATGATCTGAAACATGGTTTATTGGGAACTAGTAGGGATGATCTGAAACATGGTTTATTGGGAACTAGTAGGGATGATCTGAAACATGGTTTATTGGGAACTGGTGTCCAATACACATCATGCAGAAAGACACAAGAGATAACTCACCTTTGATTTTGGTTTTAGTGGTTACAGCCACTGGAAGCATGAGGGAGGAAACAACATATTATACAGCATGAAGAAACATGAAGAATACCATCTGGATCGCTACAGCAGTCTTTAGCCCAATCAGATAGAATTATCACAAGTTGTCTATATTTGCTGGACACTAGGCAACAGGGTTGTTTCGAGAGCTTCCTATCCGGCTCGAAGGACCACGAAAAGGAGGACAGACCAACTGTCATTTTCAGTCAGCTATACCCATCCTTGTGATTATCAGACTTTCATATTGTTAGTTGTTGTGATTATTAATTAAATTAATTATGATTAATTAAATTAAATTAATGTTGTGTAGGAGTAACATATCTTTCTGGTATTTAACTGCACAAATCATTGATCTGAAAATAGAAATATATCTATCATCTGATCAGGTACCTAAAACAACACATTATGCCAAACATGCAGTTACACCACAGTGTGTGAATGCCACTCTAACTTCTAATAGAAAATGTTTTGTTTTTGACATTGTAATCTTTTTTTGGGCTGTGCCACGCCCTCCTACCCCCTCTCCGACTCATCCCTACTCCCGTCCCCGTTCTGTCTTTTACATGGAAGAAATAGTCATTAATCTCTGACTCGCTCTCTGCTCTCTGATATTTAATAGTGTTGACAAAGTCAGACTCTGTGATCAGATCCTCCTGGAAGAATATCAACACATCTATCTATCTATAAAATGTCAGGCTTTGGATGAATATCAAATAACGCTACCCTATTCGCTATGCAGTCCAGTGCTTTTCAGCAGGACCCATAGGGCGTAGGGAAAAGCTGGCCATTTGTGACGCAACTTTAAGATTTGACATTTCTAAGAGGACTTGGTGTCAGAGCCAACAGGGTGGACTTGGTTAATAGCCAAGTCATATCGTCATAGAGACAATCCATTGATGGCAACGAAATCGAATCAAATCACATTTTTTATTGGTCGCATTCACATATTTAGCAGATGTTATTGCGGGTGTAGCGAAATGCTTGTGTTCCTTGCTCCAACAGTGCAGTAATATCTAACAATACATACATATATATATATATATACACTATACAGTCTGAGATGGGATTTATAGGCATTACGGACAGTTTGTGGATAGAATATATAGGATATCTGAAGAACACAGTTAATCTTCACTACAGTACCATCATGTAAAATACAATTCACAACACAGAACATATTAACAGATGAGAAAAAGTGTTGCATGCTCCATATGACTTCCGTAAGACTGAGTTGTTCTAGGCAGAGGTTCTAGGTGATAAGGTTCTAGGTTCTATCCAGAAGTTATAGGTGTTGAGTGATGGGGGAAGTGTATTTAGTATTCTGGGGCTGTTGACCAGGCAATTAGCATCATGTGAGCTTCTCAGCCAGCGTCCAGCACTCAGTGGCAGGGCCAGGTTGTGTGTGTGTGTGTGTGTGTGTGTGTGTGTGTGTGTATGTGTGTGTGTGTGTATGTGTGTGTGTGTGTGTGTGTGTGTGTGTGTGTGTGTGTGTGTGTGTGTGTATGGGTGCGTGCATGCGTGTCTGTTCAGAGCCCAGTTTGGAGCAAATTCCTTTCCATGCCAGGCATAGTTTCTGAAGTAGGGCTGAGGGGAGGGGAGGGGAGGGGAGAGGAGAGGAGAGGAGAGGGAGGGGAGAGGAGAGGAGAGGAGAGGACAGGAGAGGAGAGGAGAGGGGAGGGGAGGGAGAGGAGAGGAGAGGAGAGGAGAGGAGAGGAGAGGAGAGGAGAGGAGAGGAGAGGAGAGGAGAGGAGAGGAGAGGAGAGGAGAGGAGAGGAGAGGAGGGGAGAGGTCCCCATGGTGATTAGTGTAACCAACCAGAGAGAGTTTGGCTTTGTCCCAATTGGCACCCTATTCTCGATGTAGCGCACTACTTTTGCCCAGGGACTTTGGCTGCTTTGTTCTCCAGCTCAGCTCAGTGTGGCCTGCCTGGCCTCACTCCCTCTGCTGGGCACAGTGGGAGGTCACAGCACTTCCTCTTTCTGTGTCACACCAATATGTTCCCCCATGGGAACCCTGGCTGCAACTAACCCCCGTGTCAGAAAACAGTTAATCATATCCGGCTCCGACAAACTCACAGAGGTACACACACACACATGCATGCACACACACACACACACACACACACACACACACACACACACACACACGCGTAAAGGACACGCATGTAAAGGCCTGTAAAATTCTGAATTAAAAAAACAACACAATGGTATGGGAAACAGTGGTTGGCATGAAATGGTGCTCCCTGAATAATGTAACATCCTTCGATTATTGATGAGACTGGAGCTAAGACCAAGGGTCAGCGCTTAGAGCATTTTACAGTCAGTGACACTACTGAATATATTACCTCAATAAAACGGATAATTCCCACACAAACATTTAGTGACTCCCACAGGACCTTCCTCTCTCTGACTCTCTGACTCAGTCTGTGTTTTCCTTCCTCTGACTCAGTCTGTGTTTTCCTTCCTCTCACTCATACTCAGTCAGTGTTTTCCTCTCTCTGACTCTCTGACTCAGTCAGTGTTTTCCTTCCTCTGACTCTCTGACTCAGTCAGTGTTTTCCTTCCTCTGACTCTCTGACTCAGTCAGTGTTTTCCTCTCTCTGACTCTCTGACTCAGTCAGTGTTTTCCTCTCTCTGACTCTCTGACTCAGTCAGTGTTTTCCTCTCTCTGACTCTCTGACTCAGTCTGTGTTTTCCTTCCTCTGACTCTCTGACTCAGTCAGTGTTTTCCTTCCTCTGACTCTCTGACTCAGTCAGTGTTTTCCTCTCTCTGACTCTCTGACTCAGTCAGTGTTTTCCTCTCTCTGACTCTCTGACTCAGTCTGTGTTTTCCTCTCTCTGACTCTCTGACTCAGTCAGTGTTTTCCTTCCTCTGACTCAGTCTGTGTTTTCCTTCCTCTGACTCAGTCTGTGTTTTCCTCTCTCTGACTCTCTGACTCAGTCAGTGTTTTTTTTTTAGCTCCCTGGTCTAAAAAGGGTAGAGACCTAGGAATCGTCCCAAATGGCACCCTATTCCCTATTTAGTGCACTACTTTTGACCAGAGCCCTATGGACCAATAAAGGGAATAGGGTGCCATTGGGGATACACGCCAATTTAAACAACATCTCTGTAAGAGAGTTATCAACATTACAGGAGTATCTTCTGACTAGACTGTGTAACACTATGATCCAATTTCTACCTCCATTTTTGCTCATCTGTTCTCTCTTTGCAATCCAAACACTTCATTTAACTAAAGCCACGATAGTGTCCATTCCAGTTAGAAACCTGAGAGGCAAGGAGGAGAGGAGAGCAACAAGCAGCAATTTAGAAAAGTTGATTTCACAGAGCTGAGTCACAGTAAGTATTGTAGGTACTACTACCGAATTATCAATTAGACCCCTACGGCTATGTCCCAAAGGATGAGAGTACCTATCTACCTTCAGACCATCCTCTTCAATGGGATTGTTTAAAAAAAAATCCTTAAACGTCTATTGACGCACCCGTGCGTCAATCTAAGTAACAAAATAAAATAAAAATCCCCATCTAAAATCTGTCCGTTTAAGATCTGCGATGGAAGGTGGCCGAAGCTACAGCGGTGTTAGTCAGACCGTGACACGTTCCCAAAAATCTGTCTTCTCACGAAAACATCTGTAGATGGTGTTGCTCTATGACCCCCACAAGTCACGGGACTCGTCTGAAGGTAACCCATACAAACAATTGTAAGTATGGAGGTAGTTTTGTGCCCCCAAATATATGGGGTTAAATATATATATATATATATATATATATATATATATATATATATACACAGTGCATTGTGAAAGTATTCAGACCCCTTGACGTTTTCCACATTTTGTTATGTTACAGCCGTATTCTAAAATGGATTACATAGTTTTTTCCCCCTCCTCCATCTACACACAACACCCCATAATGAAAAAGCAAAAACAGTTTTTTTGAAAAGTTTGCAAATGTATAAAAACGTACAAACTTAAATATCACATTTCCATAAGTATTCAGTCCCTTTACTCAGTACTTTGTTGAAGCTCCTTTGGCAGCGATTACAGCCTCAAGTCATCTTGGGTATGACGCTACAAGCTTGGCACACCTGTATTTGGGTAGTTTCTCCCATTCTTCTCTGCAGATCCTCTCAAGCTCTGCCAGGTTGGATGGGGAGCGTCGCTGCACAGCTATCTTCAGGTCTCTCCAGAGATGTTCGATCGGGTTCAAGTCCGGGCTCTGGCTGGGCCACTCAAGGACATTCAGAGACTTGTCCCGAAGCCACTCCTGTGTTGTCTTGGCTGTGTGCTTAGGGTTGTTGTCCTGTTGGAAGGTGAACATTCGCCCCAGTCTGAGGTCCTGAGCGCTCTGGAGCAGGTTTTCATAAAGGATCTCTCTGTACTTTGCGCTGTTAATCTTTACCTCGATCCTGACTAGTTTCCCAGTCCCTGCCGCTGAAAAACATCCCCACAGCATGATGCTGCCACCACCATGCTTCACCGTAGGGATGGTGCCAGGTTTCCTCCAGACGTGACGCTTGGCATTCAAGTCAAAGAGTTCAATCTTGGTTTCATCAGACCAGAGAATATTGTTTCTCATGGTCTGAGAGTCTTTAGGTGCCTTTTGGCAAACTCCAAGCGGGTTGTCATGTGCCTTTTACTGAAGAGTGGCTTCCGTCTGGCCACTGTACCATAAAGGCCTGATTGGTGGAGTGCTGCAGAGATGTTTGTCCTTCTGGAAGGTTCTCCCATCTCCACAGAGGAACTCTGGAGCTCTGTCAGAGTGACCATCGGGTTCTTGGTTACCTCCCTGACCAAGGCCCTTCTCCCCCGATTGCTCAGTTTGGCCGGGCGGCCAGCTCTAGGAAGAGTCTTGGTGGTTCCAAACTTCTTCCATTTAAGAATGATGGAAGCTACTGTGTTATTGGGGACCTTCAATGCTGCAGACATTTTTTGGTACCCTTCCCCAGATCTGTGCCTCGACACAATCCTGTCTGGGAGCTCTACGGACAATTCCTTCGATCTCATGGCTTGGTTTTTGCTCTGACATGCACTGTCAACTGTGGGACCTTATATAGACAGGTGTGTGCCTTTCCAAATCATGTCCAATCAATTGAATTTACCACAGGTGGACTCCAATCAAGTTGTAGAAACATCTCAAGGATGATCAATGGAAACAGGATGCACCTGAGCTCAATTTCGAGTCTCATAGCAAAGGGTCTATATACTTATGTAAATAAAGTATTTAAGGTTTTAATTTTTTAAACATTTGTAAAAAAATCTATAAAAATCTGTTTTCACTTTGTTATTATGGGGTACTGTGTGTAGATTGATCAGGAATTTATTTTATTTTATCCATTTTAGAATAAGGCTGTAACGTAACAAAATGTGGAAAAAGTCAAGGGGTCTGAATACTTTCTGAATGCACCGTATATATACTATATATATATATTTCTTGATCTTTCTTATATCTTATATTCTTAGATACAGTTAAGAGAGATCAGCTTCAGGCTATAGATGCAGTTAAGAGAGATCAGCTTCAGCCTATAGATGCAGTTAAGAGAGATCAGCTTCAGCCTATAGATGCAGTTAAGAGAGATCAGCTTCAGCCTATAGATGCAGTTAAGAGAGATCAGCTTCAGCCTATAGATGCAGTTAAGAGAGATCATCTTCAGCTTATAGATGCAGTAAAGAGATCAATTGAACTCGACCAAAACAATGGAAATGCCATGGAAACCGAATCTCCTCGTTGCCCCCCAGCAAAATTAGCTTCCATTTAGGGTATTGTTTATATGTGTATTTCACACTATGTTGAGGTAAAAATCGGAGTATAATGCTTGAAAAATCGGTAGGTAATGCTTGTATAGATGTCATCCTCAATACATGTTCATGTCATCGTCACCAATCAACTGCATTACAGTTCAAATTGGAACATTTCAAACCACCGAAAAAATTGCCACAACATTTTATCGATTTTCAATACTCATAAATTAATGCAAGAAAATGTTTACTGTAGTCAAAAACCTGCTCATATGACAGAGCAGGCAGTAAAGGTTCATACGGGTGGTCCTCTGGGGTCCTCTGGGGTCCTCTGGGGTCCTCTGTGGTCCTCTGTGGTCCTCTGTAGCTCAGCTGGTAGAGCACGGCGCTTGTAACGCTAAGGTAGTGGGTTCCATCCCCGGGACCACCCATACACAAAAAATGTATGCACGCATGACTGTAAGTCGCTTTGGATAAAAGCGTCTGCTAAATGGCATATTATTATTATTATATGACACCAACCTTTGTAGCACCTACAGATGAAACATTATATTATAGGAGGCAACTACATTTTACATTTTAGTCATTTAGCAGACGCTCTTATCCAGAGCGACTTACAGTTAGTGAGTGTATACATTTTCATACTGGCCCGCCGTGGGAATCGAGCCCACAACCCCTGGCGTTGCAAGCGCCACGCTCTACCAACTGAGCTACAGGAGGCCACCTACTGATAAACCATCATGGAGTATTAAAGGAAGTTATTTCTCAATGATGCTTTAGACACAAATGTCAAATATATGTCAACAATCCTTCCTCCAAAGGACCATTCTATTGATTACAGTTCATGAAAATCCCCCAAATCATGGTATTTTTTTGGTCCTGGTTTCGTGAGGAATCACTCTATAGTTATTTCGCCAAGACACCGCTCACAAACCGCAACACAGCCTAGATTTCAGAAGTTCCTGGTATCCAATCCATATAGCCTGAACTCGGGGTTTGATTTGTGATGTCTGTTACCACACGTTTCCTTTCTACCTCCATCAGCCATTTATCCATTGAAGCCCAGACAGACATTACCATTCGACCCCAAATCAAATCTCCCCGGCTGTCTGCTGCTGCTGAAGGCAGAACCTTTTAAGACATCGCTTGTGTCCCAAATGACACCCTATTTACTTTATATCGCACTACTTTTGACCAGAGCCTGCATAAGGATGTGGTCAAAAGTAGTGCACTATAAAGTGAATAAGGGTGTCATTTGGGACGCAGGCGTTGGTTGAACATCTGAACGGAAACGTTCAACACAAAGTGGATTTTCCAATAGAAGCCCTAACCAGATGTTTCCAATAGAAAGAGATTCAGACCGCTAATTTAATTCACAGAGACACAGAGCTCAGCTAACCTAGCCTCTGTCTGGAGCTCCTAGCTGCTGTTTCCTCTAGTCAGAACGCTGGTTTGACAGGACGGGTTAGTTATTATAAAACGTTATAATATAATAGTCGGGAGCAATGTCCTGTCCTCCTCTGGCTCACAGCGCAACACTGGACAACAACACATAACAATATAATAATAACACAACAACACAGATTAGTGGTTAAGAGCGTTGGGCCAGTAACCGAAAGGTTGCTGGTTCGAATCCCAGAGCCGATTAGGTGAAAAATCTGTCGTTGTGCCCTTGAGCAAGGCACTTAACCCTAATTGTGCTTGTAAATCTCCCTGGATAAGAACATATGATAAATGACTAAAATGTCAAATGTAACAACAAAGATTAATAGGATTTGCAGATAAAGACAATGCATACTGTCTATGTCCAAATGTCTCCCTATTCCCTATGTAGTTTGACCAAGGCCCACAACATAGGCAAGTATATGAAAACAAGTTTAAATGATTTTCAAGTGTCCTCTATCATTCCAAGCTCAACAACCCTCTAAACCAACAGTATTTCCCCATGTTGATAAGGTTAGGTGCTTCGCAGGATTATTTGGCTTTGTTGAAGTGCTTGGGCATATTTTGACATTCCAGAGTGATTTCCTGGTGTCTCTCTTTATATCTCACTGTATTGTTAATCCAATGCCCTTGTGTTTGTAAAGTGGTTATCCCACTGGCTATAGGGTGAACGCACCAATTGGTGAGTCGCTCTGGATAAGAGCGTCTGCTAAATGACGTAAATGTGCCCTTGAGCAAGGCACTTAACCCTAATTGCTCCTGTAAGTCGCTCTGGATAAGAGCGTCTGCTAAATGACTAAAATGTAATGTAAATGTGTTACAGGAAACTGCTTGACATTAGCTGGGCCTGCTAGACTGCAGACAGAGACAGAGACAGAGACAGAGACAGAGACAGAGACAGAGACAGAGACAGAGACAGAGACAGACAGACAGTACTACCCTGAATGCATATGAGGGCCAGAGCAGCCTGCATCCCAAATGGCACCCTATTCCCTACATAGTGCACTACTTTTCCAATAGGATCCCATTTTAGTAGGGTGCCATTT
>CM062477.1:45813566-45816066 GCA_031479575.1 Coregonus ussuriensis | reverse complement strand
TAATGTAATCCAGACAAATGTTTGGTGGCAGAGCTCATGTCATGTCACACACACTAGCATGAACACACACACACACACACACACACGCACACATGCATGCACACACACACAACGAATCATTCTTCTGGCATATCAACGTCTTATCTTCCCATACACACTCCATCCTCCAGTTCCATGTCCCAGTGATGGGTTTGACCTCTAGGGAACGCTTCAGAGCCCAAGTTGATTAATTTGTTCACATTTTACACAAAGTGTCATTCTCAAATCCCTTCTGAGGTGTCCGCTTTCCCATAAATATGGAGTAGCAGTTTGATAAATGATCACTAGCATAATGTTGTTGTGCTTTGGAGAAGACGACCCTGAGATCATAATGTTGTTGTGCTTTGGAGAAGACGACCCTGAGCTCATAATGTTGTTGTGCTTTGGAGAAGACGACCCTGAGTTCATAATGTTGTTGTGCTTTGGAGAAGACGACCCTGAGTTCATAATGTTGTTGTGCTTTGGAGAGGACGACCCTGAGCTCATAATGTTGTTGTGCTTTGGAGAAGACGACCCTGAGCTCATAATGTTGTTGTGCTTTGGAGAAGACGACCCTGAGTTCATAATGTTGTTGTGCTTTGGAGAAGACGACCCTGAGTTCATAATGTTGTTGTGCTTTGGAGAGGACGACCCTGAGCTCATAATGTTGTTGTGCTTTGGAGAAGACGACCCTGAGTTCATAATGTTGTTGTGCTTTGGAGAGGACGACCCTGAGTTCATAATGTTGAGAGGATTAGTCGATACCTTGCACCACATTAAGCTGCCTTCTTATACAGTATGCAGTGAGTGCTGCATCAATGACATCCTCTATAAAGTAAAAGTCTTTCATCAAGGCTTTGTCCCCTATTTCCTTTATACACCAAACAAAAATATAAACGCAACATGTAAAGTGTTGGTCCCATGTTTCATGAGCTGAAATAAAAGATCCCAGAAATTTTCCATACACACAAAAATAGTTTTTCTCTCAAATGTTGTGCACAAATTTGTTTACATCCCTGTTAGTGAACATTTCTCCTTTGCCAAGATAATCCATCCACCTGACAGGTGTGGCATATCAAGAAGCTGATTAAACAGCATGATCATTACACAGGTGCACCTTGTGCTGTGGATAATAAAAGGCAACTCTAAAATGTGCAGTTTTGTCACACAACACAATGACACAGCGTGCAATTGGCATGCTGACTACAGGAATGTCCACCAGAGCTGTTGCCAGATAATTTAATGTTCATTTCTCTACCATAAGAATTTGGCAGTACGTCCAATCGGCCTCACAACCGCAGACCACGTGTAACCACGCCAGCCCAGGACCTCCACATCCGGCTTCTTCACCTGCGTGATCGTCTGAGACCAGCCACCCGGATAGCTCATGAAACTGCCATGAAACTGCACAACGGAAGAATTTCTGCACAAACTGTCAGAAACCGTCTCAGTGAAGCTCATCTGCTTGCTCGCCGTCCTTTACCAGGGTCGACCTGACTGCAGTTTGGCGTCGTAACTGACTTCAGTGGGCAAATGGCTCACCTTCGATGACCCCTGGCACACTGTGTGCTCTTCACGGATGATTCAACTGTACTGGGCAGTTGGCAGACAGCGTCTATGGCGTCGTGTGGGCGAGCGTTTTGCTGATGTCAACATTGTGAACAGAGTGCCCCCATGGTGGTGCTGGGTTTATGGTATGGGCAGGCAAAAGCTAAGGAAAACAAACACCATTTGAATGCACAGAGATGAGATCCTGAAGCCCATTGTGGTGCCATTCATCCACCGCCATCACCTCATGTTTCAGTATGATAACCCCCATGTCGCAAGGATCTGTACACACTTTCTGGAAGCTGAAAATGTCCCAGTTCTTCCATGGCCTGCATACTCACCAGACATGTCACCCATTGAGCATGTTTGGGATGCTCTGGATCGACGTGTACAACAGCATGTTCCAGTTCCCGCCAATATCCAGCAACTTCACACAGCCATTGAAGAGGAGTGGGACAACATTCCACAGGCCACAATCAACAGCCTGATCAACTCTATGTGAAGCAGATGTGTCCCGCTGCATGAGGCAAATGGTGGTCAAACCAGATACTGACTGGTTTTCTGATCCACGCCCCTACCTTTAAAAAAAAAGGTATCTGTGACCTACAGATGCACATCTGTATTCCCAGTCATGTGAAATCCATAGATTAGGGCCTAATGAATTGATTTCAATTGACTGATTTCCTTATATGAACTGTAACAGTAAAATCTGTGAAATTGTTACATGTTGCGTTTATGTCTTTGTTCAGTGTATGAACAGGGTCCTGGTCAAAAGGGGATAGGGTGCCATTGGGAACACAACCCCATAGACTACATGTGCTAGAGAAGCTTCCACCATAAGCGCCATAAGCATTCGCTTTCACCCTTTATGAAGTGCAACACTTCTTAACCGCCAGGTAGCCTAGTGGCAGGTAGCCTAGCAGCAGGTAGCCTA
>CM062477.1:45783566-45808566 GCA_031479575.1 Coregonus ussuriensis | reverse complement strand
TGCTCCTTTTCTCTCTCTGCTCTCTGCTCTCTCTGCTCTCTCTACTCCCTCTGTCTCTATCTCTGTCTCTCTCTCTCTGCTCTCTCTCTCTCCCTCTATCTCTGCTCCTTTTCTCTCTCTGCTCTCTGCTCTCTCTGCTCTCTCTACTCCCTCTGTCTCTATCTCTCTCTCTCTCCCTCTCTGCTCTCTGTCACTCTCTGCTCTCGCGCTCTGTTCTCTCTCTCTCTCTCTGTTCTCTCTATCTGTCTGTCTCTGCTCTGTCTCTCTGTCTGTTCTATCTCTCTCTCTCTCTGTTCTCTGTTCTCTCTCTCTGCTCTCTCTGTGTTCTCTCTCTGCTCTCTCTCTCTCTGTTCTCTCTCTTTTTCTGCTCACTCACTCTGCTCTCTCTCTCTCTCTCTCTATCTCTGCTCTCTCTGCTCTATCTCTCTCTCTGCTCTCTCTCTGCTCTCTGCTCTCTCTCTGCTCTCTCTCTGCTCTCTCTCTGCTCTCTCTCTCCCTCTCTCTCTGCTCTCTCTCTGCTCTCTCTCTCTCTCTCTCTCTCTCTCTCTGCTCTGCTCTGCTCTCTCTCTGCTCTCTCTCTCTGCTCTCTGCTCTCTCTCTCTGCTCTCTCTCTCTCTCTCTCTCTCTGCGTTCTCTCTCTGCTCTATCTCTCTGCTCTCTGCTCTCTCTCTGCTCTCTCTCTCTGCTCTCTCTCTCTCTCTCTCTCTCTGCTCCCTCTCTCTCTCGGCTCTCTCTCTCTCTCTCTGCTCTCTGCTCTCTCTCTCTGCTCTCTCTCTCTCTCTCTGCTCTCTCTCTCTCTCTCTGCTCTCTGCTCTCTCTGCTCTCTCTCTGCTCTCTCTGCTCTCTCTCTCTCTGCTCTATCTCTGCTCTCTGCTCTCTCTCTGCTCTCTCTCTCTCTCTGCTCTCTCTCTGCTCGCTCTCTCTCTCTGCTCTCTCTCTCTCTCTGCTCTCTCTCTCTGCTCTCTCTCTCTCTCTCTCTCTCTCTCTGCTCTCTCATTGCTCTCTCTCTGCTCTATCTCTGCTCTATCTCTGCTCTCTGCTCTCTCTCTGCTCTCTGCTCTCTGCTCTCTCAATTCAATTCAATGTCAATTTCAATTCAATTTAAGGGCTTTATTGGCATGGGAAACATATGTTAACATTGCAAGTGAAGTAGATAGTAAACAAAAGCTCTCTCTCTGCTCTGTATCTGCTCTCTCTCTGCTCTCTATCTCTCTGCTCTCTCCCTCTCTGCTCTCGCTCTGCTCTCTCTCTGCTCTCTCTCTCTGCTCGATCTCTGCTCTCTCTGTCTCTGTCTCTCTCTCTGCTCCGTCTGCCTCTCTCTGCTCTGTCTCACTCTCTCTGCTCTCTCTCTGCTCTCTGCTCTCTCTCTGCTCTCCCTCTCTCTCTGATCTCTCTCTTCTCTCTCTCTGCTCTCCCTCTCACTGCTCTCTCTCTGCTCTCTCTCTCTCTCTCCCTCCCTCTCTGCTCTCTCTCTCTCTCTCTCTCGCTGCTCTCTCTCTGCTCTCTCTCTCCCTCTCTCTCTGCTCCTTTTCTCTCTCTGCTCTCTGCTCTCTCTGCTCTCTCTACTCCCTCTGTCTCTATCTCTCTCTCTCTCCCTCTCTGCTCTCTGTCTCTCTCTGCTCTCGCGCTCTGCTCTCTCTCTCTGCTCTCTCTCTCTGCTCGATCTCTGCTCTCTCTCTCTCTGTCTCTCTCTCTGCTCCGTCTGCCTCTCTCTGCTCTGTCTCACTCTCTCTGCTCTCTCTCTGCTCTCTGCGCTCTCTCTGCTCTCCCTCTCTCTGATCTCTCTCTTCTCTCTCTCTCTCTCCCTCCCTCTCTGCTCTCTCTCTCTCTCTCTCTGCTCTCTCTCTCTGCTCTCTCTCCCTCTCTCTCTGCTCCTTTTCTCTCTCTGCTCTCTGCTCTCTCTGCTCTCTCTACTCCCTCTGTCTCTATCTCTCTCTCTCTCCCTCTCTGCTCTCTGTCTCTCTCTGCTCTCGCTCTCTGCTCTCTCTCTCTGCTCTCTCTCTCTGCTCGATCTCTGCTCTCTCTCTCTCTGTCTCTCTCTCTGCTCCGTCTGCCTCTCTCTGCTCTGTCTCACTCTCTCTGCTCTCTCTCTGCTCTCTGCGCTCTCTCTGCTCTCCCTCTCTCTGATCTCTCTCTTCTCTCTCTCTCTCTCCCTCCCTCTCTGCTCTCTCTCTCTCTCTCTCTGCTCTCTCTCTCTGCTCTCTCTCCCTCTCTCTCTGCTCCTTTTCTCTCTCTGCTCTCTGCTCTCTCTGCTCTCTCTACTCCCTCTGTCGCTATCTCTGTCTCTCTCTCTCTCTGCTCTCTCTCTCTCTCTCCCTCTCTCTCTGCCCATTTTCTCTCTCTGCGCTCTCTCTACTCCCTCTGTCTCTATCTCTCTCTCTCTCCCTCTCTGCTCTCTGTCTATCTCTGCTCTCGCGCTCTGTTCTCTCTCTCTCTGTTCTCTCTATCTGTCCATCTCTCTCTGCTCTCTCTCTCTCTCTCTCTCTCTCTCTCTGCTCTCTCTCTCTCTGCTCTATCTCTGCTCTCCTCTCTGCTCTCTGCTCTCTGCTCTCTCAATTCAATTCAATGTCAATTTCAATTCAATTTAAGGGCTTTATTGGTATGGGAAACGTATGTTAACATTGCAAGTGAAGTAGATAGTAAGCAAAAGCTCTCTCTCTGCTCTGTCTCTGCTCTCTCTCTGCTCTCTATCTCTCTGCTCTCTCCCTCTCTTCTCTCTCTCTGCTCTCTCTCTGCTCTATCTCTCTGTCTCTCTCTCTGCTCCGTCTGCCTCTCTCTGCTTTGTCTCACTCTCTCTGCTCTCTCTCTGCTCTCTCTCTGCTCTCCCTCTCTCTCTGATCTCTCTCTTCTCTCTCTCTGCTCTCCCTCTCACTGCTCTCTCTCTGCTCTCTCTCTCTCTCTCTCCCTCCCTCTCTGCTCTCTCTCTCTCATTGCTCTCTCTCTGCTCTCTCTCTCTCTCTCCCTCTCTCTCTGCTCCTTTTCTCTCTCTGCTCTCTGCTCTCTCTGCTCTCTCTACTCCCTCTGTCTCTATCTCTGTCTCTCTCTCTCTCTGCTCTCTCTCTCTCCCTCTATCTCTGCTCCTTTTCTCTCTCTGCTCTCTGCTCTCTCTGCTCTCTCTACTCCCTCTGTCTCTATCTCTCTCTCTCTCCCTCTCTGCTCTCTGTCACTCTCTGCTCTCGCGCTCTGTTCTCTCTCTCTCTCTCTGTTCTCTCTATCTGTCTGTCTCTGCTCTGTCTCTCTGTCTGTTCTATCTCTCTCTCTCTCTGTTCTCTGTTCTCTCTCTCTGCTCTCTCTGTGTTCTCTCTCTGCTCTCTCTCTCTCTGTTCTCTCTCTTTTTCTGCTCACTCACTCTGCTCTCTCTCTCTCTCTATATCTCTGCTCTCTCTGCTCTATCTCTCTCTCTGCTCTCTGCTCTCTCTCTGCTCTCTCTCTCTGCTCTCTCTCTGCTCTGTCTCTCCCTCTCTCTCTGCTCTCTCTCTGCTCTCTCTCTCTCTCTCTCTGCTCTCTCTCTCTCTCTCTGCTCTGCTCTCTCTCTGCTCTCTCGCTCTGCTCTCTGCTCTCTCTCTCTGCTCTCTCTCTCTCTCTCTCTCTCTGCTTTCTCTCTCTGCTCTATCTCTCTGCTCTCTGCTCTCTCTCTGCTCTCTCTCTCTGCTCTCTCTCTCTCTGCTCTCTCTCTGCTCTCTCTCTCTCTCTGCTCTCTCTCTCTCTCTGCTCTCTCTCTCTCTCTCTCTCTCTGCTCTGTCTCTCTCTCTGCTCTCTCTCTCTCTCTCTCTCTCTGCTCTCGCTCTCTGCTCTCTCTCTGCTCACTCTCTCTCTCTGCTCTCTCTCTGCTCTATGCTCTCTCTCTCTCTCTCTCTCTCTCTCTCTCTCTGCTCTCTCTCTCTCTCGGCTCTCTCTCTCTCTCTCTGCTCTCTGCTCTCTCTCTCTGCTCTCTCTCTCTCTCTCTGCTCTCTCTCTCTCTCTCTGCTCTCTCTGCTCTCTCTCTGCTCTCTCTGCTCTCTCTCTCTATCTCTGCTCTCTGCTCTCTCTCTGCTCTCTCTCTCTCTCTCTGCTCTCTCTCTGCTCGCTCTCTCTCTCTGCTCTCTCTCTCTCTCTCTGCTCTCTCTCTCTGCTCTCTCTCTCTCTCTCTCTCTCTCTCTGCTCTCTCTGCTCTCTCTCTGCTCTATCTCTGCTCTATCTCTGCTCTCTGCTCTCTCTCTGCTCTCTGCTCTCTGCTCTCTCAATTCAATTCAATGTCAATTTCAATTCAATTTAAGGGCTTTATTGGCATGGGAAACGTATGTTAACATTGCAAGTGAAGTAGATAGTAAACAAAAGCTCTCTCTCTCTGCTCTGTATCTGCTCTCTCTCTGCTCTCTATCTCTCTGCTCTCTCCCTCTCTGCTCTCGCTCTGCTCTCTCTCTGCTCTCTCTCTCTGCTCGATCTCTGCTCTCTCTCTCTCTGTCTCCCTCTCTGCTCCGTCTGCCTCTCTCTGCTCTGTCTCACTCTCTCTGCTCTCTCTCTGCTCTCTGCTCTCTCTCTGCTCTCCCTCTCTCTCTGATCTCTCTCTTCTCTCTCTCTGCTCTCCCTCTCACTGCTCTCTCTCTGCTCTCTCTCTCTCTCTCCCTCCCTCTCTGCTCTCTCTCTCTCTCGCTGCTCTCTCTCTGCTCTCTCTCTCCCTCTCTCTCTGCTCCTTTTCTCTCTCTGCTCTCTGCTCTCTCTGCTCTCTCTACTCCCTCTGTCTCTATCTCTGTCTCTCTCTCTCTGCTCTCTCTCTCTCTCTCTCCCTCTCTCTCTGCTCCTTTTCTCTCTCTGCTCTCTGCTCTCTCTGCTCTCTCTACTCCCTCTGTCTCTATCTCTCTCTCTCTCCCTCGCTGCTCTCTGTCTCTCTCTGCTCTCGCGCTCTGCTCTCTCTCTCTGCTCTCTCTCTCTCTCTCTCTCTCTCTCTCTCTCTCCTCTCTCTCTGCTCTCTCCCTCTCTCTCTCTGCTCTCTGCACTCTCTCTCTGGTCTCTCTCTCTCTCTCTCTCTCTCTCTCTCTCTCTCTCTCTCTCTCTGTCTCTCTCTCTGCTCTCTCTCTCTCTCTCTCTCTGCTCTCTCTCTGCTCTCTCTCTGCTCTCTCTCTCTCTGCTCTATGCTCTCTCTCTCTCTCTCTCTCTCTCTCTCTCTCTCTCTCTCTCTCGCTCTCTCTCTCTGCTCTCTCTCTGCTCTCTCTATCTCTCGGCTCTCTCTCTCTCTCTCTCTGCTCTCTGCTCTCTCTCTCTGCTCTCTCTCTCTCTGCTCTCTCTCTCTCTCTCTGCTCTCTCTGCTCTCTCTCTCTCTGCTCTCTCTGCTCTCTCTCTCTCTGCTCTCTCTCTCTCTCTGCTCTATCTCTGCTCTCTGCTCTCTCTCTGCTCTCTCTCTCTCTCGGCTCTCTCTCTACTCTCTCTCTCTCTATCTCTCTCTCTCTCTCTCTCTCTGCTCTCTCTGCTCTCTGCTCTCTGCTCTCTGCTCTCTGCTCTCTCAATTCAATTCAATGTCAATTTCAATTCAATGTAAGGGCTTTATTGGCATGGGAAACGTATGTTAACATTGCAAGTGAAGTAGATAGTAAACAACAGTTATCTCTCTGCTCTGTCTCTGCTCTCTCTCTGCTCTCTATCTCTCTGCTCTCTCCCTCTCTGCTCTCTCTCTGCTCTCTCTCTGCTCTCTCTCTCTGCTCGATCTCTGCTCTCTCTCTCTCTGTCTCTCTCTCTGCTCCGTCTGCCTCTCTCTGCTCTGTCTCACTCTCTCTGCTCTCTCTCTGCTCTCTACTCTCTCTCTGCTCCCCCTCTCTCTCTGATCTCTCTCTTCTCTTTCTCTGCTCTCCCTCTCACTGCTCTCTCTCTGCTCTCTCTCTCTCTCTCCCTCCCTCTCTGCTCTCTCTCTCTCTCTCTCGCTCTCGCTGCTCTCTCTCTGCTCTCTCTCTCCCTCTCTCTCTGCTCCTTTTCTCTCTCTGCTCTCTGCTCTCTCTGCTCTCTCTACTCCCTCTGGCTCTATCTCTGTCTCTCTCTCTCTCTGCTCTCTCTCTCTCTCTCTCTCCCTCTCTCTCTGCTCCTTTTCTCTCTCTGCTCTCTGCTCTCTCTGCTCTCTCTACTCCCTCTGTCTCTATCTCTCTCTCTCGCTCTCTGCTCTCTGTCTCTCTCTGCTCTCTCTCTCTGTTCTCTCTATCTGTTCTCTCTGTCCATCTCTCTCTCTCTCTCTCTCTCTCTCTCTGTTCTCTCTGTCCATCTCTCTCTGCTCTCTCTCTCTCTCTCTCTGCTCTCTCTGCTCTATCTCTGCTCTCTGCTCTCTCTCTGCTCTCTGCTCTCTGCTCTCTCAATTCAATTCAATGTCAATTTCAATTCAATTTAAGGGCTTTATTGGCATGGGAAACGTATGTTAACATTGCAAGTGAAGTAGATAGTAAACAAAAGCTCTCTCTCTGCTCTGTCTCTGCTCTCTCTCTGCTCTCTATCTCTCTACTCTCTCCCTCTCTGCTCTCTCTCTGCTCTCTCTCTGCTCTCTCTCTCTGTCTCTCTCTCTGCTCCGTCTGCCTCTCTCTGCTCTGTCTCACTCTCTCTGCTCTCTCTCTCTGCTCTCTGCTCTCTCTCTGCTCTCCCTCTCTCTCTGATCTCTCTCTTCTCTCTCTCTGCTCTCCCTCTCACTGCTCTCTCTCTGCTCTCTCTCTCTCTCGCTGCTCTCTCTCTGCTCTCTCTCTCTCTCTCTCTCCCTCTCTCTCTGCTCCTTTTCTCTCTCTGCTCTCTGCTCTCTCTACTCCCTCTGTCTCTATCTCTGTCTCTCTCTCTCTCTGCTCTCTCTCTCTCTCTCTCTTTCCCTCTCTCTCTGCTCCTTTTCTCTCTTTGCTCTCTGCTCTCTCTGCTCTCTCTACTCCCTCTGTCTCTATCTCTCTCTCTCTCTCTCTCTCCCTCTCTGCTCTCTGTCTCTCTCTGCTCTCGCGCTCTGTTCTCTCTCTCTCTCTCTCTCTCTCTCTCTCTGTTCCCTCTATCTGCTCTCTCTGTGTTCTCTCTCTGCTCTCTCTCTGTTCTCTCTCTCTTTTTCTGCTCACTCACTCTGCTCTCTCTCTCTCTCTCTCTTTCCCTCTCTCTCTGCTCCTTTTCTCTCTTTGCTCTCTGCTCTCTCTGCTCTCTCTACTCCCTCTGTCTCTATCTCTCTCTCTCTCTCTCTCTCCCTCTCTGCTCTCTGTCTCTCTCTGCTCTCGCGCTCTGTTCTCTCTCTCTCTCTCTCTCTCTCTCTCTCTCTCTGTTCCCTCTATCTGCTCTCTCTGTGTTCTCTCTCTGCTCTCTCTCTGTTCTCTCTCTCTTTTTCTGCTCACTCACTCTGCTCTCTCTCTGTTCTCTCTCTCTCTCTCTCTCTCTCTCTCTGCTCTCTCTCTCTGATCTCTCTCTCTCTCTGCTCTGTCTCTCTCTCTCTTTCTGCTCTCTCTCTCCCTCTCTGCTCTCTGTCTCTCTTTGCTCTCGCTCTCTGTTCTCTCTCTCTCTGTTCTCTCTGTCTATCTCTTTGCTCTGTCCATCTCTCTCTGCTCTCTCTCTCTCTCTTTCTCTGTTCTCTCTCTCTGTTCTCTCTGTTCTCTCTCTCTCTCTCTCTCTCTACTCTCTGTCTCTCGCTCTCTGCTCTCTCTGTTCTCTCTCTCTCGTTCTGTTCTCTCTCTCTCTTCTCTCTCTTTCTGTTCTCTCTCTCTGTCTCTTTTCTCTCTGTTCTCTCTCTGTTCTGTCTCTCTCACTCTCTGGTCTCTGCTTGCTCTCTCTCTCTGCTCTCGCTCAATTTTCAATTCAATTCAGTAGACTTTATTGACAAGGCAAGTTAAATTACTTATATTGTCAAAAAATTGTGGGACCAACAGCAGTAAGGCATCAATAATAATAGTAGTAGTGGAAATGGGATGACCATTAACAGCAACTACAACAACAATATTAATGAGAATAACAATACATTAAAGCAGTAGTAGTAGACCAGTCTCAACCTGACTGAGAAGCCACGTGACATGGTATGAAAGCCAAAACTAAACTAAACAGGAAAGATTGTTGACATTACATTGCACTTGTCACTGGCTGTCCCTCAGGTTGTGGCAGGAGGACACATATTTGGCTGCCAAAACTGCACATTTTGGCTTTTCACCCAATAAATATTAGATTTTTTCTTCATCTTTTATAGTTTCAAATGCTTTGTACTGAATGATAATGTGTGTGTGTGTGTGTGTGTGTGTGTGTGTGTGTGTGTCTCTGTGTGTGTGTGTGTGTGTGTGTGTGTGTGTGTGTGTGTGTGCGTATCTGTGCGTGTGTGTCCCCCTCTCTCTCTCTTTCCCTCTCTCTCTCTCTAGGTGATAGTGTCGACTTCATCTGTGACACCAATGAGTCACCATCACTGCATCCCAAATGGAAACCGTATTCCCTTTCATAGTGCACTATGGGCCCTGGCCCAAAAGTAGTGCACTGTTTAGGGAATAAGGGTGCTGTTTGGGACACAGCCCGTGTACGTGGTTTAGCGTCTTGAGCTAATCTCCTATTTGAAAATAAACGACAGCAGAGTGCTGATAAAGCCAGAACAAAGCTGTCTAGGATCGTTTCAGTTAAACGACGGCAGAGTGCGGATAAAGCCAGAACAAAGCTGTCTAGGATCGTTTCAGTCTGAAATATGCTACTCTAAAGGTTATGCTGTAAACCATGTCTACATATCGCTGTCTAAAAGAGTTGAAAGTATTTTTTTGTTTATTTGACCAATTAGGTGAATTGCGTCCCCCCGTAATGGCACCCTATTCTCTCTATAAGTGCACTACATTTCACCGGGGCCCATGGGGGAATAGGGTGCGATTTGGGAAGGGCCTGTACGTATGTTGTGGCCTTCTGCTGGTTTCAGCTGCTCTTTAATAGACTAAACGAGCCTAACTGAGGGTAAGCTGAATTGAGTATGATAGTTGGACCACAGCAGTATTTGAAGCCTTTAAATTGGACATGCTTACAGAACCACTCAGCCCTGCTTCTTATAGCACTCTCCCTCTCCACCCAGGAGAAACAGGAATTAGTTCAGTGTTTATTCCTGGTAACTCAAACTAATAGGTCTCTGTTGTTGTTTGCAATGGACTATAGTATTAGCTATTTCCCCCCTTATTCAATTATGCATTCACAGCTTTATTGTATCCCTCTAGAGGGGATATGACTATTGTTATTTCCCCCCTTTATTCAATTATGTATTCACAGCTTTATTGAATCTCTAGAGGGGATATGACTATTGACTATTGTTGCTTGGGGCTCTGCTCTGCTCTCACATTTTAAAATTCAACAACTTCAGAAACTTATTGTGCTCCCACTCAGACAGCCTCCCTATCTAAACCTGAGGATGCGTCCCAAATTACACCCTATTCCCTACACAGTGCACTACACACGACCAGAGCCTCACGGGCCCTGGTCAAAAGCAGTGCACTATATAGGGAAAAGGGTGTAATTTGGGAGGCAGAAACAGCGTCTCTTTCGCTTGGTGCTTCTCAGCTCCTGTGCTGCAACATGCAATTTGGAGCTGTCCAGAATGATATCCATGACAGTCTGTCTGATAGTTCCTTCATAGACCAACAATCATCAGATTTGCTCATGGCCCCCAGAGCCCTGCATACAGAGAAACAAGGGGTAGGTCCAAAACGCCATCCTATTGCCTATATAGTCCACTACTTTTTGACCAGAGACCTATGACCTATATAGTCAATAGGGTGTAATTTGGGACACAGAACAAGGTCTTCAGTTTGATCAGCTCTGGTAGTTCAGATGTCGTCACGGTCAGACCACAGTGGATATGTCTCAAATGGCACACTATTCCCCATTTAGTGCACTAAATAGTTCAGATGTCATCACAGCAGCCAGTGGTTGTGTCCCCGAATGGCACCCTATTCCCTGGTCAGAAGTAGCATATACACATATGTCAGATCTTAATTTGACCCGTTTTGTCACAGGAGTGAAATAATCCTGCAGCAGGAGGATTTGAATGTCTAAATAAATATTTAGAATCGCAGCCAGGGGGCACCTGGAAGCGGTGTTTGTATTATACCTTAGACCTGTGGTTCTCAGACCTCTCATCGGGGACACGCACGCACGCACGCACGCGTTTCACAATATTGTTGTAGCCCTGAACTAACTGACCTGATTCACCTATTTAAGGGCTTGATGATTAGTTGACCAGTTGAAATGAGGTGTTGAATAGTTAAAATACATCGGAACGGATGGGGGGTCCCAGAGGAGAGGCTGGAGATCCCCTGCCCTGGACTGCAGGTCCACTGGGCGCCATTTTAAGAAGGTCCCTGCAGGTCCACTGTGCGCCATTTTAAGAAGGTCCCTGCAGGTCCACTGGGCGCCATTTTAAGAAGGTCACTGCAGGCTACATGCAGCTATAGCAGGTTTTGTGTGTCTTCTTCTGTTGTACTGGATTATAATACTGTAAATTGACATATTTGTAGGGGGGGGGGGGGTGAGTGAGTGCATTCTCTGTTAAATGATATGTTCAAGGTAAGCATTTGGCATAGCATTAATAAATCATTGGACAAATAACAATTTGATTGTGAGCGCATATCAAACATAAAGAAATTACTATCAGTAATAAAGGTTAAAGTTCATAGAACATGAACAGACCTAAAGAGAAAATAAACGACAAAATAGAAAATAAACTCTATGTTGTGATTCAGGTCGGAGATTTTGAGATGGAAAATTAAAAACTTCAGAGGACTTTTAAGCCTTGAATACGTTGCACGTTTGTCCTTTCACTTTTGATTAATGCACTGAATGAGTGGAGGAGTTCCACAATCTGATCGTCAATTGTTTAGTTTACTTACAGTAGATATACATTAGACCTACAGGTTAATTGCATTTATTTCAATGTTTTCAAGAAGTTAAATGAATTTACATGTAAAAAAAATAAATGTCTCAGCTCAACTAAATCGTCTTTGGATAAAAATGCATAAACATTTTGACAGCTTTATGAAATGAACATATACTGTACTTATTAAAGCCACACAATACAGGCTTTCAATGCACAACAAGGATGACTTCAAAGGCCGGCCTCAAACTGAATATACAGTATGCTGCTGTAGCCGGCGCACAACAGCTTAGCAATGGAAATCTCATCTAAGGGCCATCTACACCAAAGGCCAGAACTATATTGACAAATTATACATTGCCTAACTATAAAAAAAAACGTGGGCGAGCATCCACACCAGTTTACCGTTCTACAGCCTCGTCACACACCTGTCAATCAACTGATCAACGCACCCTACTGCAGTATGCATGGTGCTGACACAGAGAACAACACTATCAGGGTAGGGTGACATAGAGAACAACACTATCAGGGTAAAGTGACACAGAGAACAACACTATCAGGGTAGGGTGACACAGAGAACAACACTATCAGGGTAAAGTGACACAGACAACAACACTATCAGGGTAAAGTGACACAGACAACAACACTATCAGGGTATAGTGACACAGACAACAACAACTATCAGGGTATAGTGACACAGAGAACAACACTATCAGGGTATAGTGACACAGAGAACAACACTATCAGGGTATAGTGACACAGACAACAACACTATCAGGGTAGGGTGACACAGACAACAACAACTATCAGGGTATAGTGACACAGACAACAACAACTATCAGGATAGGGTGCCATTAAGGACAGATATCAATCTGTAGTGTCCAACACGTTCACAGCACCATGTTTCCATTCTGGACAGCCTACAGTAATTACATGGATGCTGTAAGAGTAGGAGTACAGTACAGTTTAGGACTTATTGTAGGAGTGGGAGGTTGTTGTTCCCACCACTGAGTGTAGCAAGACAAGACAGTTGATGATGATGATGATGATGATGATGAAGATGATCCATGTTGTATGTGTAACCCCCCATGGGGAGGGACACAGCAGCGCTGTGTGACAGTGTGTGCGTGTGCGTGTGTGTGTGCGTGTGTGCGTGTGTGCGTGTGCGCGTGTGCGTGTGTGTGTGTGTGTGTGTGCGTGTGCGTGTGTGCGTGTGCGTGTGCGTGTGTGCGTGCGTGGTAAGTGAGGTCTGCAGCTGCCTAACCTTCCGTCAGACTGCAGGCGTGATGGACAGACAGACAGACACCTCCGCTGCAGTAGATTGATGGCCCAGAGCTCCAGAGCTGGCTGTCTGGACAGATTAACCATCAATACTGGCCTGAAACCTGGAAGCTGGAACCTGGAACTCTGAGTAGAGCACAGCTGCGTCCCAAATGGCACCCTATTCCCCATAGGGCTCTGGTCAAAATGTGTGCACTATGTAGGGAATAGGGTGCCATTTGAGACCCAGCCCAGGGTTAGCCAGGAACACCTGAAACCTGCTTCTAGAATAGAAAAGAACTGTAATGCTCTCACGGCCCCCTCTTACGAGACAGCAACAAGTAAATAAATAAATCAGCCAGCTACTGTCACGGAGGAGAGTGGTATGTTGTATAATCATCCTGAAGGAAACTATCAGCTAAGACAACAACAAGTTCTGTTCTCCTCTCATATTACAGACTAGCGTTTGATGACTCATTGTGTGTGTGCTTGTTTGTGCGTGTGTGTGTGCTTGTTTGTGGTTGTTTGTGCATGTGTGTGGGTGTAAGTGTGTGTGTGTGAGTAGGTTTGTTGCGTAGAGCTGTTTACTTCAATGTAGCTGCCTCAAATCCTAGCAGAGTGTTTCAGTGCTTGGTACAGTACTGTCCTGTATGTGGTCGTTCTACAGAAGAGGTGCAAATTGGAGGTTGAGGAAAGAAATGTATCCTATTTTTCCCCAAACTTTCAGCACACGTCTTCCAACATGCCAGGTAGACATATATACTACTGACACACTTTGTTTGTATTGCCTATTTTAAAATATGTGACCCATTTCAGGAAGCTAGGTGTATGTCGCACATCATTACCTCACAGGAAAGGCATTTGGACGTCTTTTTTTTTTATATATCAAAATGCGTTTTGGGGCAGAAATGCCTTCTGGAACATGTGAACTTTCATGTGCCTTAATAACAAACTTGTATTCCATCTGTAAATACAAATTAAATGGTTAAATTATGAGCCTTGTTGGTTTAGCCACTGAAAAAGACATGGATCTTCCCACTAGCAATGATTGGCTGAGATAATGGATGGGCTGGATATGCCGGGAGATTACTTTGGATTGGTCTGCCATGTAGCACGCTTCTGTCTAAAATGTGAGCTGCTCAGTATGTGTTGATAGTCCTTTCTACCACGTTTTTTTTTTTGAAAAGATATAACGTTTGCCACCGAGAACTACAAAAGTTTTGCTACTTTTCTCGACAACATTGATGCCCTGAATTTAGCAGGCGCTATCGGCAGATCAGTTGGAAAAAGTTGTGATTGGCTACTTTCTGCACACGCCACTGTCAGTGTAAAGCAGTGTAAAGCAGAGTGACTTGACACAAACAAAACGGAGTTACAGTAAATGGTTCCAGTCTGCCATGAAGCGTTTATCCATATATACGGGTAAGAGTCTAGCTATATTTTGACTCCCGAGTGGCGCAGTGGTCTAAGGCTGTGCTACTAGAGATCCTGGTTCGAGTCCAGGCTCTGTCACAGCCGGCCGCGACCGGGAGACCCATGGGTGGCGCACAATTGGTCCAGCGTCGTCCAAGGTAGGGAAGGGTTTGGCCGGCAGGGATGTGGGTTTGTTTCCCATGGGGGGCCAGTATAAAAAATTTAAAATTAAAAACATGTATGCACTCACTAACTGTAAGTCGCTCTGGATAAGAGCGTCTGCTAAATGACTAAAATGTAAAACATTTATTTTCAGATATTATACGTATTGTCAGAAAGTCATTTTCATTGCAAGTTAAAGCGTACTGTTAGCTAGCTAACGTTAGCTGTCTGGCTCACTAGCTAAAGTTACGTATATGATCTGTGTAGTAATATTATTAGAATCAGGAATCGATTTGCATTGCTAGTTATAGCCTAATGCTAGCAAGCTAGCTAAATCCCTTTATCTATGTTTATTTATGGCAAAATAACAACAGGCATTTTGGTGTCAATCATAGAGATAAATGGAGGACTCTAGGTGGATATCATTGCCATTGAGGGTTTCCACCGTTTAAAACTGGTCAACTGGGTGGGGATTCCTATGGGTTGGGAGTGATCAGCCAAATGATCAGACAGCATTATCTTCTTCAAATTGGGTTGCCTATGGTTTGTAAACCAAAGGTAATATCCAGGAGCCAAGATTTACACCAGGACATTGGTCCCAAGATCCAGAACCGGACCCAGACCCAGTGAGTTGAGACCATGACAAGTTAAAGACCAAATGTATGTGGTATCAGACCAAGAACACTGATCAAGAGTCCATGGGCCATTTCTTCAATTGTAAGAAACTCAAGTAGAGTAAACTACAGTACAATACAGTAGAATAGAGTAGAGTAGAATACAGTAGAATAGAGTAGAGTAGAGTAGAATACAGTAGAATAGAGTACAATACAGTAGAGTACAGTACAGTAGGTTATAAAACAATATCCGAAACTTTGAACATCCCACACAGCAACAGTAAATCCATTATTCAAAAATTGAAAGAATATGGCACCACAACATACCTGCCAAGAGAGGGCCGCCCACCAAAACTCACGGACCAGGCAAGGAGGGCATTATTCCGAGAGACAACAAAGACACCAAATATAACCCTGAAGGAGCTGAAAAGCTCCACAGCGGAGCTTCGAGTATCTGTCCATAGGACCACTTTAAGCCGTACACTCCACAGAGCTGGGCTTTATGGAAGAGTGGCCAGAAAAAAAGCCATTGCTTAAAGAAAAAAATAAGCAAACACGTTTGGTGTTCGCCAAAAGGCATGTGGGAGACTCCCCAAACATATGGAAGAAGGTACTCTGGTCAGATGAGACTAAAATTGAGCTTTTGGCCATCAAGGAAAACGCTATGTCTGGCGCAAACCCAACACCTCTCATTACCCTGAGAACACCATCCCCACAGTGAAGCATGGTGGTGGCAGCATCATGCTGTGGGGATGTTTTTCATCGGCAGGGACTGGGAAACTGGTCAGAATTGAAGGAATGATGGATGGCGCTAAATACAGGGAAATTCTTGAGGGAAACCTGTTTCAGTCTTCCAAAGATTTGAGACTGGGACAGGAGGTTCACCTTCCAGCAGGACAATGACCCTAAGCATACTGCTAAAGCAACACTCAAGTGGTTTAAGGGGAAATATTTAAATGTCTTGGAATGGCCTAGTCAAAGCTCAGACCTCAATCCAATTGAGAATCTGTGGTATGACTTAAAGATTGCTGTACACCAGCGGAACCCATCCAACTTGAAGGAGCTGGAGTTTTGCCTTGAAGAATGGGCAAAAATCCCAGTGGCTAGATGTGCCAAGCTTATAGAGACATTCTCCAAGTGACTTGCAGCTGTAATTGCTGCAAAAAGTGGCTCTACAAAGTATTGACTTTGGGGGGACGAATTGTTATGCACGCTCAAGTTTTCCGTTTTTTTTGTCTTATTTCTTGTTTGTTACAAAATAAAAAAAAGATTATCCATCTTCAAAGTGATAGGTATGTTGTGTAAATCAAATGATACAAACCCCAAAAAAATCCATTTTAATTCCAGGTTGTAAGGCAACAAAATAGGAAAAATGCCAAGGGCGGTGAATACATTCGCAAGCGACTGTATACATTGACTTTCTCCTAATGAAGTTCTGCATGATTTACAAGCTATAACCTTCTCACAGTCCATAATATTCTCATATACCTATCAGACCTATCAGACAAACTGTTCTTGTACTTTGACTACATTAAGACCTGGACTACATTAGGACCTGGATCACATTAGGACCTGGACTACATTAGGACCTGGACTACATTAGGACCTGGACCACATTAGGACCTGGACCACATTATGACCTGGACTACATTATGACCTGGACTACATTAGGACCTGGACTACATTAGGACCTGGACCACATTAGGACCTGGACTACATTAGGACCTGGACCACATTAGGACCTGGACTACATTAAGACCTGGACTACATCAGGACCTGGACCACATTATGACCTGGACTACATTAGGACCTGGACTACATTAGGACCTGGACTACATTAGGACCTGGACCACATTAGGACCTGGACTACATTAGGACCTGTTGGACTACATTACCCACACATCTGTTCTGGGGTAAACATCCCATAGTGCAGCATACCTTGACCCGGTAGCTAGGTTGGCACCAAATTGACATTGATAACCCTCCATAATGTTGTGACGTGATGTGGCATTGATAACCCTCCATAATGTTGTGACGTGATGTTGCACTGATAACCCTCCATAATGCTGTGACGTGATGTTGCATTGATAACCCTCCATAATGTTGTGACGTGATGTTGCATTGATAACCCTCCATAATGTTGTGACGTGATGTTGCATTGATAACCCTCCATAATGTTGTGACGTGATGTTGCACTGATAACCCTCCATAATGTTGTGACGTGATGTTGCATTGATAACCCTCCATAATGTTGTTGCATTGATAACCCTCCATAATGTTGTTGCATTGATAACCCTCCATAATGCTGTGGCATGATGTTGCATTGATAACCCTCCATAATGTTGTTGCATTGATAACCCTCCATAATGTTGTGATGTGATGTTGCATTGATAACCCTCCATAATGTTGTTGCATTGATAACCCTCCATAATGTTGTTGCATTGATAACCCTCCATAATGTTGTGATGTGATGTTGCATTGATAACACTCCATAATGTTGTTGCATTGATAACCCTCCATAATGTTGTGATGTGATGTTGCATTGATAACACTCCATAATGTTGTTGCATTGATAACCCTCCATAATGCTGTGGCATGATGTTGCATTGATAACCCTCCATAATGTTGTTGCAGTGATAACCCTCCATAATGTTGTGGCATGATGTTGCACTGATAACCCTCCATAATGTTGTGACGTGATGTTGCACTGATAACCCTCCATAATGTTGTGACGTGATGTTGCACTGATAACCCTCCATAATGTTGTGGCATGATGTTGCACTGATAACCCTCCATAATGTTGTGATGTGATGTTGCATTGATAACCCTCCATAATGTTGTGGCATGATGTTGCACTGATAACCCTCCATAATGTTGTGGCATGATGTTGCATTGATAACCCTCCATAATGTTGTGGCATGATGTTGCACTGATAACCCTCCATAATGTTGTGACGTGATGTTGCATTGATAACCCTCCATAATGTTGTGGCATGATGTTGCATTGATAACCCTCCATAATGTTGTGGCATGATGTTGCACTGATAACCCTCCATAATGCTGTGATGTGGTGTTGCATTGATAACCCTCCATAATGCTGTGACGTGATGTTGCATTGATAACCCTCCATAATGTTGTGGCATGATGTTGCATTGATAACCCTCCATAATGTTGTGACGTGATGTTGCACTGATAACCCTCCATAATGTTGTGACGTGATGTTGCATTGATAACCCTCCATAATGTTGTGACGTGATGTTGCACTGATAACCCTCCATAATGTTGTGACGTGATGTTGCATTGATAACCCTCCATAATGTTGTGGCATGATGTTGCACTGATAACCCTCCATAATGTTGTGGCATTGATAACCCTCCATAATGTTGTGGCATGATGTTGCATTGATAACCCTCCATAATGCTGTGGCGTGATGTTGCATTGATAACCCTCCATAATGTTGTGGCATGATGTTGCATTGATAACCCTCCATAATGTTGTGACGTGATGTGGCACTGATAACCCTCCATAATGCTGTGACGTGATGTTGCATTGATAACCCTCCATAATGTTGTGACGTGATGTTGCATTGATAACCCTCCATAATGTTGTGGCATGATGTTGCACTGATAACCCTCCATAATGTTGTGACGTGATGTTGCACTGATAACCCTCCATAATGTTGTGATGTGATGTTGCACTGATAACCCTCCATAATGCTGTGACGTGATGTTGCATTGATAACCCTCCATAATGCTGTGACGTGATGTTGCATTGATAACCCTCCATAATGTTGTGGCATGATGTTGCACTGATAACCCTCCATAATGTTGTGACGTGATGTTGCATTGATAACCCTCCATAATGTTGTGGCATGATGTTGCATTGATAACCCTCCATAATGTTGTGGCGTGATGTTGCACTGATAACCCTCCATAATGTTGTGGCGTGATGTTGCACTGATAACCCTCCATAATGTTGTTGCATTGATAACCCTCCATAATGCTGTGACGTGATGTTGCATTGATAACCCTCCATAATGCTGTGACACATCTGTACAACATTGACACAACACATCATATTTAGACCAGAGCCCTATTCAAAAGTAGTGAACTACAGAATAAGGGGAATAGGGCACCATTTAGGATGCATCCAGAGAGAGCCTGTCAGGTGGACCGAACCAAATCACCCCTCCAACGGGGGACGCAAGGCTCGCACGGACCATGTACTTAATTAATATTCATATTTCAGGGAGCGAGAGAGAAAGTGCACTCAACACACTTTTCCTCCCCGTACCGTCGCTTACCATTATTTCTGACACCAGCAGCTTGGTTCAACATGACCACTGCTGGCTATCTGGGCCGGGATGGATCTGAACGCCTAAGGCTTGCTAATGAACGTCACCTAGTCACAGGTACTTTTCCATGGAAGTCATGACCATCTTGGGCTCTGTGTCGTAGAGCGGTTCCATATTCATGACCATGTTGGTCTCACTGTGTCGTAAGGCAGTTATATATTACATTTACATTTACATTTACGTCATTTAGCAGACGCTCTTATCCAGAGCGACTTAGAAATTGGTGCATTCACCATATAGCCAGTGGGATCACCACTTTACAATGTGTTTTTTTTTTGGGGGGGGGGGGGGGGGGGGGGGGGGGGTAAGGGGGGGGTAGAAGGATTACTTTATTCTATCCCAGGTATTCCTTAAAGAGGTGGGGTTTCAAGTGTCTCCGGAAGGTGGTCAGTGATTCCGCTGTCCTGGGCAGTTATATATTCATGACCATGTCGGTCTCACTGTGTCGTAGGGCAGTTATATATTCAAGATAAATATTCTGCTTGTGAACAAGCTATATCCTCCTTCCTGTTTGGGTAAGGTATGCTTTTAAAATAATAGACATGATATGAATCATCATGAATAATGAATCACTGTCTGCTACTATATCAGGTCTTGTCTAATTTGACATAGTTTGCGGCCAAGAATAAAAGGCTGTGGTTCGATAAGACAGGAGGAGACAGAGCACAGCTGTGTTACTGTGACACAGGAGGAGACAGATGGAGCTGAGTTACTGTGACACAGGAGGAGACAGATGGAGCTGAGTTACTGTGACACAGGAGGAGGCAGATGGAGCTGAGTTACTGTGACACAGGAGGAGACAGAGCACAGCTGTGTTACTGTGACACAGGAGGAGACAGATGGATCTGAGTTACTGTGACACAGGAGAAGGCAGATGGAGCTGTGTTACTGTGACACAGGAGGAGACAGATGGATCTGAGTTACTGTGACACAGGAGGAGACAGATGGATCTGAGTTACTGTGACACAGGAGGAGACAGATGGATCTGTGTTACTGTGACACAGGAGGAGACAGATGGATCTGAGTTACTGTGACACAGGAGGAGACAGGTGGATCTGTGTTACTGTGACACAGGAGGAGACAGATGGATCTGTGTTACTGTGACACAGGAGGAGACAGATGGATCTGTGTTACTGTGACACAGGAGGAGAAAGATGGATCTGTGTTACTGTGACACAGGAGGAGACAGATGGATCTGTGTTACTGTGACACAGGAGGAGACAGATGGATCTGAGTTACTGTGACACAGGAGGAGACAGGTGGAGTTGTGATACTGTGACACAGGAGGAGACAGATGGAGATGTGATACTGTGACACAGGAGGAGACAGGTGGAGCTGCAGTTTGACAGGACAGAGCAGTGGATCTACGGTGTCTCCAGTGGAGTGGATCATCTTCACAGCAGGGTTGTTCTCCTTCACTGTAGTTATTGAGCCGTGAATTCCCTGGCCTCATCCCCGTGACACACACACACAGGCAAGCTCCCACAGACAGACAGACACACACACACACACACACCAGGCCGTTCTCGTATGGAATATGTTTCCTGGGTGCATAACTGCAGGCACCAGATTACGACGCCCAGTTGTCAATTTGTCCACTAGGGGCAACGCGAGCGCCTATTTTCTGCCAGGGTGTTGTGGATGGGGTTAGAGGAAGGGCTTAAACCACTAGCTACGGCTCAGAGGATCGCAGGTTCAATCCCAGTCACTCGTTTATTTTTTTTGACCCTATCTGAAATCTTAACCCTTACCTTAACCACTCTGAATTAATGCCTAAACTTAACCGTCAAGTTTTTTTTCCTGTTTTAACCCTTATCCCAAACCTTAATCCTTACCTTAAAGCTGAGATCTGCTGGTCGCCCCAGGCACATTTCTTCTTGTTTATGTTTTGTTTATCAAACGGAGGAGAGGAGCATCCAGCGTTGTGGTAAAACCAACTCTGCTGTTCTATCGCGCTTGCAATGATGTGCAAGGATGTGCAATATTTTTTGAGGGGGGAAAAAATACAGTGTTCATTGTTCTTTGTTGTTATAATATCGCAAACAGTCGTGGTGGTTTCATCGCAACGGTCTCCAACTTTAACCACTCGGAATGAATGCCTAAACTTAACCGTATAGCTGAGTTTTGGTTTCACTTTTCGCAATTTGACTGACAGCTAACATCCGTCAAAATAGTTTGTAATTAATAGGCGACACAGTGCTTAATCTACAGGCAGCACCACATACGGCCCCACAGTGCATAATTAATACCGCCCCACAGTGCATATCTCTGTTGATGCAGTTATGCACAGGGCCTGCATTTTATTCGTTTCTTGAGTTGGCACACACACATACACTCACACATTTCAAAGAATGCTTCAATAATATAGTAGCCATGTCGTGAACCAGGTTTCCCTAAAACGGGAAGGCCGGGAAAGTTCCGTGGCAGAAATCAGTTAATCAGTGACGCCTCACAAGACGTCAAACCAATGAAATGCCTTGTTGGGCGGAGCTATCACCAGATTAGTGCCGTAGGAGCAACAGTGCGTGGGGACTAAACATGTCGACACAACAAGCACAGGTGACAAAACATGGTAGACTGTTTGCGGCACGCTGGTTTTCACAGCTTTTCTCTGTTATTTTGAGATGAGCCAAAGCCGCAGCAAGAGGGGCGGGAAATGGTCTACAATGATGGACATGGCAATAGTTTAATTTGGACGTTTCTGAAGTGATATTTGGCTGTAAAGACTAGCATGAGTTTGTGATGATTTTGTAAGCAACATTGTTAAAATGAATGAAATAATATAAAATTAACCTAAAATTGTTTTACTTGTAATGCTCATCTCCTATAGCCTAATCCCTCTTTAACCTGTCTCCTCCCCTTCATCTACACTGATTGAAGTGGATTTAACAAGGGACATCAATAAGGGATCATAGCTTTCACCTGGATTCACCTGGTCAGTCTATGTTATGGAAAGAGCAGGTGTTCTTCATGTTCTGTATACTCAGTGTATAGCTCAACATGTAAACAATGTGTGAGTTTAGCTATTCTCTGCTTCAGATGCCCATGAGGCCAGTAATGCCATCATACTGTAGGACTATGGCTGCCTTTGTGATGCATGCCATATGATAAGCTCCTAAATGGATTCACATAGCTGATACAGTGAGAGAGAGAGAGAGAGAGAGAGAGTGACAATCAAATGAAACAGATTGGAGGTCTTACAACCAGACAAAAAGGAAATGTTCATTTGAGAATACAACTCGTTACAAACGTTAGAGACAGAAACCCCTTCCCCTCTTTATGGCAGGATTGTGATCTGTGATTAATCAACATTGACAATAGTTCATTTTGAATAATAGTTGAACAATAAAAAACAAGTTTAAACACCACTTCAAACACTCAACACTTCATCACTTCAAAATGTACAAAATAAGCTAACTGGTATGTAAAGACTAGACATCTTAGTCTAAACAACAGTATGTCATTGAGTAGGAACAAGTAGGTTATTATTACTAAAGCATCATTTCAGGTGAACAAAAAAAAAAACTCCATGCCAGCGGTGGCCAACCTTCCTCCACTGATCCCTGATCTACTGGGTGAGCAGACTTCTGTTCCAGCCTCAGCAATCGCACGCTTGATTATCAACTCATTAGAATTTGATAAGTTGAATCAGGTGAGTTATTGCTGGGCTGAAACAAAACCCTGCACACCCAGCAGCAGACCTCCAGCAAAGGTTGTCCTGCTCCAGTTGTAATAGGTTTATACACCGAGTGTGATGTTTAACTGTATTTTTGTATACAACATTTGCTAACATGGGTAGGCCTACACACATAACCCATGGGCATAAAGGATAAACCCTTAGTCTCTTGGGACATTCATTGGGACTTCATCCGAGGACAGAAAAGATCACAAAGAAACAGGCTTCATTATTACTCAAATTAGACTTGCACTGAATATTACGTTGCTATTATTGTCCTCGAAATGTAAACCCTCTAAAATGACCTCCCCTGTCCAGTAGCCAACACTCTCCCTTTACTGACAGCTGGAGCTGCAGTTTCACCCTCTACCATGGCTGTACTCTACAAACGCATTTGGAGATAGGAAGTTAACTAGCTGATTACATATCATTCACTTAGCTAGCTAGCAGCTCAGTTGAGTTAGCCTACAAAGTGGCCTACTGTAGCCAGCTAGCTAGCTAGCTAGCTAATAATACATTGTATTTATATGAGAGAACAATATTCAATTTTATTTGGAATGGCAAGCCAGACAAAATTAAACGGGCCTATTTATATAATGAATATGAATTCGGAGGACAGAAATTATTAAATATTAAAGCATTAGACCTATCACTAAAAGCTTCAGTCATACAAAAGTTATACTTAAATCCGAACTGGTTCTCTAGCAGATTAGTAAGATTGTTTTACCCAATGTTCAAGAATGTCCTTTTCCCCTTTATTCAGATTACAACCTCTCACTTTCAGTTATTTGAAAAGGAAATAATCTCCCAAATATCACTATTTCTAAAACAAGCCATAGAAAGTTGGTTGCAATTTCAATTTAATCCTCCAGAAACGACATAACAAATAATGCAACAAATATTGTGGTTAAACTCAAACATTTTTGACAAAATGTTTAAAAAAGGTATAATCTTCGTAAATGATATCATCGGTAGGACTGGTGGAGTTATGTCGCACATGCAGCTAACAAAAACATATGGAAATGTCTGCTCTACCCAAAACAACCAAATAATTGCAGCATTACCGCAAAAATGGAAGAGGAAAGTGGAAGGGGGAAAAAGTAAGGAACTTGTCTGTCGGCCCTCCATTAAAGAACATAATTGGTTAAAGAAAACTGTGATAAATAAAAAAGTATACCAGTTTCATTTAAGGATCAAAGGATTGACAGCCGTCCCATATAGATTGCAAAATAGTTTGGAAGAGATCTTTGACGTACCGATCCCATGGCATAGTGTTTATGAACTGACACGCAAAAACGACGCCGGATTCAAAACATATAATTTTTCAATTTAAATTATTATATAAAATTCTTGCTACCAATAGAATGTTATTTATATGGGGGATACAATCTTCCCAGCTCTGCAGATTTGGCTGCGAAGAGACAGAATCATTAGATCATTTGTTTTGGTACTGTCCATATGTAGCTTGTTTTTGGACACTAGTCCATAAATGGCCAAAGGATTGGAGCTAACCCTGCAGATAGCACTACTGGGTGATCTGAAAAGTCATAGTCAATCGATCAATAATATATTAATACTTTTAGCAAAAATGTTTATTTTCAATTTACAATCTGTAGAAACAATGAGAATAGAAAGGTTCAGAACGTTTGTAAAACATCACAGTACAGTTGAAAAAGATATGGCAAATAGAAATCCAATATGGATGGTGTTAAGAGATAGATGGGGGGTGTTGAATGGAGCTGAAGGATGGGACTAATAACAACTAACAACAACTAATAACAACAAGATAACTAATGTACATTTGCGAGAAAAAAACAACATACGGGGGATTGGAATTTGATGCAGACAATTACATTGATGGAAGTTACAATCTATCTGCAATATTAAAGCTGATCTACCCCCTAAAGAAATTAAAAATAAATAAAAATAAATAATACATTGTATTTATTTGTATATAAAAAGAAATGTGTTTACTTGGATAGGTTCTCCTATTGCCTCAGTTTTTTGGGTCCTTATAAAAACAAAATAATGGGCAATCTTCACAATATATTTGGGGGTAGCAAAGCGCAGCCAGCAGCCATGCGGACGAATGGAGGCAAGGAAAAAAAGTGTGTTTGTCAGCGGAGAGGTTTAGAACGTGTTATGACGTTTGACTTTACCAGCGTAATCCACTTTGAATTTCAATAAATATAAATCACAGACTGTCGGCCACACTTGATAACTTGAAAACTAGCACTTCAAAACTAAAATAGTCAACAACTCTCTACGACCACAACTCCCAGGATGGAAAACAGTGACGCACATAACAACCAGCAGCCCTTCTACGGGCGTGGGGGGTTCTTGAAATGTAACATCCAATCAAAATCTTGCCACTGGGAGCCAGCGAACCATTCAAACCGTTTTTGCGATACAAAATTCTCCAGACCTCCAAGGGAGGCGTGACAACAATGTGATTTTGGAGGTATGTCAACTCGAGACTAACAACATTGTAACAATGCATATACATATAAGTCAATATTATAGCATGCCTCACACACATCAATTCACCATGACCAAGTGCATTGAGCACAAGCATTCCTACATATTGTGACTGAATTCAATATACAAGATATAGGTGCCCAGTTTGAAAGCTTTGCATAAAATTCCTTAAACCGACTTAACATTCCCTAGGCATATCTATCCCTAACCCCTAGGGATTTCTGATGACATTGGGGGGGGGGGAAACAAACT
>CM062477.1:45729594-45783066 GCA_031479575.1 Coregonus ussuriensis | reverse complement strand
ATAGTTCTATAGTTATTAGAGGGTGTATAGTTCTATAGTTATTAGAGGAGGGTGTATAGTTCTATAGGTATTAGAGGAGGTGTATAGTTCTATAGTTATTAGAGGGTGTATAGTTCTATAGTTATTAGAGGGTGTATAGTTCTATAGTTATTAGACGAGGGTGTATAGTTCTATAGTTATTAGAGGGGGTATAGTTCTATAGTTATTAGAGGGTGTATAGTTCTATAGTTATTAGAGGGTGTATAGTTCTATAGTTATTAGAGGGTGTATAGTTCTATAGGTATTAGAGGGTGTATAGTTCTATAGTTATTAGAGGGTGTATAGTTCTATAGTTATTAGAGGGTGTATAGTTCTATAGTTATTAGAGGAGGGTGTATAGTTCTATAGTTATTAGAGGGTGTATAGTTCTATAGTTATTAGAGGGTGTATAGTTCTATAGTTATTAGAGGGTGTATAGTTCTATAGTTATTAGAGGGTGTATAGTTCTATAGTTATTAGAGGGTGTATGTTCTATAGTTATTAAGAGAGGGTGTTTTTTATATAGATATATAGTTAAAAATTCTATAGTTATTAGAGAGGGTGTATATTCAATATTGTTATTAGAGTGGTGTAAATAGTATTCTATAGTTATTAGAGGGTGTATAGTTCTATAGTTATTAGAGGGTGTATAGCGTTCTATAGTTATTAGAGGGTGTAAAGTTTATACGTTATTAGAGCTGAGGGTGTATAGTTCTAATAGTTATTAAGAGGAGGGTGTATAGTTTCTATAGTTTATTAGAGGGTGTATAGTTTCTATAGTTATTAGAGGGTGGTAAAAGTTCTAATAGTTTATTTAGAGGGGATGGTGTATAGTTCTATAGTTATTAGATGGAGTATAGTCTATAGTTATTAGAGAGGGTGTATAGTTGCTATAGTATTTAGAGGAGGGTGTATAGTTCTATAGTTATTAGAGGAGGGTGTGAAAAAGTTCTTATAACGTTATTAGAGGAGGTGTATCTAGTTCTATAGTTATTAGAGGAGAGTGTATAGTTCTATAGTTATTAGAGGGTGTATAGTTCTATAGTTATTAGAGGGTGTATAGCTCTATAGTTATTAGAGGGTGTATAGTTCTATAGTTATTAGAGGGGATATACTTCTATAGTTATTAGAGGGTGTATAGTTCTATAGTTATTAGAGGAGGGTGTATAGTTCTATAGTTATTAGAGGAGGGTGTATAGTTCTGTAGTTATTAGAGGAGGGTGCATAGTTCTATAGTTATTAGAGGAGGGTGTATAGTTATATAGTTATTAGAGGTGGTATAGTTATATAGTTATTAGAGGGTGTATAATTATATAGTTATTAGAGGGTGTATAGTTCTATAGTTATTAGAGGAGGGTGTATAGTTCTATAGCTATTAGAGGAGGGTGTATAGTTCTATAGTTATTAGAGGGTGTATAGTTCTATAGTTATTAGAGGGTGTATAGTTCTATAGTTATTAGAGGGTGTATAGTTCTATAGTTATTAGAGGGTGTATAGTTCTATAGTTATTAGAGGAGGTTTAGTTCTATAGTTATTAGAAGGTGTATAGTTCTATAGTTATTAGAAGGTATATAGTTCTATAGTTATTAGAGGGGGTATAGTTCTATAGTTATTAGAGGGTGTATAGTTCTATAGTTATTAGAGGGTGTATAGTTCTATAGTTATTAGAGGGTGTATAGTTCTATAGTTATTAGAGGGTGTATAGTTCTATAGTTATTAGAGGGTGTATAGTTCTATAGTTATTAGAGGGTGTATAGTTCTATAGTTATTAGAGGGTGTATAGTTCTATAGTTATTAGAGGGTGTATAGTTCTATAGTTATTAGAGGGTGTATAGTTCTATAGTTATTAGAGGAGGGTGTATAGTTCTATAGTTATTAGAGGGTGTATACTTCTATAGTTATTAGAGGGTGTATGGTTTTATAGTTATTAGAGGGTGTATAGTTCTATAGTTATTAGAAGGTGTATAGTTCTATAGTTTTTAGAGGGTGTATAGTTCTATAGTTATTAGAGGGTGTATAGTTATATAGTTATTAGAGGGTGTATAGTTCTATAGTTATTAGAGGGTGTATAGTTCTATAGTTATTAGAGGGTGTAAAGTTATATAGTTATTAGAGGAGGGTGTATAGTTCTATAGTTATTAGAGGAGGGTGTATAGTTCTATAGTTATTAGAGGGTGTATAGTTATATAGTTATTAGAGGGTGTATAGTTCTATAGTTATTAGAGGGTGTATAGTTCTATAGTTATTAGAGGGTGTATAGTTATATAGTTATTAGAGGGTGTATAGTTCTATAGTTATTAGAGGGTGTATAGTTCTATAGTTATTAGAGGGTGTAAAGTTATATAGTTATTAGAGGAGGGTGTATATTTCTATAGTTATTAGAGGGTGTATACTTCTATAGTTATTAGAGGGTGTATGGTTTTATAGTTATTAGAGGGTGTATAGTTCTATAGTTATTAGAAGGTGTATAGTTCTATAGTTTTTAGAGGGTGTATAGTTCTATAGTTATTAGAGGGTGTATAGTTATATAGTTATTAGAGGGTGTATAGTTCTATAGTTATTAGAGGGTGTATAGTTCTATAGTTATTAGAGGGTGTAAAGTTATATAGTTATTAGAGGAGGGTGTATAGTTCTATAGTTATTAGAGGAGGGTGTATAGTTCTATAGTTATTAGAGGGTGTATAGTTATATAGTTATTAGAGGGTGTATAGTTCTATAGTTATTAGAGGATGTATAGTTCTATAGTTATTAGAGGGTGTATAGTTCTATAGTTATTAGAGGGTGTATAGTTCTATAGTTATTAGAGGGGGTATAGTTCTATAGTTATTAGAGGGTGTATAGTTCTATAGTTAATAGAGGGGGTATAGTTCTATAGTTATTAGAGGAGGGTGTATAGTTCTATAGTTATTAGAGGGTGTATAGTTCTATAGTTATTAGAGGGTGTATAATTATATAGTTATTAGAGGGTGTATAGTTCTATAGTTATTAGAGGAGGGTGTATAGTTCTATAGCTATTAGAGGAGGGTGTATAGTTCTATAGATATTAGAGGGTGTATAGTTCTATAGTTATTAGAGGGTGTATAGTTCTATAGTTATTAGAGGGTGTATAGTTCTATAGTTATTAGAGGGTGTATAGTTCTATAGTTATTAGAGGGGGTATAGTTCTATAGTTATTAGAGGGTGTATAGTTCTATAGTTAATAGAGGGGGTATAGTTCTATAGTTATTAGAGGAGGGTGTATAGTTCTATAGTTATTAGAGGGTGTATAGTTCTATAGTTATTAGAGGGTGTATAATTATATAGTTATTAGAGGGTGTATAGTTCTATAGTTATTAGAGGAGGGTGTATAGTTCTATAGCTATTAGAGGAGGGTGTATAGTTCTATAGATATTAGAGGGTGTATAGTTCTATAGTTATTAGAGGGTGTATAGTTCTATAGTTATTAGAGGGTGTATAGTTCTATAGTTATTAGAGGGTGTAAAGTTATATAGTGATTAGAGGAGGGTGTATAGTTCTATAGTTATTAGAGGAGGGTGTATAGTTCTATAGTTATTAGAGGGTGTATAGTTATATAGTTATTAGAGGGTGTATAGTTCTATAGTTATTAGAGGATGTATAGTTCTATAGTTATTAGAGGGTGTATAGTTCTATAGTTATTAGAGGATGTATAGTTCTATAGTTATTAGAGGGTGTATAGTTCTATAGTTATTAGAGGGTGTATAGTTCTATAGTTATTAGAGGGGGTATAGTTCTATAGTTATTAGAGGGTGTATAGTTCTATAGTTATTAGAGGAGGGTGTATAGTTCTATAGTTATTAGAGGGGGTATAGTTCTATAGTTATTAGAGGGTGTATAGTTCTATAGTTATTAGAGGGGGTATAGTTCTATAGTTATTAGAGGAGGGTGTATAGTTCTATAGTTATTAGAGGGTGTATAGTTCTATAGTTATTAGAGGGTGTATAATTATATAGTTATTAGAGGGTGTATAGTTCTATAGTTATTAGAGGAGGGTGTATAGTTCTATAGCTATTAGAGGAGGGTGTATAGTTCTATAGGTATTAGAGGGTGTATAGTTCTATAGTTATTAGAGGGTGTATAGTTCTATAGTTATTAGAGGGTGTATAGTTCTATAGTTATTAGAGGGTGTATAGTTCTATAGTTATTAGAGGGTGTATAGTTCTATAGTTATTAGAGGGGGTATAGTTCTATAGTTATTAGAGGGTGTATAGTTCTATAGTTAATAGAGGGGGTATAGTTCTATAGTTATTAGAGGAGGGTGTATAGTTCTATAGTTATTAGAGGGTGTATAGTTCTATAGTTATTAGAGGGTGTATAATTATATAGTTATTAGAGGGTGTATAGTTCTATAGTTATTAGAGGAGGGTGTATAGTTCTATAGCTATTAGAGGGTGTATAGTTCTATAGTTATTAGAGGGTGTATAGTTCTATAGTTATTAGAGGGTGTATAGTTCTATAGTTATTAGAGGGTGTAAAGTTATATAGTTATTAGAGGAGGGTGTATAGTTCTATAGTTATTAGAGGAGGGTGTATAGTTCTATAGTTATTAGAGGGTGTATAGTTATATAGTTATTAGAGGGTGTATAGTTCTATAGTTATTAGAGGATGTATAGTTCTATAGTTATTAGAGGAGGGTGTATAGTTCTATAGTTATTAGAGGATGTATAGTTCTATAGTTATTAGAGGGTGTATAGTTCTATAGTTATTAGAGGGGATATACTTCTATAGTTATTAGAGGGTGTATAGTTCTATAGTTATTAGAGGAGGGTGTATAGTTCTATAGTTATTAGAGGAGGGTGTATAGTTCTGTAGTTATTAGAGGAGGGTGCATAGTTCTATAGTTATTAGAGGAGGGTGTATAGTTATATAGTTATTAGAGGGTGTATAGTTATATAGTTATTAGAGGGTGTATAATTATATAGTTATTAGAGGAGGGTGTAAAATTCTATAGTTATTTGATGGTGTATAGTTCTATAGTTATTAGAGGGTGTATAGTTCTATAGTTATTAGAGGAGGGTGTATAGTTCTATAGGTATTAGAGGAGGGTGTATAGTTCTATAGTTATTAGAGGAGGGTGTATAGTTCTAAAGTTATTAGAGGAGGGTGTATAGTTCTATAGTTATTAGAGGAGAGTGTATAGTTCTATAGTTATTAGAGGGTGTATAGTTCTATAGTTATTAGAGGGTGTATAGCTCTATAGTTATTAGAGGGTGTATAGTTCTATAGTTATTAGAGGGGATATACTTCTATAGTTATTAGAGGGTGTATAGTTCTATAGTTATTAGAGGAGGGTGTATAGTTCTATAGTTATTAGAGGAGGGTGTATAGTTCTGTAGTTATTAGAGGAGGGTGCATAGTTCTATAGTTATTAGAGGAGGGTGTATAGTTATATAGTTATTAGAGGTGGTATAGTTCTATAGATATTAGAGGGTGTATAATTCTGTAGTTATTAGAGGGTGTATAATTCTATAGTTATTAGAGGGTGTATAGTTCGATAGTTTTTAGAGTGTGTATAGTTCTATAGTTATTAGAGGGTGTATAATTCTATAGTTATTAGAGGGTGTATAGTTCTATAGTTATTAGAGGGGGTATAGTTCTATAGTTATTAGAGGGTATATAGTTCTATAGTTATTAGAGGGTGTATAATTCTATAGTTATTAGAGGGTGTATAGTTCTATAGTTATTAGAGGGGGTATAGCTCTATAGTTATTAGAAGGTGTATAGTTCTATAGTTATTAGAAGGTGTATAGTTCTATAGTTATTAGAGGGGGTATAGTTCTATAGTTATTATAGGGTGTATAGTTCTATAGTTATTAAAGGGGGTGTAGTTCTAGAGTTATTAGAGGGGTTATAGTTCTATAGTTATTAGAGGGTGTATAGTTATTTTGTTATTAGAGGGTGTATAGTGCTATAGTTATTAGAGGGTGTATAGTTATATAGTTATTAGAGGGTGTATAGTCCTATAGTTATTAGTGGGGGTATAGTTCTATAGTTATTAGAGGGTGTATAGTTCTATAGTTATTAGAAGGTGTATAGTTCTATAGTTATTAGAGGGTGTATAGTTCTATAGTTATTAGAGGAGGGTGTATAGTTCTATAGTTATTAGAGGAGGGTGTATAGTTAAATAGTTAGTAGAAGGTGTATAGTTCTATAGTTATTAGAGGAGGGTGTATAGTTCTATAGTTATTAGAGGAGGGTGTATAGTTCTATAGTTATTAGAGGAGGGTGTATAGTTATATAGTTATTAGAGGAGGGTGTATAGTTCTATAGTTATTAGAGGGTTTATAGTTCTATAGTTATTAGAGGGTGTATAGTTCTATAGTTATTAGAGGAGGGTGGATAGTTCTATAGTTATTAAAGGGGATATAGTTCTATAGTTATTAGAGGAGGGCATATATTTCTATAGTTATTAGAGGGTGTATAGTTCTATAGTTATTAGAGGGTGTATAGTTCTATAGTTATTAGCGGAGGGCATATATTTCTATAGTTATTAGAGGGTGTTTAGTTATATAGTTATTAGAGGAGGGTGTATAGGTCTATAGTTATTAAAGGGGTTATAGTTCTATAGTTATTAGAGGAGGGTGTATAATTCTATAGTTATTAGAGGGTGTATAGTTCTATAGTTATTAGCGGAGGGCATATATTTCTGTAGTTATTAGAGGGTGTTTAGTTCTATAGTTATTAGAGTGTGTATAGCGATATATATATATATATATATATTCACAGTGGGGAGAACAAGTATTTGATACACTGCCGATTTTGCAGGTTTTCCTACTTACAAAGCATGTAGAGGTCTTTAATTTTTATCATAGGTACACTTCAACTGTGAGAGATGGAAAATCCAGCAAATCACATTGTATGATTTTTAAGTAATTCATTTGTATTTTATTGCATGTCATTAGTATTTGATACATCAGAAAAGCAGAACTTAATATTTGGTACAGAAAACTTTGTTTGAAATTACATAGATCGTACGTTTCCTGTAGGTCTTGACCAGGTTTGCACACACTGCAGCAGGGATTTTGGCCCACTCCTCCATACAGACCTTCTCCAGATCCTTCAGGTTTCGGGGCTGTCTCTGGGCAATACGGACTTTCATCTCCCTCCAAAGATTTTCTATTGGGTTCAGGTCTGGAGACTGGCTAGGCCACTCCAGGACCTTGAGATGCTTCTTACGGAGCCACTCCTTAGTTGCCCTGGCTGTGTGTTTCGGGTCGTTGTCATGCTGGAAGACCCAGCCACGACCCATCTTCAATGCTCTTACTGAGGGAAGGAGGTTGTTGGCCAAGATCTCGCGATACATGGCCCCATCCATCCTCCCCTCAATACGGTGCAGTCGTCCTGTCCCCTTTGCAGAAAAGCATCCCCAAAGAATGATGTTTCCACCTCCGTGCTTCGCGGTTGGGATGGTGTTCTTGGGGTTGTACTCATCCTTCTTCGTCCTCCAAACACGGCGAGTGGAGTTTAGACCAAAAAGCTCTATTTTTGTCTCATCAGACCACATGACCTTCTCCCATTCCTCCTCTGGATAATCCAGATTGTCATTGGAAAACTTCGGACGGGCCTGGACATGAGCTGGCTTGAGCAGGGGGACCTTGCGTGCGCTGCAGGATTTTAATCCATGACGGCGTAGTGTGTTACTAATGGTTTTCTTTGAGACTGTGGTCCCAGCTCTCTTCAGGTCATTGACCAGGTCCTGCCGTGTAGTTCTGGGCTGATCCCTTACCTTCCTCATGATCATTGATGCCCCACGAGGTGAGATCTTGCATGGAGATCCAGACCGAGGGTGATTGACCGTCATCTTGAACTTCTTCCATTTTCTAATAATTACGCCAACAGTTGTTGCCTTCTCACCAAGCTGCTTGCCTATTGTCCTGTAGCCCATCCCAGCCTTGTGCAGGTCTACAATTTTATCCCTGATGTCCTTACACAGCTCTCTGGTCTTGGCCATTGTGGAGAGGTTGGAGTCGGTTTGATTGAGTGTGTGGACAGGTGTCTTTTATACAGGTAACGAGTTAAAACAGGTGAAGTTAATACAGGTAATGACTGGAGAACAGGAGGGCTTCTTAAAGAAAAACTAACAGGTCTGTGAGAGCCGGAATTCTTACTGGTTGGTAGGTGATCAAATATTTATGTCATGCAATAAAATGCAAATTAATTACTTAAAAATCATACAATGTGATTTTCTGGATTTTTGTAGGAAAACCTGCAAAATCGGCAGTGTATCAAATACTTGTTCTCCCCACTGTATATAAATATATTAGAGGGTGCATAGTTCTATAGTTTTTAAAGGGTGTATAGTTCTCTAGGTATTAGAGGAGGGTGTATAGTTCTATAGGTATTAGAGGAGGGTGTATAGTTCTACAGATATTAGAGGAGGCTGTATAGTTCTATAGTTATTAGAGGAGGGTGTATATTTCTATAGTTATTAGAGGGTGTATATTTCTATAGTTATTAGAGGGGGTATAGTTCTATAGCTTTTAAAAGGTGTATAGTTATATCGTTATTAGAGGAGGGTGTATAGTTCTATAGTTATTAGAGGAGGGTGTATAGTTCTGTAGTCATTAGAGGGTGTATAGTTCTATAGTTATTAGAGGAGGGTGTATAGTTCTATAGTTATTAGAGGGTGTATAGTTCTATAGTTATTAGAGGGTGTGTAGTTCTATAGTTATTAGAGGGTGTATAGTTCTATAGATATTAGAGGGTGTATAGTTCTATAGTTATTAGAGGGTGTATAGTTCTATAGTTATTAGAGGGTGTATAGTTCTATAGTTATTAGAGGGTGTATAGTTCTATAGTTATTAGAGGAGGGTGTATAGTTCTATAGTTATTAGAGGGTGTATAGTTCTATAGTTATTAGAGGGTGTATAGTTATATAGTTATTAGAGGGTGTATAGTTCTATAGTTATTAGAGGGTGTATAGTTCTATAGTTATTAGAGGGTGTAAAGTTATATAGTTATTAGAGGAGGGTGTATAGTTCTATAGTTATTAGAGGAGGGTGTATAGTTCTATAGTTATTAGAGGGTGTATAGTTATATAGTTATTAGAGGGTGTATAGTTCTATAGTTATTAGAGGATGTATAGTTCTATAGTTATTAGAGGGTGTATAGTTCTATAGTTATTAGAGGGTGTATAGTTCTATAGTTATTAGAGGGGGTATAGTTCTATAGTTATTAGAGGGTGTATAGTTCTATAGTTATTAGAGGGGGTATAGTTCTATAGTTATTAGAGGAGGGTGTATAGTTCTATAGTTATTAGAGGGTGTATAGTTCTATGGTTATTAGAGGGTGTATAATTATATAGTTATTAGAGGGTGTATAGTTCTATAGTTATTAGAGGAGGGTGTATAGTTCTATAGCTATTAGAGGAGGGTGTATAGTTCTATAGATATTAGAGGGTGTATAGTTCTATAGTTATTAGAGGGTGTATAGTTCTATAGTTATTAGAGGGTGTATAGTTCTATAGTTATTAGAGGGTGTAAAGTTATATAGTTATTAGAGGAGGGTGTATAGTTCTATAGTTATTAGAGGAGGGTGTAAAGTTCTATAGTTATTAGAGGGTGTATAGTTATATAGTTATTAGAGGGTGTATAGTTCTATAGTTATTAGAGGATGTATAGTTCTATAGTTATTAGAGGGTGTATAGTTCTATAGTTATTAGAGGATGTATAGTTCTATAGTTATTAGAGGGTGTATAGTTCTATAGTTATTAGAGGGTGTATAGTTCTATAGTTATTAGAGGGGGTATAGTTCTATAGTTATTAGAGGGTGTATAGTTCTATAGTTATTAGAGGGGGTATAGTTCTATAGTTATTAGAGGAGGGTGTATAGTTCTATAGTTATTAGAGGGTGTATAGTTCTATAGATATTAGAGGGTGTATAATTATATAGTTATTAGAGGGTGTATAGTTCTATAGTTATTAGAGGAGGGTGTATAGTTCTATAGCTATTAGAGGAGGGTGTATAGTTCTATAGGTATTAGAGGGTGTATAGTTCTATAGTTATTAGAGGGTGTATAGTTCTATAGTTATTAGAGGGTGTATAGTTCTATAGTTATTAGAGGGTGTATAGTTCTATAGTTATTAGAGGAGGTATAGTTCTATAGTTATTAGAAGGTATATAGTTCTATAGTTATTAGAGGGGGTATAGTTCTATAGTTATTAGAGGGTGTGTAGTTCTATAGTTATTAGAGGGTGTATAGTTCTATAGATATTAGAGGGTGTATAGTTCTATAGTTATTAGAGGGTGTATAGTTCTATAGTTATTAGAGGGGGTATAGTTCTATAGTTATTAGAGGAGGGTGTATAGTTCTATAGTTATTAGAGGGTGTATAGTTCTATAGTTATTAGAGGGTGTATGATTATATAGTTATTAGAGGGTGTATAGTTCTATAGTTATTAGAGGAGGGTGTATAGTTCTATAGCTATTAGAGGAGGGTGTATAGTTCTATAGGTATTAGAGGATGTATAGTTCTATAGTTATTAGAGGGTGTATAGTTCTATAGTTATTAGAGGGTGTATAGTTCTATAGTTATTAGAGGGTGTATAGTTCTATAGTTATTAGAGGAGGTTTAGTTCTATAGTTATTAGAAGGTGTATAGTTCTATAGTTATTAGAAGGTATATAGTTCTATAGTTATTAGAGGGGGTATAGTTCTATAGTTATTAGAGGGTGTGTAGTTCTATAGTTATTAGAGGGTGTATAGTTCTATAGATATTAGAGGGTGTATAGTTATATAGTTATTAAAGGGTGTATAGTTCTATAGTTATTAGAGGGTGTATAGTTCTATAGTTATTAGAGGGTGTAAAGTTATATAGTTATTAGAGGAGGGTGTATATTTCTATAGTTATTAGAGGGTGTATACTTCTATAGTTATTAGAGGGTGTATGGTTTTATAGTTATTAGAGGGTGTATAGTTCTATAGTTATTAGAAGTTGTATAGTTCTATAGTTTTTAGAGGGTGTATAGTTCTATAGTTATTAGAGGGTGTATAGTTATATAGTTATTAGAGGGTGTATAATTCTATAGTTATTAGACGGTGTATAGTTCTATAGTTATTAGAGGGTGTAAAGTTATATAGTTATTAGAGGAGGGTGTATAGTTCTATAGTTATTAGAGGAGGGTGTATAGTTCTATAGTTATTAGAGGGTGTATAGTTCTATAGTTATTAGAGGGTGTATAGTTCTATAGTTATTAGAGGGTGTATAGTTCTATAGTTATTAGAGGGTGTATAGTTCTATAGTTATTAGAGGGTGTATAGTTCTATAGTTATTAGAGGGTGTATAGTTTTATAGTTATTAGAGGGGTGTATAGTTCTATAGTTATTAGAGGGTGTATAGTTCTATAGTTATTAGAGGGTGTATAGTTCTATAGTTATTAGAGGAGGGTGTATAGTTCTATAGTTATTAGAGGGTGTATAGTTCTATAGTTATTAGAGGGTGTATAATTATATAGTTATTAGAGGGTGTATAGTTCTATAGTTATTAGAGGAGGGTGTATAGTTCTATAGCTATTAGAGGAGGGTGTATAGTTCTATAGATATTAGAGGGTGTATAGTTCTATAGTTATTAGAGGGTGTATAGTTCTATAGTTATTAGAGGGTGTATAGTTCTATAGTTATTAGAGGGTGTAAGTCTATAGTTATTAGAGGGTGTATAGTTCTATAGTTATTAGAGGGGTGTATAGTTCTATAGTTATTAGAGGAGGGTGTATAGTTCTATAGTTATTAGAGGGTGTATAGTTCTATAGTTATTAGAGGGTGTATAGTTCTATAGTTATTAGAGGATGTATAGTTCTATAGTTATTAGAGGGTGTATAGTTCTATAGTTATTAGAGGGTGTATAGTTCTATAGTTATTAGAGGGTGTATAGTTCTATAGTTATTAGAGGGGTGTATAGTTCTATAGTTATTAGAGGGGTGTATAGTTCTATAGTTATTAGAGGGTGTATAGTTCTATAGTTATTAGAGAGGGTGTATAGTTCTATAGTTATTAGAGGGTGTATAGTTCTATAGTTATTAGAGGGTGTATAGTTCTATAGTTATTAGAGGGTGTATAGTTCTATAGTTATTAGAGGGTGTATAGTTCTATAGTTATTAGAGGAGGGTGTATAGTTCTATAGTTATTAGAGGAGGGTGTATAGTTCTATAGTTATTAGAGGGTGTATAGTTCTATAGTTATTAGAGGGTGTATAGTTCTATAGTTATTAGAGGGTGTATAGTTCTATAGTTATTAGAGGGTGTATAGTTCTATAGTTATTAGAGGGTGTATAGTTCTATAGTTATTAGAGGGTGTATAGTTCTATAGTTATTAGAGGGTGTATAGTTCTATAGTTATTAGAGGGGGTATAGTTCTATAGTTATTAGAGGAGGGTGTATAGTTCTATAGTTATTAGAGGGTGTATAGTTCTATAGTTATTAGAGGGTGTATAGTTCTATAGTTATTAGAGGGTGTATAGTTCTATAGTTATTAGAGGAGGGTGTATAGTTCTATAGGTATTAGAGGAGGGTGTATAGTTCTATAGTTATTAGAGGGTGTATAGTTCTATAGTTATTAGAGGGTGTATAGTTCTATAGTTATTAGAGGGTGTATAGTTCTATAGTTATTAGAGGGTGTATAGTTCTATAGTTATTAGAGGGTGTATAGTTCTATAGTTATTAGAGGAGGGTGTATAGTTCTATAGTTATTAGAGGGTGTATAGTTCTATAGTTATTAGAGGGTGTATAGTTCTATAGTTATTAGAGGGTGTATAGTTCTATAGTTATTAGAGGGTGTATAGTTCTATAGTTATTAGAGGGATGTATAGTTCTATAGTTATTAGAGGGTGTATAGTTCTATAGTTATTAGAGGGTGTATAGTTCTATAGTTATTAGAGGGTGTATAGTTCTATAGTTATTAGAGGGTGTATAGTTCTATAGTTATTAGAGGGGGTATAGTTCTATAGTTATTAGAGGAGGGTGTATAGTTCTATAGTTATTAGAGGGTGTATAGTTCTATAGTTATTAGAGGGTGTATAATTATATAGTTATTAGAGGGTGTATAGTTCTATAGTTATTAGAGGAGGGTGTATAGTTCTATAGCTATTAGAGGAGGGTGTATAGTTCTATAGGTATTAGAGGGTGTATAGTTCTATAGTTATTAGAGGGTGTATAGTTCTATAGTTATTAGAGGAGGTATAGTTCTATAGTTATTAGAAGGGTGTATAGTTCTATAGTTATTAGAGGGTGTATAGTTCTATAGTTATTAGAGGGTGTATAGTTCTATAGTTATTAGAGGGTGTATAGTTCTATAGTTATTAGAGGGTGTATAGTTCTATAGTTATTAGAGGGTGTATAGTTCTATAGTTATTAGAGGGTGTATAGTTCTATAGTTATTAGAGGAGGGTGTATAGTTCTATAGTTATTAGAGGGTGTATAGTTCTATAGTTATTAGAGGGTGTATAGTTCTATAGTTATTAGAGGGTGTATAGTTCTATAGTTATTAGAGGAGGGTGTATAGTTCTATAGTTATTAGAGGAGGGTGTATAGTTCTATAGTTATTAGAGGGTGTATAGTTCTATAGTTATTAGAGGGTGTATAGTTCTATAGTTATTAGAGGGTGTATAGTTCTATAGTTATTAGAGGGTGTATAGTTCTATAGTTATTAGAGGAGGTGTATAGTTCTATAGTTATTAGAGGGTGTATAGTTCTATAGTTATTAGAGGGTGTATAGTTCTATAGTTATTAGAGGGTGTATAGTTCTATAGTTATTAGAGGGTGTATAGTTCTATAGTTATTAGAGGGTGTATAGTTCTATAGTTATTAGAGGGTGTATAGTTCTATAGTTATTAGAGGGTGTATAGTTCTATAGTTATTAGAGGGTGTATAGTTCTATAGTTATTAGAGGGTGTATAGTTCTATAGTTATTAGAGGGTGTATAGTTATATAGTTATTAGAGGGTGTATAGTTCTATAGTTATTAGAGGGTGTATAGTTCTATAGTTATTAGAGGAGGGTGTATAGTTCTATAGGTATTAGAGGAGGGTGTATAGTTCTATAGTTATTAGAGGGTGTATAGTTCTATAGTTATTAGAGGGTGTATAGTTCTATAGTTATTAGAGGGTGTATAGTTCTATAGTTATTAGAGGGTGTATAGTTCTATAGTTATTAGAGGGTGTATAGTTCTATAGTTATTAGAGGGTGTATAGTTCTATAGTTATTAGACGGGGGTGTATAGTTCTATAGTTATTAGAGGGGGTATAGTTCTATAGTTATTAGAGGGTGTATAGTTCTATAGTTATTAGAGGGTGTATAGTTCTATAGTTATTAGAGGGTGTATAGTTCTATAGTTATTAGAGGGTGTATAGTTCTATAGTTATTAGAGGGTGTATAGTTCTATAGTTATTAGAGGGTGTATAGTTCTATAGTTATTAGAGGGTGTATAGTTCTATAGTTATTAGAGGGTGTATAGTTATATAGTTATTAGAGGGTGTATAGTTCTATAGTTATTAGAGGGTGTATAGTTCTATAGTTATTAGAGGGTGTAAAGTTATATAGTTATTAGAGGAGGGTGTATAGTTCTATAGTTATTAGAGGGTGTATAGTTCTATAGTTATTAGAGGGTGTATAGTTATATAGTTATTAGAGGGTGTATAGTTCTATAGTTATTAGAGGGTGTATAGTTCTATAGTTTTTAGAGGGTGTATAGTTCTATAGTTATTAGAGGGTGTATAGTTCTATAGTTATTAGAGGGTGTATAGTTCTATAGTTATTAGAGGGTGTATAGTTCTATAGTTATTAGAGGGTGTAAAGTTATATAGTTATTAGAGGAGGGTGTATAGTTCTATAGTTATTAGAGGAGGGTGTATAGTTCTATAGTTATTAGAGGGTGTATAGTTCTATAGTTATTAGAGGGTGTATAGTTCTATAGTTATTAGAGGATGTATAGTTCTATAGTTATTAGAGGGTGTATAGTTCTATAGTTATTAGAGGGTGTATAGTTCTATAGTTATTAGAGGGGTGTATAGTTCTATAGTTATTAGAGGGTGTATAGTTCTATAGTTATTAGAGGGGGTATAGTTCTATAGTTATTAGAGGAGGGTGTATAGTTCTATAGTTATTAGAGGGTGTATAGTTCTATAGTTATTAGAGGGTGTATAGTTATATAGTTATTAGAGGGTGTATAGTTCTATAGTTATTAGAGGAGGGTGTATAGTTCTATAGTTATTAGAGGAGGGTGTATAGTTCTATAGTTATTAGAGGGTGTATAGTTCTATAGTTATTAGAGGGTGTATAGTTCTATAGTTATTAGAGGGTGTATAGTTCTATAGTTATTAGAGGGTGTATAGTTATATAGTTATTAGAGGAGGGTGTATAGTTCTATAGTTATTAGAGGAGGGTGTATAGTTCTATAGTTATTAGAGGGTGTATAGTTATATAGTTATTAGAGGGTGTATAGTTCTATAGTTATTAGAGGGTGTATAGTTCTATAGTTATTAGAGGGTGTATAGTTCTATAGTTATTAGAGGAGTGTATAGTTCTATAGTTATTAGAGGGTGTATAGTTCTATAGTTATTAGAGGGTGTATAGTTCTATAGTTATTAGAGGGTGTATAGTTCTATAGTTATTAGAGGGTGTATAGTTCTATAGTTATTAGAGGGTGTATAGTTCTATAGTTATTAGAGGGTGTATAGTTCTATAGTTATTAGAGGGTGTATAGTTCTATAGTTATTAGAGGGTGTATAGTTCTATAGTTATTAGAGGGTGTATAGTTCTATAGTTATTAGAGGGTGTATAGTTCTATAGTTATTAGAGGGTGTATAGTTCTATAGTTATTAGAGGGTGTATAGTTCTATAGTTATTAGAGGGTGTATAGTTCTATAGTTATTAGAGGGTGTATAGTTCTATAGTTATTAGAGGGTGTATAGTTCTATAGTTATTAGAGGGTGTATAGTTCTATAGTTATTAGAGGGTGTATAGTTCTATAGTTATTAGAGGGTGTATAGTTCTATAGTTATTAGAGGGGTGTATAGTTCTATAGTTATTAGAGGGTGTATAGTTCTATAGTTATTAGAGGGTGTATAGTTCTATAGTTATTAGAGGGTGTATAGTTCTATAGTTATTAGAGGGTGTATAGTTCTATAGTTATTAGAGGGGGTATAGTTCTATAGTTATTAGAGGAGGGTGTATAGTTCTATAGTTATTAGAGGATGTATATTTCTATAGTTATTAGAGGGTGTATAATTATATAGTTATTAGAGGGTGTATAGTTCTATAGTTATTAGAGGAGGGTGTATAGTTCTATAGCTATTAGAGGAGGGTGTATAGATCTATAGGTATTAGAGGGTGTATAGTTCTATAGTTATTAGAGGGTGTATAGTTCTATAGTTATTAGAGGGTGTATAGTTCTATAGTTATTAGAGGGTGTATAGTTCTGTAGTTATTAGAGGAGGTTTAGTTCTATAGTTATTAGAAGGTGTATAGTTCTATAGTTATTAGAAGGTATATAGTTCTATAGTTATTAGAGGGGGTATAGTTCTATAGTTATTAGAGGGTGTGTAGTTCTATAGTTATTAGAGGGTGTATAGTTCTATAGATATTAGAGGGTGTAAAGTTATATAGTTATTAGAGGAGAGTGTATATTTCTATAGTTATTAGAGGGTGTATAGTTCTATAGTTATTAGAGGGTGTATAGTTCTATAGTTATTAGAGGGTGTATAGTTCTATAGTTATTAGAGGGTGTATAGTTCTATAGTTATTAGAGGGTGTATAGTTCTATAGTTATTAGAGGGTGTATAGTTCTATAGTTATTAGAGGGTGTATAGTTCTATAGTTATTAGAGGGTGTATAGTTATATAGTTATTAGAGGGTGTATAGTTCTATAGTTATTAGAGGGTGTATAGTTCTATAGTTATTAGAGGGTGTAAAGTTATATAGTTATTAGAGGAGGGTGTATATTTCTATAGTTATTAGAGGGTGTATAGTTCTATAGTTATTAGAGGGTGTATGGTTTTATAGTTATTAGAGGGGGTATAGTTCTATAGTTATTAGAGGGTGTATAGTTCTCTAGTTATTAGAGGGGGTATAGTTCTATAGTTATTAGAGGAGGGTGTATAGTTCTATAGTTATTAGAGGGTGTATAGTTCTATAGTTATTAGAGGGTGTATAATTATATAGTTATTAGAGGGTGTATAGTTCTATAGTTATTAGAGGAGGGTGTATAGGTCTATAGCTATTAGAGGAGGGTGTATAGTTCTATAGTTATTAGAGGGTGTATAGTTCTATAGTTATTAGAGGGTGTATAGTTCTATAGTTATTAGAGGGTGTATAGTTATATAGTTATTAGAGGGTGTATAATTATATAGTTATTAGAGGGTGTATAGTTCTATAGTTATTAGAGGAGGGTGTATAGTTCTATAGCTATTAGAGGAGGGTGTATAGTTCTATAGGTATTAGAGGGTGTATAGTTCTATAGTTATTAGAGGGTGTATAGTTCTATAGTTATTAGAGGGTGTATAGTTCTCTAGTTATTAGAGGGTGTATAGTTCTATAGTTATTAGAGGAGGTTTAGTTTTATAGTTATTAGAAGGTGTATAGTTCTATAGTTATTAGAAGGTATATAGTTCTATAGTTATTAGAGGGGGTATAGTTCTATAGTTATTAGAGGGTGTGTAGTTCTATAGTTATTAGAGGTGTATAGTTCTATAGATATTAGAGGGTGTATAGTTCTATAGTTATTAGAGGGTGTATAGTTCTATAGTTATTAGAGGGTGTATAGTTCTATAGTTATTAGAGGGTGTATAGTTCTATAGTTATTAGAGGGTGTATAGTTCTATAGTTATTAGAGGGTGTATAGTTATATAGTTATTAGAGGGTGTATAGTTCTATAGTTATTAGAGGGTGTATAGTTCTATAGTTATTAGAGGGTGTAAAGTTATATAGTTATTAGAGGAGGGTGTATATTTCTATAGTTATTAGAGGGTGTATAGTTCTATAGTTATTAGAGGGTGTATGGTTTTATAGTTATTAGAGGGTGTATATTTCTATAGTTATTAGAAGGTGTATAGTTCTATAGTTTTTAGAGGGTGTATAGTTCTATAGTTATTAGAGGGTGTATAGTTCTATAGTTATTAGAGGGTGTATAGTTCTATAGTTATTAGAGGGTGTATAGTTCTATAGTTATTAGAGGGTGTAAAGTTATATAGTTATTAGAGGAGGGTGTATAGTTCTATAGTTATTAGAGGAGGGTGTATAGTTCTATAGTTATTAGAGGGTGTATAGTTCTATAGTTATTAGAGGGTGTATAGTTCTATAGTTATTAGAGGATGTATAGTTCTATAGTTATTAGAGGGTGTATAGTTCTATAGTTATTAGAGGGTGTATAGTTCTATAGTTATTAGAGGGTGTATAGTTCTATAGTTATTAGAGGGTGTATAGTTCTATAGTTAATAGAGGGGGTATAGTTCTATAGTTATTAGAGGAGGGTGTATAGTTCTATAGTTATTAGAGGGTGTATAGTTCTATAGTTATTAGAGGGTGTATAATTATATAGTTATTAGAGGGTGTATAGTTCTATAGTTATTAGAGGAGGGTGTATAGTTCTATAGCTATTAGAGGAGGGTGTATAGTTCTATAGATATTAGAGGGTGTATAGTTCTATAGTTATTAGAGGGTGTATAGTTCTATAGTTATTAGAGGGTGTATAGTTCTATAGTTATTAGAGGGTGTAAAGTTATATAGTTATTAGAGGAGGGTGTATAGTTCTATAGTTATTAGAGGAGGGTGTATAGTTCTATAGTTATTAGAGGGTGTATAGTTATATAGTTATTAGAGGGTGTATAGTTCTATAGTTATTAGAGGATGTATAGTTCTATAGTTATTAGAGGGTGTATAGTTCTATAGTTATTAGAGGATGTATAGTTCTATAGTTATTAGAGGGTGTATAGTTCTATAGTTATTAGAGGGTGTATAGTTCTATAGTTATTAGAGGGGGTATAGTTCTATAGTTATTAGAGGGTGTATAGTTCTATACTTATTAGAGGGGGTATAGTTCTATAGTTATTAGAGGAGGGTGTATAGTTCTATAGTTATTAGAGGGTGTATAGTTCTATAGTTATTAGAGGGTGTATAATTATATAGTTATTAGAGGGTGTATAGTTCTATAGTTATTAGAGGAGGGTGTATAGGTCTATAGCTATTAGAGGAGGGTGTATAGTTCTATAGGTATTAGAGGGTGTATAGTTCTATAGTTATTAGAGGGTGTATAGTTCTATAGTTATTAGAGGGTGTATAGTTCTATAGTTATTAGAGGGTGTATAGTTCTATAGTTATTAGAGGAGGTATAGTTCTATAGTTATTAGAAGGTATATAGTTCTATAGTTATTAGAGGGGGTATAGTTCTATAGTTATTAGAGGGTGTGTAGTTCTATAGTTATTAGAGGGTGTATAGTTCTATAGATATTAGAGGGTGTATAGTTCTATAGTTATTAGAGGGTGTATAGTTCTATAGTTATTAGAGGGGGTATAGTTCTATAGTTATTAGAGGAGGGTGTATAGTTCTATAGTTATTAGAGGATGTATATTTCTATAGTTATTAGAGGGTGTATAATTATATAGTTATTAGAGGGTGTATAGTTCTATAGTTATTAGAGGAGGGTGTATAGTTCTATAGCTATTAGAGGAGGGTGTATAGATCTATAGGTATTAGAGGGTGTATAGTTCTATAGTTATTAGAGGGTGTATAGTTCTATAGTTATTAGAGGGTGTATAGTTCTATAGTTATTAGAGGGTGTATAGTTCTGTAGTTATTAGAGGAGGTTTAGTTCTATAGTTATTAGAAGGGTGTATAGTTCTATAGTTATTAGAAGGTATATAGTTCTATAGTTATTAGAGGGGGTATAGTTCTATAGTTATTAGAGGGTGTGTAGTTCTATAGTTATTAGAGGGTGTATAGTTCTATAGATATTAGAGGGTGTAAAGTTATATAGTTATTAGAGGAGAGTGTATATTTCTATAGTTATTAGAGGGTGTATAGTTCTATAGTTATTAGAGGGTGTATAGTTCTATAGTTATTAGAGGGTGTATAGTTCTATAGTTATTAGAGGGTGTATAGTTCTATAGTTATTAGAGGGTGTATAGTTCTATAGTTATTAGAGGGTGTATAGTTCTATAGTTATTAGAGGGTGTATAGTTCTATAGTTATTAGAGGGTGTATAGTTATATAGTTATTAGAGGGTGTATAGTTCTATAGTTATTAGAGGGTGTATAGTTCTATAGTTATTAGAGGGTGTAAAGTTATATAGTTATTAGAGGAGGGTGTATATTTCTATAGTTATTAGAGGGTGTATAGTTCTATAGTTATTAGAGGGTGTATGGTTTTATAGTTATTAGAGGGGGTATAGTTCTATAGTTATTAGAGGGTGTATAGTTCTCTAGTTATTAGAGGGGGTATAGTTCTATAGTTATTAGAGGAGGGTGTATAGTTCTATAGTTATTAGAGGGTGTATAGTTCTATAGTTATTAGAGGGTGTATAATTATATAGTTATTAGAGGGTGTATAGTTCTATAGTTATTAGAGGAGGGTGTATAGGTCTATAGCTATTAGAGGAGGGTGTATAGTTCTATAGTTATTAGAGGGTGTATAGTTCTATAGTTATTAGAGGGTGTATAGTTCTATAGTTATTAGAGGGTGTATAGTTCTATAGTTATTAGAGGGTGTATAGTTCTATAGTTATTAGAGGAGGTATAGTTCTATAGTTATTAGAAGGTATATAGTTCTATAGTTATTAGAGGGGGTATAGTTCTATAGTTATTAGAGGGTGTGTAGTTCTATAGTTATTAGAGGGTGTATAGTTCTATAGATATTAGAGGGTGTATAGTTCTATAGTTATTAGAGGGTGTATAGTTCTATAGTTATTAGAGGGGGTATAGTTCTATAGTTATTAGAGGAGGGTGTATAGTTCTATAGTTATTAGAGGGTGTATATTTCTATAGTTATTAGAGGGTGTATAATTATATAGTTATTAGAGGGTGTATAGTTCTATAGTTATTAGAGGAGGGTGTATAGTTCTATAGCTATTAGAGGAGGGTGTATAGATCTATAGGTATTAGAGGGTGTATAGTTCTATAGTTATTAGAGGGTGTATAGTTCTATAGTTATTAGAGGGTGTATAGTTCTATAGTTATTAGAGGGTGTATAGTTCTGTAGTTATTAGAGGAGGTTTAGTTCTATAGTTATTAGAAGGTGTATAGTTCTATAGTTATTAGAAGGTATATAGTTCTATAGTTATTAGAGGGGGTATAGTTCTACAGTTATTAGAGGGTGTGTAGTTCTATAGTTATTAGAGGGTGTATAGTTCTATAGATATTAGAGGGTGTAAAGTTATATAGTTATTAGAGGAGAGTGTATATTTCTATAGTTATTAGAGGGTGTATAGTTCTATAGTTATTAGAGGGTGTATAGTTCTATAGTTATTAGAGGGTGTATAGTTCTATAGTTATTAGAGGGTGTATAGTTCTATAGTTATTAGAGGGTGTATAGTTCTATAGTTATTAGAGGGTGTATAGTTCTATAGTTATTAGAGGGTGTATAGTTCTATAGTTATAAGAGGGTGTATAGTTATATAGTTATTAGAGGGTGTATAGTTCTATAGTTATTAGAGGGTGTATAGTTCTATAGTTATTAGAGGGTGTAAAGTTATATAGTTATTAGAGGAGGGTGTATATTTCTATAGTTATTAGAGGGTGTATAGTTCTATAGTTATTAGAGGGTGTATAGTTCTATAGTTATTAGAGGGTGTATAGTTCTATAGTTATTAGAGGGTGTATAGTTATATAGTTATTAGAGGGTGTATAGTTCTATAGTTATTAGAGGGTGTATAGTTCTATAGTTATTAGAGGGTGTAAAGTTATATAGTTATTAGAGGAGGGTGTATATTTCTATAGTTATTAGAGGGTGTATAGTTCTATAGTTATTAGAGGGTGTATGGTTTTATAGTTATTAGAGGGTGTATAGTGCTATAGTTATTAGAAGGTGTATAGTTCTATAGTTTTTAGAGGGTGTATAGTTCTATAGTTATTAGAGGGGGTATAGTTTTATAGCTATTAGAGGGTGTATAGATCTGTAGTCATTAGAGGGTGTATAGTTCTATAGTTATTAGGGGGTGTATAGTTCTATAGTTATTAGAGGGTGTATAGTTCTTTAGTTATTAGAGGGTGTATAGTTCTATAGTTATTAGAGGGGGTATAGTTCTATAGTTATTAGAGGGTGTATAGTTCTATAGTTATTAGAGGGTGTATAGTTCTATAGTTATTAGAGGGGCTATAGTTCTATAGTTATTAGAGGGTGTATAGTTCTATAGTTATTAGAGGGTGTATAGTTCTATAGTTATTAGAGGGTGTATAGTTATTTTGTTATTAGAGGGTGTATAGTTCTATAGTTATTAGAGGGTGTATAGTTATATAGTTATTAGAGGGTGTATAGTTCTATAGTTATTAGAGGGGGTATAGTTCTATAGTTATTAGAGGGTGTATAGTTCTATAGTTATTAGAGGGTGTATAGTTCTATAGTTATTAGAGGGTGTATAGTTCTATAGTTATTAGAGGAGGGTGTATAGTTCTATAGCTATTAGAGGAGGGTGTATAGTTCTATAGATATTAGAGGGTGTATAGTTCTATAGTTATTAGAGGGTGTATAGTTCTGTAGTTATTAGAGGGTGTATAGTTCTATAGTTATTAGAGGGTGTAAAGTTATATAGTTATTAGAGGAGGGTGTATAGTTCTATAGTTATTAGAGGAGGGTGTATAGTTCTATAGTTATTAGAGGGTGTATAGTTATATAGTTATTAGAGGGTGTATAGTTATATAGTTATTAGAGGATGTATAGTTCTATAGTTATTAGAGGTTGTATAGTTATATAGTTATTATAGGGTGTATAGTTCTATAGTTATTAGAAGGTGTATAGTTATATAGTTATTAGAAGGTGTATAGTTCTATAGTTTTTAGAGGGTGTATAGTTCTATAGTTTTTAGAGGGTGTATAGTTCTTTAGTTATTAGAGGGTGTATAGTTCTATAGTTTTTAGAGGGTGTATAGTTCTATAGTTATTAGAGGGTGTATAGTTCTATAGTTATTAGAGGGTGTATAGTTCTATAGTTATTAGAGGGTGTATAGTTCTATAGTTATTAGAGGGGGTATAGTTCTATAGCTATTAGAGGGTGTATAGATCTGTAGTCATTAGAGGGTGTATAGTTCTATAGTTATTAGAGGGTGTATAGTTCTATAGTTATTAGAGGGTGTATAGTTCTTTAGTTATTAGAGGGTGTATAGTTCTATAGTTATTAGAGGGGGTATAGTTCTATAGTTATTAGAGGGTGTATAGTTCTATAGTTATTAGAGGGTGTATAGTTCTATAGTTATTAGAGGGGCTATAGTTCTATAGTTATTAGAGGGTGTATAGTTCTATAGTTATTAGAGGGTGTATAGTTCTATAGTTATTAGAGGGTGTATAGTTCTATAGTTATTAGAGGGTGTATAGTTATTTTGTTATTAGAGGGTGTATAGTTCTATAGTTATTAGAGGGTGTATAGTTATATAGTTATTAGAGGGTGTATAGTCCTATAGTTATTAGTGGGGGTATAGTTCTATAGTTATTAGAGGGTGTATAGTTCTATAGTTATTAGAAGGGTGTATAGTTCTATAGTTATTAGAGGGTGTATAGTTCTATAGTTATTAGAGGAGGGTGTATAGTTCTATAGTTATTAGAGGAGGGTGTATAGTTCTATAGCTATTAGAGGAGGGTGTATAGTTCTATAGATATTAGAGGGTGTATAGTTCTATAGTTATTAGAGGGTGTATATTTCTATAGTTATTAGAGGGTGTATAGTTCTATAGTTATTAGAGGGTGTAAAGTTATATAGTTATTAGAGGAGGGTGTATAGTTCTATAGTTATTAGAGGATGTATAGTTCTATAGTTATTAGAGGGTGTATAGTTCTATAGTTATTAGAGGATGTATAGTTCTATAGTTATTAGAGGGTGTATAGTTATATAGTTATTAGAGGGTGTATAGTTATATAGTTATTAGAGGATATATAGTTCTATAGTTATTAGAGGGTGTATAGTTATATAGTTATTATAGGGTGTATAGTTCTATAGTTATTAGAAGGTGTATAGTTATATAGTTATTAGAAGGTGTATAGTTCTATAGTTTTTAGAGGGTGTATAGTTCTATAGTTTTTAGAGGGTGTATAGTTCTTTAGTTATTAGAGGGTGTATAGTTCTATAGTTTTTAGAGGGTGTATAGTTCTATAGTTATTAGAGGGTGTATAGTTCTATAGTTATTAGAGGGTGTATAGTTCTATAGTTATTAGAGGGTGTATAGTTCTATAGTTATTAGAGGGTGTATAGTTCTATAGTTATTAGAGGGGGTATAGTTCTATAGTTATTAGAGGGTGTATAGTTCTATAGTTATTAGAGGGTGTATAGTTCTATATTTATTAGAGGGGCTATAGTTCTATAGTTATTAGAGGGTGTATAGTTCTATAGTTATTAGAGGGTGTATAGTTCTTTAGTTATTAGAAGGTGTATAGTTCTATAGTTTTTAGAGGGTGTATAGTTCTATAGTTATTAGAGGGTGTATAGTTATATAGTTATTATAGGGTGTATAGTTCTATAGTTATTAGAAGGTGTATAGTTATATAGTTATTAGAAGGTGTATAGTTCTATAGTTTTTAGAGGGTGTATAGTTCTATAGTTTTTAGAGGGTGTATAGATCTTTAGTTATTAGAGGGTGTATAGTTCTATAGTTATTAGAGGGTGTATAGTTCTATAGTTATTAGAGGGTGTATAGTTCTATAGTTATTAGAGGGTGTATAGTTCTATAGTTATTAGAGGGGGTATAGTTCTATAGCTATTAGAGGGTGTATAGATCTGTAGTCATTAGAGGGTGTATAGTTCTATAGTTATTAGGGGGTGTATAGTTCTATAGTTATTAGAGGGTGTATAGTTCTTTAGTTATTAGAGGGTGTATAGTTCTATAGTTATTAGAGGGGGTATAGTTCTATAGTTATTAGAGGGTGTATAGTTCTATAGTTATTAGAGGGGGTATAGTTCTATAGTTATTAGAGGGTGTATAGTTCTATAGTTATTAGAGGGTGTATAGTTCTATATTTATTAGAGGGGCTATAGTTCTATAGTTATTAGAGGGTGTATAGTTCTATAGTTATTAGAGGGTGTATAGTTCTATAGTTATTAGAAGGTGTATAGTTCTATAGTTTTTAGAGGGTGTATAGTTCTATAGTTATTAGAGGGTGTATAGTTATATAGTTATTATAGGGTGTATAGTTCTATAGTTATTAGAAGGTGTATAGTTATATAGTTATTAGAAGGTGTATAGTTCTATAGTTTTTAGAGGGTGTATAGTTCTATAGTTTTTAGAGGGTGTATAGATCTTTAGTTATTAGAGGGTGTATAGTTCTATAGTTATTAGAGGGTGTATAGTTCTATAGTTATTAGAGGGTGTATAGTTCTATAGTTATTAGAGGGTGTATAGTTCTATAGTTATTAGAGGGGGTATAGTTCTATAGCTATTAGAGGGTGTATAGATCTGTAGTCATTAGAGGGTGTATAGTTCTATAGTTATTAGGGGGTGTATAGTTCTATAGTTATTAGAGGGTGTATAGTTCTTTAGTTATTAGAGGGTGTATAGTTCTATAGTTATTAGAGGGGGTATAGTTCTATAGTTATTAGAGGGTGTATAGTTCTATAGTTATTAGAGGGTGTATAGTTATATAGTTATTAGAGGGGCTATAGTTCTATAGTTATTAGAGGGTGTATAGTTCTATAGTTATTAGAGGGTGTATAGTTCTATAGTTATTAGAGGGTGTATAGTTATTTTGTTATTAGAGGGTGTATAGTTCTATAGTTATTAGAGGGTGTATAGTTATATAGTTATTAGAGGGTGTATAGTCCTATAGTTATTAGTGGGGGTATAGTTCTATAGTTATTAGAGGGTGTATAGTTCTATAGTTATTAGAAGGTGTATAGTTCTATAGTTATTAGAGGGTGTATAGTTCTATAGTTATTAGAGGAGGGTGTATAGTTCTATAGTTATTAGAGGAGGGTGTATAGTTCTATAGCTATTAGAGGAGGGTGTATAGTTCTATAGATATTAGAGGGTGTATAGTTCTATAGTTATTAGAGGGTGTATAGTTCTGTAGTTATTAGAGGGTGTATAGTTCTATAGTTATTAGAGGGTGTAAAGTTATATAGTTATTAGAGGAGGGTGTATAGTTCTATAGTTATTAGAGGAGGGTGTATAGTTCTATAGTTATTAGAGGGTGTATAGTTATATAGTTATTAGAGGGTGTATAGTTATATAGTTATTAGAGGATGTATAGTTCTATAGTTATTAGAGGTTGTATAGTTATATAGTTATTATAGGGTGTATAGTTCTATAGTTATTAGAAGGTGTATAGTTATATAGTTATTAGAAGGTGTATAGTTCTATAGTTTTTAGAGGGTGTATAGTTCTATAGTTTTTAGAGGGTGTATAGTTCTTTAGTTATTAGAGGGTGTATAGTTCTATAGTTTTTAGAGGGTGTATAGTTCTATAGTTATTAGAGGGTGTATAGTTCTATAGTTATTAGAGGGTGTATAGTTCTATAGTTATTATAGGGTGTATAGTTCTATAGTTATTAGAGGGGGTATAGTTCTATAGCTATTAGAGGGTGTATAGATCTGTAGTCATTAGAGGGTGTATAGTTCTATAGTTATTAGAGGGTGTATAGTTCTATAGTTATTAGAGGGTGTATAGTTCTTTAGTTATTAGAGGGTGTATAGTTCTATAGTTATTAGAGGGGGTATAGTTCTATAGTTATTAGAGGGTGTATAGTTCTATAGTTATTAGAGGGTGTATAGTTCTATAGTTATTAGAGGGTGTATAGTTATTTTGTTATTAGAGGGTGTATAGTTCTATAGTTATTAGAGGGTGTATAGTTATATAGTTATTAGAGGGTGTATAGTCCTATAGTTATTAGTGGGGGTATAGTTCTATAGTTATTAGAGGGTGTATAGTTCTATAGTTATTAGAAGGTGTATAGTTCTATAGTTATTAGAGGGTGTATAGTTCTATAGTTATTAGAGGAGGGTGTATAGTTCTATAGTTATTAGAGGAGGGTGTATAGTTCTATAGCTATTAGAGGAGGGTGTATAGTTCTATAGATATTAGAGGGTGTATAGTTCTATAGTTATTAGAGGGTGTATATTTCTATAGTTATTAGAGGGTGTATAGTTCTATAGTTATTAGAGGGTGTAAAGTTATATAGTTATTAGAGGAGGGTGTATAGTTCTATAGTTATTAGAGGAGGGTGTATAGTTCTATAGTTATTAGAGGGTGTATAGTTATATAGTTATTAGAGGGTGTATAGTTATATAGTTATTAGAGGATGTATAGTTCTATAGTTATTAGAGGGTGTATAGTTCTATAGTTATTAGAGGATGTATAGTTCTATAGTTATTAGAGGGTGTATAGTTCTATAGTTATTAGAGGGTGTAAAGTTATATAGTTATTAGAGGAGGGTGTATAGTTCTATAGTTATTAGAGGAGGGTGTATAGTTCTATAGTTATTAGAGGGTGTATAGTTATATAGTTATTAGAGGGTGTATAGTTATATAGTTATTAGAGGATGTATAGTTCTATAGTTATTAGAGGTTGTATAGTTATATAGTTATTATAGGGTGTATAGTTCTATAGTTATTAGAAGGTGTATAGTTATATAGTTATTAGAAGGTGTATAGTTCTATAGTTTTTAGAGGGTGTATAGTTCTATAGTTTTTAGAGGGTGTATAGTTCTTTAGTTATTAGAGGGTGTATAGTTCTATAGTTTTTAGAGGGTGTATAGTTCTATAGTTATTAGAGGGTGTATAGTTCTATAGTTATTAGAGGGTGTATAGTTCTATAGTTATTAGAGGGTGTATAGTTCTATAGTTATTAGAGGGGGTATAGTTCTATAGCTATTAGAGGGTGTATAGATCTGTAGTCATTAGAGGGTGTATAGTTCTATAGTTATTAGAGGGTGTATAGTTCTATAGTTATTAGAGGGTGTATAGTTCTTTAGTTATTAGAGGGTGTATAGTTCTATAGTTATTAGAGGGGGTATAGTTCTATAGTTATTAGAGGGTGTATAGTTCTATAGTTATTAGAGGGTGTATAGTTCTATAGTTATTAGAGGGTGTATAGTTATTTTGTTATTAGAGGGTGTATACTTCTATAGTTATTAGAGGGTGTATAGTTATATAGTTATTAGAGGGTGTATAGTCCTATAGTTATTAGTGGGGGTATAGTTCTATAGTTATTAGAGGGTGTATAGTTCTATAGTTATTAGAAGGTGTATAGTTCTATAGTTATTAGAGGGTGTATAGTTCTATAGTTATTAGAGGAGGGTGTATAGTTCTATAGTTATTAGAGGAGGGTGTATAGTTCTATAGCTATTAGAGGAGGGTGTATAGTTCTATAGATATTAGAGGGTGTATAGTTCTATAGTTATTAGAGGGTGTATATTTCTATAGTTATTAGAGGGTGTATAGTTCTATAGTTATTAGAGGGTGTAAAGTTATATAGTTATTAGAGGAGGGTGTATAGTTCTATAGTTATTAGAGGAGGGTGTATAGTTCTATAGTTATTAGAGGGTGTATAGTTATATAGTTATTAGAGGGTGTATAGTTATATAGTTATTAGAGGATGTATAGTTCTATAGTTATTAGAGGGTGTATAGTTCTATAGTTATTAGAGGATGTATAGTTCTATAGTTATTAGAGGGTGTATAGTTATATAGTTATTAGAGGGTGTATAGTTATATAGTTATTAGAGGATGTATAGTTATATAGTTATTAGAGGGTGTATAGTTATATAGTTATTATAGGGTGTATAGTTCTATAGTTATTAGAAGGTGTATAGTTATATAGTTATTAGAAGGTGTATAGTTCTATAGTTTTTAGAGGGTGTATAGTTCTATAGTTTTTAGAGGGTGTATAGTTCTTTAGTTATTAGAGGGTGTATAGTTCTATAGTTTTTAGAGGGTGTATAGTTCTATAGTTATTAGAGGGTGTATAGTTCTATAGCTATTAGAGGGTGTATAGATCTGTAGTCATTAGAGGGTGTATAGTTCTATAGTTATTAGAGGGTGTATTGTTCTATAGTTATTAGAGGGTGTATAGTTCTTTAGTTATTAGAGGGTGTATAGTTCTATAGTTATTAGAGGGGGTATAGTTCTATAGTTATTAGAGGGTGTATAGTTCTATAGTTATTAGAGGGTGTATAGTTCTATATTTATTAGAGGGGCTATAGTTCTATAGTTATTAGAGGGTGTATAGTTCTATAGTTATTAGAGGGTGTATAGTTATATAGTTATTAGAGGGTGTATAGTCCTATAGTTATTAGTGGGGGTATAGTTCTTTAGTTATTAGAGGGTGTATAGTTCTATAGTTATTAGAAGGTGTATAGTTCTATAGTTATTAGAGGGTGTATAGTTCTATAGTTATTAGAGGAGGGTGTATAGTTCTATAGTTATTAGAGGAGGGTGTATAGTTATATAGCTATTAGAGGAGGGTGTATAGTTCTATAGATATTAGAGGGTGTATAGTTCTATAGTTATTAGAGGGTGTATAGTTCTATAGTTATTAGAGGGTGTATAGTTCTATAGTTATTAGAGGGTGTAAAGTTATATAGTTATTAGAGGAGGGTGTATAGTTATATAGTTATTAGAAGGTGTATAGTTCTATAGTTTTTAGAGGTGTATAGTTCTATAGTTTTTAGAGGGTGTATAGTTCTATAGTTATTAGAGGGTGTATAGTTCTATAGTTATTAGAGGGTGTATAGTGCTATAGTTATTAGAGGGTGTATAGTTCTATAGTTATTAGATTGTGTATAGTTCTATAGTTATTAGAGGGGGTATAGTTCTATAGCTATTAGAGGGTGTATAGATCTGTAGTCATTAGAGGGTGTATAGTTCTATAGTTATTAGAGGGTGTATAGTTCTATAGTTATTAGAGGGGGTATAGTTCTATAGCTATTAGAGGGTGTATAGATCTGTAGTCATTAGAGGGTGTATAGTTCTATAGTTATTAGAGGGTGTATAGTTCTATAGTTATTAGAGGGTGTATAGTTCTTTAGTTATTAGAGGGTGTATAGTTCTATAGTTATTAGAGGGGGTATAGTTCTATAGTTATTAGAGGGTGTATAGTTCTATAGTTATTAGAGGGGCTATAGTTCTATAGTTATTAGAGGGTGTATAGTTCTATAGTTATTAGAGGGTGTATAGTTCTATAGTAGCGAGAGAAGCTAAGATGGAGGTGGAAGAGGAGGAAGAGGAGGAGGAGGAAGAAGAGGAGGTTGAGGAGGAGGAGGAGGAGGGTTGTAACAGAATTATGTAGGTCTATAGCTGTGAGAGGAGCAATCAGAGGAGAAAGGTGAAGAGGAGGAGGGGGAAGAGGAGGAGGAGGTGGAAGGGGAGGAGGAGGAGGAGGAGACCATACTCCAGATCGTATTCACACCCTTTAACTTTTTCCACAATTTGTAGTGTTACATCCTGCTTTTAAAATTGATTGAAATTAGATTTTGTGTCACTGATCTACAAACAATACAACATTATATAAATTAATACAAAATTAATTGCTGAAATGTCAATAATTATTCAACCCCTTTGTTATGGCAAGCCTAAATTGGTTCAGAAGTAAAATTCAGCTTAACGAATCACATAATAATTTGCATGGACTCACTCTGTTCTGTAATAATGATTAACATATGATTTTTGAATGACTACCTCATCTCTTTACAATACACATACAATGATCTGTAAGGTCCCTCAATTGAGTAGCGAATTTTACAAAGACCATGGAGGTTTTTCAATGACTTGCAAAGAAGGGCACCAATTGGTAGATTTAAAAAAAAGCAGACGCTGAATATCCCTTTGATCATGCTGAAGTTATTAATTAGGCTTCGGATGGTGTATCAATACACCTAGTCACTAAAAAGATACAGGCGTCCTTCCTAACTCAGTTGCCGGAGAGGAAGGAAACTGCTTAGGGATTTCACCATGAGGCCAATAGTAAATTTAAAACAGTTACAGAGTTTAATGGTTGTGATATGAGAAAATTGAGGATGGATCAACAACATTGTAGTTACTCCACAATACTAACCTAAATGACAAGAGTGAAAAGAAGGAAGCCTGTACAGAATAAAAAATACTCCAAACATGGCACTAAAGTAATATTGCAAAAAATGTGGCAAAGAAATGTACTTTTTGTCCTGAATACAAAGCGTTAAGTTTGGAGCAAAACAAACACAACACACACTGAGTACCACTCTTCATATTTTCAAGCTTTTTGGTGGCTGCATCATGTTATGGTTATGCTTGTCATCGGCATGGACTAGAGATATTTTTAGGATTAAAAGAAATGGAACAGCTATAAGCACAGGCAAAATTCTAGAGGAAAACCTGGTTCAGTCTGCTTTCCAACAGCCACTGGGAGACGATTTCACCTTTCAGCAGGACAATAACCTAAAACACAAGGCCAAATCTACAATGGAGTCACTTACCAAAATGACATTGAATGTTCCTGAGTGGCCGAGTTAAAGTTCTGAGTTAAATTGGTTTGAAAATCTAATGACAAGACTTGAAAATGGCTGTCTAACAATGATCAACAATCTTCTTGACAGAGCTTGAAGAATTTTTAAAAAAAGAATAATTGGCAAATATTGTACAATCCAGGTGTGTAAAGCTCTTAGAGGCTTACCCAGAAAGACTCACAGCTGTAATCGCCGCCAAAGGTGCTTCTGCAAAGTATTGACTCAGGGGTGTGAATACCAATGTAAATGAGATATTTCTGTATTTCATTTTCAGTACATTTGCAAAGATTATGTCATTATGGGGTATTGTGTGTAGATGAGTGAGACAAATATATCTATTTAATCAGGCTGTAACTCAATTTTTTTTGGAATAAGTCAAGGGGTATGAATGCTTTCTGAAGGCACTGTAAATGTTTGATGTGGTTAACATCTTTCACCAGTAAAAGGTTTGGCTGCCACATTGAGATACATTAGATTTGACACTTCATAAGTCTTTAAAAGGCCACAGACGGGGAACATTCCCACTCTACTCTTCACCTTTCAACCTCTCCAGTCCATTTGGCTGTGTTTGATAGACAGCCACTTTATTCCTGTACCCCCCTCTGGTTCTAGGAGGCAGCTTGGGAGAGTTAGTTGGGAAAGAAAATAACACACACACACACGAGCGAACGCACACGCACGCACGCACGCACACACACACACACACACACACGCACACACACACACGCACACACACACACACACACACACACGCACACACACACACACACACGCACACACACACACGCACACACACACACACACACACACACACACACACGCACACACACACACACGCACACACACACACACACACAAACACACATTTTCCAATCTATTTTTCAGATTATGTATTCTAGAGTCTGCATTCCATCCCCGGCCCTTATTGTTTTTTTAATTTATTCAAAAATTCTCCTTGTTGCTAAAATTACATCTGAACAGAAATGAAGAGTTTAATTCTTCTTATTATACATATTAAATTATTGCTTATGGGTACCTTCGTGTGTGTAAAATACTACTGTTCTCCGAATTTTTTTAATTCATCGATTTTAGATGTGTATTGAAATAAGTTTTGTTGCAAAACGCTATATTCCTTGTTTAGCTGGAATGGAATATTTGTATCCTGTATATTTGACTGTGATATGTGGTTGTCTCACTGTGATATGTGGTTGTCTCACTGTGATATGTGGTTGTCTCACTGTGATATGTGGTTGTCTCACTGTGATATGTGGTTGTCTCACTGTGATATGTGGTTGTCTCACTGTGATATGTGGTTGTCTCACTGTGATATGTGGTTGTCTCACTGTGATATGTGGTTGTCCCTCTTTATAAGAGCATCTGCTAAATTACAAAAATGTAAATATTTTACATACAGATCTCATAATACTCTACTGATCATTTTGTAAGATATAGATATAGATATAGATATATATGGATGTCACAAATATGATTTGCACAGTTCTTTATTAAAAATGTAGTTATTTGTCACGTGTGACTGTGTAAAACCTAGCAGTGCTACTTTATTTTTTTCTCTGAGGGTAACCACGTTTCCATCCAACTGTTTCATGCGGAGGAATTACCTGACGCATGGAAGAAAGGTCACAACCGGGCTGATGGGAACATGAAATGCCGGTACAATTTTATAAATGCCGACAGACAACTCGTTCGTTCGACATTGTGGGATCTTTTTAGGTAATTAATTAAGCGAGAAATTGCCTTTATATGCAAATATTGATATAATAACCATCATATCGAAGTAAACTTGGAGTCACGTGATGACATGTTGTGTGGTCCTCCCACTACGACTTGGGAAACCATGCAGTTTATTAGGCTACAGATGAAATAAGTTATGATGAACTTCACAGGGGTGGTGAACGTGCACGGTGATGAGCTTGATGCTCCTTTCCAATAAATATCGAGGGTCTTATTCTGGTGACATGATGATCGATGCTTGGCTGCCGTTTGACAAATAAAAATAACCTCGCTCTTTTGTCCATAATAATCTCATCATGTAGATATCCTACCCCCACTGCAAACTGTTGGTGAAAGTGCACGTGCCATGACCAGAGTAGGAACATTTTGCAATATAACACAAAAGTGTTTGCTACAAAACCGTCAGTAGAGTTGAAAATGTGATGGAAACCCAGTGAACTTGTATTTTTCAATTAAGTTAAATGAGAATATAACCACAGAAGTTAGTTTTATGTTGCACTAAGTCATCACGCACAGCCTTTTATCCGCAAAAAGTCAGTTTGATGGAAACATCTCTGGTGGAAAATAAGTTTTTTTTTTTTTTTTATGTGCATGAAAATCTGTCGCAAATTGGATGGAAACCTAGCTAGTGAGGTGGATATATAGCGTTTTGCAACAAAACAAGAATATTTGTCTCTCTGAAATGAAACCATCAAGTGATAGATTTTTAACAAATACATGTCTGTCATTGAACAACCCCATGCCATTTGACATTTCAGTCATTTTCAGACGCTCTCATCTAGAGCATACATTTTCATACTTTTTTGTACTGGTCCCCCGTGGGAATTGAACCCACAACCCTGGCGTTGCAAGCGTCATGCTCTACCAACTGAGCCACATGGGACTACCTACATGATCAGATAGTTTTTTTTTTAAACACACCAATCTCTTTCATAAATTCTTTACAATAAAAAGCTAATTTACCACCATTTCTGAAAACTGATATATATCGTTTTGGAACGAAACTCTTAAAATGTCCTAATAATATGCTAGCCTTCTGTAAGCAGATGATGCCCATCAACAGCATATATACTAGGCTACTCATCTGAATACAGCAGTGTTGGATGCAGACCTTTTGAAATGGGATTTCACACATATTAAGGAATTATCTAAAGCAATAATAATCCCCTTAGCTTCTGACTGCTGCTAGCAGCTGAGGATCCTGACGCTGCTCTAGTTTTACTCTTCTCCTTTATCCGCTGTACTTTGGAGTCTACGGACTCGTCCCAAAACGGCACCCTATTCCAATATATAGTGCACTACTTTTGACCAGAGCTCTATGGGTCCTGGTCAAAGGTAGTGCACTGCATAGCGAATAGGGTGCCGTTTTGGGACACAACCATTGAAGTGGATCACATAAGGGGGAAAGGATGGAGATGATGAGCTATACATTACTATACATTATGATTATACAAGCTGTGATGATACATTACTATACATTATGATTATACAAGCTGTGATGATACATTACTATACATTATGATTATACAAGCTGTGATGATACATTACTATACATTATGATTATACAAGCTGTGATGATACATTACTATACATTATGATTATACAAGCTGTGATGATACATTACTATACATTATGATTATACAAGCTGTGATGATGCATTACTATACATTATGATTATACAAGCTGTGATGATACATTACTATACATTATGATTATACAAGCTGTGATGATACATTACTATACATTATGATTATACAAGCTGTGATGATACATTACTATATATTATGATTATACAAGCTGTGATGATACATTACTATACATTATGATTATACAAGCTGTGATGATACATTACTATACATTATGATTATACAAGCTGTGATGATACATTACTATACATTATGATTATACAAGCTGTGATGATACATTACTATACATTATGATTATACAAGCTGTGATGATACATTACTATACATTATGATTATACAAGCTGTGATGATACATTACTATACATTATGATTATACAAGCTGTGATGATACATTACTATACATTATGATTATACAAGCTGTGATGATACATTACTATACATTATGATTATACAAGCTGTGATGATACATTACTATACATTATGATTATACAAGCTGTGATGATACATTACTATACATTATGATTATACAAGCTGTGATGATACATTACTATACATTATGATTATACAAGCTGTGATGATACATTACTATACATTATGATTATACAAGCTGTGATGATACATTACTATACATTATGATTATACAAGCTGTGATGATACATTACTATACATAATGATTATACAAGCTGTGATGATACATTACTATACATTATGATTATACTGTCATATTGACATACTCTGGAGATAGATCTACTGTCTATATTATATTATAACAGACCAGGACATACTCTGGAGAAAGATCTACTGTCTATATTATATTATAACAGACCAGGACATACTCTGGAGATAGATCTACTGTCTATATTATATTATAACAGACCAGGACAAACTCTGGAGAAAGATCTACTGTCTATATTATATTATAACAGACCAGGACATACTCTGGAGATAGATCTACTGTCTATATTATATTATAACAGACCAGGACATACTCTGGAGAAAGATCTACTGTCTATATTATATTATAACAGACCAGGACATACTCTGGAGAAAGATCTACTGTCTATATTATATTATAACAGACCAGGACATACTCTGGAGAAAGATCTACTGTCTATATTATATTATAACAGACCAGGACATACTCTGGAGAAAGATCTACTGTCTATATTATATTATAACAGACCAGGACATACTCTGGAGAAAGATCTACTGTCTATATTATATTATAACAGACTAGGACATACTCTGGAGAGTATGTCCTAGATTCTCTAGGGAGAATCTCCCAAGTTCTGCCCTACAGGCATTTCTGTGCACACAGAATATTTTAGCAAAATTCCAGGTGTAAAATTTCAGTGGGGCTTTTATTCCATGATGTGTAGTTTAAATTGTAAAAGGGGCCCAACATTTAGCTGCCATATAAAATAATTGGAGTTATGACAGAGTCAAATAGTTTTAGCCAAAATTCTAATTGGATGGTTAAAATGTATACAGGGTCTTTCTAAAAGCAAAACATGCTCTGTGTGCTTTATCTGTTAGAGACGTTATGTCAAACCGCCCAGATTAACTTCTAGTCAGACCAAGGTACGTACAGTTGGTGGTGTTCTTCTGGGCATCGACAAACAAAGGAAAGGTGGGGTGCTCTGTAACAATGATTCTGAGGAAGACGTCAGCTTGATGTCGAAATGTCAGTCACCTGTTCTCGTCCTGTACAATGGATTAAAGTGAGCTCAAAGAAATCAATCTCTGCTTTTTTTTTGTTGAGTGCCTCCAACACCTTCCTGCCTTAGTCCTTTTGGAAGTGATAAAGCCCTTCTCATAGTTGGTGGTGGGTTTCAGGGTTGTTTCTCCTAGGGTGAAATGGTATTTACACTCTTAGAAAGAAAAGTGCTATCTAGAACCCCACAGAAGAACCCTTTGACGACCTCTATTTGGTTTTTAGGTAGAACCCTGTTGGTTCCAGGTAGAACCCAAAAGGGTTTTACCTGGAGCCAAAAAGGGTTATCCTATGGGGACAGCCGAAGAACCCTTTAGGAACCCTTTTTTCTAAGAGTGTAGTCCCCCCCGATATTAATGGATAGTGCCCAGTCCTTATAATACTGTTCTTGTAACCTTGTCTCACTACTCTGCCCTGACTAAAGAATTCTCTCTCATGAAATCTTCTTTTGTTCAAGAGTAGAAGAAAACGTTAACCTAACCTGTTAGATTTGTTCCTGTTTCGAAGAAGATATGGGACTTCAGTTCAGTTCACTGAAAACGTTTGATGACTGCAGTAGAGCTGAAGTATTGTAGTAATTGTCCTAACTGAAGCTGATAACGGTAGAGGTTGGAATCGTGTACTTTAACTGGCCATTGTGCGCAGAAGAGGTAAGAGACAATATAACTGTTTTCTAAGTATCGACAACTACACAAATACAGTATGTATTGACCTCCGCCATGACCTCCGCGGAGTCATCAAACGAGCAAAAAGGGACAATATACAGTAGGAATAAGGTGGAATCATATTACACGTGGCAGGGGCTACAGTCCATTACAGGAAGACCCAGCCGTGATCTGCCCGACGATGCCTCTCTCCCAGACGAACTCAATGCATTTTATGAACGCTTCGACAATAACAGCAGCATACCGTGTGTGAGGGCCCCCTGCCGACCCAGACGACAGTGGGTGATCTCGCTGTCCGAGGCCGACGTGAGTAAGGTCTTTAATCAGGTCAACACTAGCGAGGCCGCAGGGCCGGAAGGTATTCCAGGGCGAGTTCTCAGACCACGCGCAGATCAGCTGGCAGGCGTATTCACAGTCATTTTCAACCTCTCCTCGTCCCAGTCTGTAATCACCACATGTTTTAAGATAATAACCATCATTCCTGTTCCTAAGAACTCTAAGGCTTCATGCCACAATGACTACCTCCCTGTAGTACTCACATCTGCAATCATGAAGTGCTTGGAAAGGCTGGTTATGGCACACATCAACTCCATCCTCCCAGACACCCTAGAACCCCAATCCAATTTGCATACCGCCCCAACAGATCCATACACTTCACACTGCCCTCATGTGAGAATGCTGTTCATTGACTACAGCTCAGAGTTCAACACCGCTGTCCCCTCCAAGCTCATCACCAAGCTAGGGACCCTGGGACTAGACCCCTTCCCTCTACAACTGGATCCTGGACTTCCTGATGGGCCGCCCCCAGGTGGTGAGGGTAAGCAACATCACCTCCACCACCCTGACCCTCAACACATGGTCCCCTCAGGGGTGCGTGCTTAGTCCCCTCCTGTACTCCCTGTTCACCCACAACTGTGTGGCCACGCACGACACCAACACCATCATCAAGTTTGCTGACGACACGACTGTGGTAAGGCCTGATCACCGGCAAGGATGAGTCAGCCTACAGGGAGGAGGTCAGCGACCTGGCAGTGTGGTGCCAGGACAACAACCTCTCCCTCAACATCAGTAAGACAAAGGAGCTGATCATGGACTACAGGAAACGGGAAACCGAGCACGCCCCCATCCACATCGACGGGGCTGCGGTGGAGCATGTCGAGAGCTTCAAGTTCCTCGGTGTCCAAATCACTAAGGACTTAAAATGGTCCACTCACACGCACACAGTCGTGAAGAAGACGCGACAGCGCCTCTTCCCCCTCAGGAAGTTCAAAAAGTTTGGCATGGGCCCTCAAATCTTCAAAAGGTTATACAGCTGCACCATTGAGAGCATCTTGACTGGCTGCGTCACCGCTTGGTACGGCAACATCACCGCCCTCAATCGCATGGCGCTACAGAGGGTGGTGCGGACAGCTCAGTCCATCACTGGGGCCGAGCTCCCTGCCATCCAGGACCTCTATATCCAGGCGGTGTTAAAGGAAGACCCGGAAAATTGTAAAAGACTCCAGCCACCCAAGCCAAAGACTGTTCTCTCTGCTGCCGCACGGCAAGCGGTGCCGGTGCATCAAGTCTGACACCAACAGGCTCCTGAACAGCTTCTATCCCCAAGCAATAAGACTGCTGAATAGCTAACAAAATGGCTTCATGGACTATCTGAGTTAACCCTTGTCTTCTATTTTTCAACTGTCTCTGCGCCTACTCACAGGGCCCTACACGCACTCTGACACACATGACATGCACACACCTTTATACCGACTCTACACACACGCACATACGATCTTCATTTACGCTACTGCTACTCTGTTTATCATACATCCGGATCAAATCAAATCAAATTGTATTTGTCACATGCGCCGAATACAACAGGTGTAGACCTTACAGTGAAATGCTTACTTACAAGCCCTTAACAAACAATGCAGTTTTAAGAAAAATAAGTGTTTAGTAAAAAATAGATAACTAAAAAATATAAATAACAAATTATTATAGAGCAGCAGTAAAATAACAGTAGTTATTTTAGTGACCTTACCCCTATACATACAGTATCTACCTCTATCACTCCAGTATCCCTGCACATTGTTAATATGGTATTGGAACTGACCCTGTATATAGTCACCTTATCCCTATACATATCTACCTCCATCTCTCCAGTATCCCTGCACATTGTTAATATGGTATTGAAACTGACCCTGTATTTAGCTTCTTACTTTCTCCTGTTCTTCTTATATCTTGTTTTAATATCTCTTGTGTTTTTGTTCTACCTTGTTATTTTTAGTACAACATTGATATCGATTACTGCATTGCTGGGTTTTAGAGATTGCAAGACAGGCATCACCGTTCTCGTGCACGTGACATTGCAACTTGAAACTAGTGTTGCTCTCTATCCCATCCTCCCTGGCAGAGACACTAACAGATAGTGGATCTACTGGCTCCTCCCTGGCAGAGACACTAACAGATAGTGGATCTGCTGGCTCCTCCCTGGCAGAGACACTAACAGATAGTGGATCTACTGGCTCCTCCCTGGCAGAGACACTAACAGATAGTGGATCTACTGGCTCCTCCCTGGCAGAGACACTAACAGATAGTGGATCTACTGGCTCCTCCCTGGCAGAGACACTAACAGATAGTGGATCTACTGGCTCCTCCCTGGCAGAGACACTAACAGATAGTGGATCTACTGGCTCCTCCCTGGCAGAGACACTAACAGATAGTGGATCTACTGGCTCCTCCCTGGCAGAGACACTAACAGATAGTGGATCTACTGGCTCCTCCCTGGCAGAGACACTAACAGATAGTGGATCTACTGGCTCCTCCTCTGACTGGCTCAGCTATAAAGCATGATCATCATCATAGGACTGGGCGGTATGGCCTAAAAATCATATCTCCATTTTTTCCAAATGTATGGGAAATTCACTATATACTGTATGTCTTGATTTTGTAATTGTTTTCTCCAAATAAGCTTTTTTTGTACAATTAAAAAGGTCAAATACACTGCATTTCAAACAGTCAGCAATAATCCAATGTGAAACATTACAAGCAGGCTTGACTACTGTAACGCTCTCCTGTCTGGTCTAACCAAGAAAGCCATTGGTCAACTGCAAAACATACAGAATGCTGCAGCACGTGTACTGACCAAGATCAGACGGAGAGCACACGTTACACTGGTTTTAAAGTCTCTGCCCTGGCTGCCTGTTAGTTTTAGAATTCATTTAAAGATTCTTCTATTGGTTTTTAAATCAATCCACGATTCTGCACCCCAATCCATGTCAGACCATCTTTTAGGTTATGTACCCAGTAGGTCCCTCAGGTCCTCTGGCACTGGCCTTTTAACTATCCCAAAGCCTAGGACCAAGAGGCATGGAGAGGCAGCCTTTAGTTACTATGCCCCCAGCCTCTGGAATAGCCTGCCAGAGAACCTGAGGTGGGCCGAAACTGTGGACATATTTAAAAGAGATCTTAAAAACACACTTTTTTTTAGCTTTGCTTTTCCTCAGGAGGCTTTTAAGTCGTTCAGTTATTGTTATTCTATAGTTTTTTATCCTCTCATGTTTGTTGTGTAGTAAATATTTCAGCTTTTATTGTCATTGTTTTTATTTGGTTTTTTTCCTGTGAAGCACACTGTGTTGCATTTCATGTCTGGAATGTGCTGTAGAAATAAAGCTCGATTTGATTTGATTATACCTAGGCTAAATATAAGCCTTACACAACCATAAGACTAATACATTAATTATTTTTATCAAAGTAGTCCAACCTGCTTTTTTGCAACAAACACTGATCTGGCTTTCAGGTTTGTCTATGAAAATGTCATTTTTTTGTAAAAAATTTAACCAGAACCATGCATAATGCACAATCATTAAAAATGCCTAACTTCTTGTAGAAGGCATTATAGAAAACACAGGTAAAACAGTTGAATTGTTATGAACACACCCTTCAGTCCGCCTCCAACTGTTTGAACAGCGTGCTAGCCTGTCCACTTTGTTCAGCTGTTGAAATCAAGTGGCCTGCCTTATTTCTCAGAATGAGAACGAGTTGCCAATTCCATATATAATTGTGTTTTATGCTTATTGCACATTCATAAAACACAGACTAGACAGCTAGTTAAGTCTGCGGCTAAAATGAGGCTAGCGGTACATGATACCGTAATTCCCCGCGCAACAAACTGAGCATTAATTTTCCAGAATCAATGTTCTTTGATACTCCTGTTTTCGCAGGGTCTGATCTAAATTGATCACAATTTGAGGAGTTGAAAGGTTAACATCTCCTCTATTACACTAAAATAATTTATAAATCAGTGAATTTCTGAAAATAAATAAATTTTGAAACATTAAAACAGTTATTTTTATAGATAAAACTATACTAAAAATATTCACCTCACCAAATAATTGATGAAAACACATTGTTTTGCAATGAAGGTCTACAGCAGACTCAACAGCACTATGTAGGGTAGCAACATGGTGTAGCCGGAGGACAGCTCATTTCCGTCCTCCTCTGAGTACATTGACTTCAATACAAAACCTAGGAGGCTCATGGTTCTCACCCCTTTCCATAGACTTACACAGTAATTATGACAACTTCTGGAGGACATCCTCCAACCTATCAGAGCTCTTGCAGCATGAACTGACATTTTGTCTACCCAATCAAAGGATCAGAGAATGGATCTAGTACTGAAAGAATAAGCTACAGCTAGCTAGCACTGCAGTGCATAAAATGTGGTGAGTAGTTTACTCAAAGAGCGAGAAAGACAATAGTTGAACAGTTTTTAACAAATTAATTTCTTCCAGAATGAAGGACAAGCGAGAGAGAGAGCAAGAGAGATAGATATATTTTGTTGTATCTTTTTTCACTTTCACTTACATATCTAGCAAATGCAGCTAGCTAGTTTAGCCTACTAAAACACCCGGCTCAAACAGAGAGGAATGCTATGTTAGCTATGTGGTTATGGCTATCCAACACTGGAACTGTTCCAAGTCAAGGTAAGCTTTTGGTTTTATACAGTGGTTTGCGAAAGTATTCACCCCCTTTGGCATTTAACCTATTTTGTTGCCTTACAACCTGGAATTAAAATAGATTTTGTATCATTTGATTTAAACAACATGCCTACCACTTTGAAGATGCAAAATATTTTTTCTTGTGAAACAAACAAGAAATAAGACAAAAAATACAGAAAACTTGAGCTTTCATAACTATTCACCCCCCCAAAGTCAATAATTTGTACAGTGCCTTGCAAAAGTATTCATCCCCCTTGGCATTTTTCAGATTTTGTTGCATTACAACCTGTAATTTAAATGGAATTTAATTTGGATTTCATGTAATGGACATACACAAAATAGTCAAAATTGATGTAGTGAAAAAAATTCTGAAAAATTAATAACGGAATAGTGGTGCGTGCATGTGTATTCACCCCTTTGCTATGAAGCCCCTAAATACGATCTGGTGCAACCAATTACCTTCAGAAGTCACATAATTAGTTAAGTAAAGTCCACCTGCGTGCAATCTAAGTGTCACATGATCTGTCACATGATCTCAGTATATATACACACCTGTTCTGAAAGGCCCCAGAGTCTGCAACACCACTAAGCAAGGGGCACCACCAAGCAAGCGGCACCATGAAGACCAAGGAGCTCTCCAAACAGGTCAGGGACAAAGTTGTGGAGAAGTACAGATCAGGGTTGGGTTATAAAAAAAATATCAAAAACGTTGAACATCCCACGGAGCACCATTAAATCCATTATTCAAAAATTGAAAGAATATGGCACCGTAACAAACCTGCCAAGAGAGGGCCGCCCACCAAAACTCACGGACCAGGCAAGGAGGGCATTAATCAGAGAGGCGACAAAGAGACCAAAGATAACCCTGAAGGAGCTGTAAAGCTCCACAGCGGAGATTGGAGCATCTGTCCATAGGACCACTTTAAGCAGTACACTCCACAGAGCTGGGCCTTACGGAAGAGTGGCCAGAAAAAAACCATTGCTTAAAGAAAACAATAAGCAAACACGTTTGGTGTTCACCAAAAGGCATGTGGGAGACTCTCCAAACATATGGAAGAAGGTACTCTGGTCATTTTGGCCATCAAGGAAAACGCTATGTCTGGCGTAAACACAACACCTCTCATCACCCCGAGAACACCATCCCACAGTGAAGCATGGTGGTGGCAGCATCATGCTGTGGGGATGTTTTTTTTATTTGAATTTTTTTACACTGTCCTGCATGATTGTAGCGGGTTTACTAATGCGTTAGTAGAGTGGCCAGACGGAAGCCACTCCTCAGTAAAAGGCACATGCCAGTTTGCTTGGAGTTTGCCAAAAGGCACCTAAAGACTCTCAGACCATGAGAAACAAGATTCTCTGGTCTGATGAAACCAAGATTGAACTCTTTGGCCTGAATGTCACATCTGGAGGAAACCTGGCACCATCCCTACGGTGAAGCATGGTGGTGGCAGCATCATGCTGTGGGGATGTTTTTCAGCGGCAGGGACTAGGAGACTAGTCAGGATCGAGGGGAAAGATGAACGGAGCAAAGTACAGAGCGATCCTCGATGAAAACCTGCTCCAGAGTGCTCAGGACCTCAGACTGGGGCGAAGGTTCACCTTCCAACAGGACAACAGCCGTAAGAACACAGCCAAGACAACGCAGGAGTGGCTTCGGGACAAGTCTCTGAATGTCCTTGAGTGGCCCAGCCAGAGCCCAGTCTTGAACCCGATCGAACATCTCTGGAGAGACCTGAAAATAACTGTGCAGCAACGCTCCCCATCCAACCTGACAGAGCATGAGAGGATCTAAAGAGAAGAATGTGAGAAACTCCCCAAATACAGGTGTACCAAGCTTGTAGCGTCATACCCAAGATGACTCGAGGCTGTAATCGCTGCCAAAGGTGCTTCAACAAAGTACTAAGTTAATGGTCTGAATACTTATGTAAATGTAATATTAACGTTTTTTATTTGTAATAAATTAGCACAAATTTCTAAAAACCAGTTGTTGCTTTGACATTATGGGGTATTGTGTGTAGATTGATGATGGAAAAAAAGCAATTTAATCAATTTGAGAATAAAGCTGTAACTTAAGGCACAGTGCATTATCATACATCTCAGTGGAAGAACTGGGCTCGATGCACCATATTACTGCAATTACCATGTAAACCCACAGTATAACCGTACTGTAAAGGCTCTGTGAACATGCACACACACACACACACACACACACACACACACACACACACACACACACACACACACACACACACACACACACACACACACACACACACACACACACACACACACACACACACACACACACACACACCCACACACTCCAGGCAGAGATCATTATTTGGAGCACACAGAGGAAGATAATGACACTTCTATCACGTGTCCAACAGAAAACCATTTCTCCATTTTATCAGAAGATGTTTGCTCGTTATAAAACAGGCAGAGAGAGACCATTATGTACAGCACATGGAGATCCAGGAAAGGAGGGGAGGAGAGGAGGGGAGGGGAGGGGTGGGGAGGGGAGGGGAGGGGAGGGGAGGGGAGGGGAGGGGAGGGGAGGAGACATGCAGAAAATGTCCCCTGTGATAATAGTAATGGAGGCAGGACATATATCCTCAGCATTGATCTACACCAAATGCTGCCTGCTCAGCTCTGCAGACTGACACACACACAAACACACACACACACACACACACACACACACACACACACACACACACACACACACACACACACACACACACACACACACACACACACACACACACACACAGAGAGAGACACGCACACACAACAGGAGCAGGGAGGGAGCTGTCTGCTGTCTGTCTCCCTGCTGCCTGTCTCCCTGCTGTCTGTCTCCCTGCTGCCTGTCTCCCCTGTCTGTCTCCCTGCTGCCTGTCTCCCTGCTGCCTGTCTCCCTGCTGCCTGTCTCCCTGCTGCCTGTCTCCCTGCTGTCTGTCTCCCTGCTGCCTGTCTCCCTGCTGCCTGTCTCCCTGCTGCCTGTCTCCCTGCTGCCTGTCTCCCTGCTGCCTGTCTCCCTGCTGCCTGTCTCCCTGCTGTCTGTCTCCCTGCTGCCTGTCTCCCTGCTGCCTGTCTCCCCTGTCTGTCTCCCTGCTGTCTGTCTCCCTGCTGCCTGTCTCCCTGCTGTCTGTCACCCTGTTTCCTGTTGCCTGCCTGCTGCCTGCATGCCTGCCATGGAGGGTAAAAATGGAAAGTGGGTCACACCATGAAATTAGCACTTTCAAATCAGGAAGTATCTAATAATTCATATTGTGTTGAACGTGTTCTCGTCTCTAAAGTGTTATCACACTCTGGGTTCTGTCTGTCACCACCATGGTTCTGCCAGTCTGACCGATGGAGATTCACCACCATGGTTCTGCCAGTCTGACCGATGGAGATTCACCACCGTGGTTCTGTCAGTCTGACCGATGGAGATTCACCACCATGGTTCTGCCAGTCTGACCGATGGAGATTCACCACCATGGTTCTGCCAGTCTGACCGATGGAGATTCACCACCATGGTTCTGCCAGTCTGACCGATGGAGATTCACCACCATGGTTCTGCCAGTCTGACCGATGGAGATTCACCACCATGGTTCTGCCAGTCTGACCGATGGAGATTCACCACCATGGTTCTGCCAGTCTGACCGATGGAGATTCACCACCATGGTTCTGCCAGTCTGACCGATGGAGATTCACCACCATGGTTCTGCCAGTCTGACCGATGGAGATTCACCACCATGGTTCTGCCAGTCTGACCGATGGAGATTCACCACCATGGTTCTGCCAGTCTGACCGATGGAGATTCACCACCATGGTTCTGCCAGTCTGACCGATGGAGATTCACCACCATGGTTCTGCCAGTCTGACCGATGGAGATTCACCACCATGGTTCTGCCAGTCTGACCGATGGAGATTCACCACCATGGTTCTGCCAGTCTGACTGAGGCTGAATGACTAGAAGGTTGCTTCCCAAATGACACCCTTTTCCCTATGCAGGGCACTACTTTAACCAGAGCCCATAGGGTTCTGATCAAAAGCATTGCACTATATCAAATAAAATAAAATTTTATTTGCCGCATGCTGCCGAATACAACAGGTGTAGACCTTACAGTGAAATGCATGCTAACAAGCCGTTAACCAACAATGCAGTTTTTTTCTTAAAAGTGTTAAGTAAAAAATAGATAAGTAAAAAATATGCGGGGGCACCGGTTAGTCGAGGTAATTGAGGTAATATGTACATGTGCGTAGAGTTAAAGTGACTATGCATGGATAATAAACAGAGTAGCAGCAGCGTAAAAGAGGGGGTGGGGGTGGGGGGACAATGCAAATAGTCTGGGTAGCCATGATTAGCTGTTCAGGAGTCTTATGGCTTGGGGGTAGAAGCTGTTAAGAAGCCTTTTGGACCTAGACTTGGCACTCCGGTACCGCTTGCCGTGCGTTAGCAGAGAGGACAGTCTATGACTAGGGTGGCTGAAGTCTTTGACACCGCCTGGTATAGAGTTCCTGGATGGCAGGAAGCTTGGCCCCAGTGATGTACTGGGCCATATGCACTACCCTCTGTAGTGCCTTCCGGTCGGAGGCTGAGCAGTTGCCGTACCAGGCGGTGATGCAACCAGTTAGGATGCTCTCGATGGTGCAGTTGTATAAATTTTTGAGGATCTGAGGACCCCATGCCAAGTCTTTTCAGTCTCCTGAGGGGGAATATGCTTTGTCGTGCCCTCTTCATGACTGTCTTGACGTGTTTGGACCATAATAGTTTGTTGGTGATGTGGACACCAACAAACTGTAGTCCACAATCATCTCCTTTGTCTTGATCATGTTGAGGGAGAGGTTGTTATCCTGGCATCACACGGCCAGGTCTCTGACCTCCTCCCTATTGTCTGTCTCATCGTTGTCGGTGATCAGGCCTACCAATGTTGTGTCGTCTGCAAACTTAATGATGGTGTTGGAGTCGTGCCTGGCCATGCAGTCATTGGTGAACAGGGAGTACAGGAGGGGACTGAGCACGCACCCCTGAGGGGCCCCCGTGTTGAGGATCAGCGTGGCAGATGTGTGGTTACCTACCCTCACCACCTGGGGGCGGCCCGTCAGGAAGTCCAGGATCCAGTTGCAGAGGGAGGTGTTTAGTCCCAGGGTCCTTAGCTTAGTGATGAGCTTTGAGGGCACTATGGTGTTGAACGCTGAGCTTTAGTCAATGAATAGCATTCTCACCTGGTGGGAAAGGGCAGTGTGGAGTGCAATAGAGATTGTATCATCTGTGGATCTGTTGGGGCGGTATGCAAATTGGAGTGGGTCTAGGGTTTCTGGGATAATGGTGTTGATGTGAGCCATGACCAGCCTTTCAAAGCACTTCATGGCTACAGATGTGAGTGCTACGGGTCGGTAGTCATTTAGGCAGGTTATCTTAGTGTTCTTGGGCACAGGGACTAGGGTGGTCTGCTTGAAACATGTTTATATTACAGAGTCAGTCAGGGACAGGTTGAAAATGTCAGTGAAGACACTTGCCAGTTGGTCAGCGCATGCTCGGAGTACACGTCCTGGTAATCCGTCTGGCCCTGCGGCCTTGTGAAAGTTGACCTGTTTAAAGGTCTTACTCACATCGGCTATGGAGAGCGTGATCACACAGTCGTCCGGAACAGCTGATGCTCTCATGCATGCTTCAGTGTTGCTTGCCTTGATGCGAGCATAGAAGTCATTTAGCTCGTCTGGTAGGCTCGTGTCACTGGGCAGCTTGCAGCTGTGCTTCCCTTTGTAGTCTGTAATAGTTTGCAAACCCTGCCACATCCGACGAGCGTCAGAGCCGGTATAGTACGATTCAATCTTAGTCCTGTATTGACTCAATGCCTGTTTGATGGTTCGTTGGAGGGCATAGCGGGATTTCTTATAAGCATCCGAGTTAGAGTCCCGCTCCTTGAAAGTGGCGCGCTACTCGCTTCGGCACTCAGCGGTCCCGTTCTGTGAGCTTGTGTGGCCTACCACTTCGCGGCTGAGCCGTTGTTGCTCCTAGACGTTTCCACTTCACAATAACAGCACTTACAGTTGACCGGGGCAGCACTACCAGGGCAGAAATTTGACAAACTGACTTGTTGGAAAGGTGGCATCCTATGACGGTGCCACGTTGAAAGTCAGGCCATTCTACTGCCAATGTTTAACTATGGAGATTGCATGGCTGTGTGCTCGATTTAATACACCTGTCAGCAACGTGTGTGGCTGAAATACCCGAATCCACTAATTTGAAGGGGTGTCCACATACTTTTGTATTTATAGTGTATGTGAAATTAGATTTCCGATGATGGACTAAACTGGATCAATAACATATTTTATTTTCACAGCATTACAGACATGTCATATGTTTTGTTGTTTTGAGAAGTGCTGTCAAAAAGCCAATGACACAAGATGGTTATTTGTAGCACCAGTGAATTACAGCGTGTCATCATCAAGCGACAGTAAAATGTCCCAAAATGGCACCCTGTTCCCTCTATTGTACCCTACTTGTAGTGGGCCTTGGTCAAAAGTACTGCACTACATAGGGAATATGGTACTATTTGGGATACACCCTCTGCTTGACTGTACTTCTAAGAATATTGTTAAATAATCAAAATTATCCCTGAGAGTTGATATGAATCTAAACAGGTTCTGATTATATTGAATTTTACAATAAACAATTTGATGAATTATTGAAGGCATTATTTTTTAACACTAACCAGAAAACACAATAAATACTGTACATACCATATCTGTTTGTTGTGGCCATTGTCAATAAAGTATTTCAGCCCTGACCTCATTACAGGATGAGATGGAGAGAGAGAGGGGGGGGGGGGGGGAGAGGAGGAGAGAGGGAGGGACGGGGAGAGGGGGAGAGGGGGAGAGGAGGAAGGAGGACAGAGGTGAGGCAGAGGCTCTTTAGAGGGCGGGGGGAGGAAGAGGGCTGTTGGGAGAGGAGGAGAGAGGGAGGGACGGGGAGAGGGGGAGAGGGGGAGAGGAGGACAGAGGTGAGGCAGAGGCTCTTTAGAGGAGATGAGGCTTTATGCATCTTATAATTATTCCCCGTCTTCACTTCCATACGTGCATATAAATATGGGCAATTATTATTATCAAGAGTCTCCACCACTGTTCAGAGGAGATAATGAGCGGTTGTGTGCATCCTAAATGGCACCCTATTCCCTATTTAGTGCACTACTTTTGACCAAGGCCCATAGGGAATAGGGTGCCGTTTGGGACACAACCGTTGAGTGAAGTGCAGTTGTCGACTAGTGCTAGAGGGGAGACATGGGGAAGCCTGAGGAGGGCTGGAGAGACCCCTACCTCCTCCCCTCCCCTCCTCTCCTCTCCTCTCCTCTCCTGTCCTCTCCTCTCCTCTCCTCTCCTCTCCTCTCCTCTCCTCTCCTCTCCTCTCCTCTCCTCTCCTCTCCTCTCCTCTCCACTCCTCTCCTCTACCTAGACTTCTGAAGGAAACACAACCTCAGGCCCTGCCTGTTCGCTGAAGAGTGTCTGGGAGCTTGTCTGAGAGCTCACTCAGGCGTAGCAGAGACAGAGGAAGAGAGAGAGAGAGAGAGAGAGAGAGACAGAGAAAGGGACAGCAACACAATTTGACACACAATTTGAGAAATATTTGAGATATTGGAAATAATCAACCAAAAAACAGAGCAAACTAGAATGCTATTTGGCCCTAAACAGAGAGTACACAGTGGCAGAATACCTGAGCACTGTGACTGACCCAAAATTAATAAAAACTTTGACTGTGTACAGACTCAGTGAGCATAGCCTTGCTATTGAGAAAGGCCGCCGTAGGCAGACCTGGCTCTCAAGAGAAGACAGGCTATATGCACACTGCCAACCAAATGGAGGTGGAAACTGAGCTGCACTTCCTAACCTCCTGCCAAATGTGTAACCACATTAGAGATACACGTTTCTCTCAAATTACACAGACCCACACATAATCATTCATTCAGACCCCGTCATTCTACTATTGTCACAACATCATACAACATTTTAAATGTTATACCATTATTTTAACCGCAAATAATATATTATAATAGTTGTTATTCAACTATTATCCAACTCCTGAGTGGCGCAGTGGTCTAAGGCACTGCATCACTAGAGATCCTGGTTCGAATCCAGGCTCTGTCGCAGCCGGCCGCGACCGGGAGACTCATGGGCGGCGCACAATTGGCCCAGCGTCGTCCAGGGTAGGGGAGGGAATGGCCGGCAGGGATGTAGCTCAGTTGATAGAGCATGGCGTTTGCAACGCCAGGGTTGTGGGTTCGATTCCCACGGGGGGCCAGTATAAAAAAAGAAAATATACCAAAAAAATATATATATATATGTATTCACTAACTGTAAGTCGCTCTGGATAAGAGCGTCTGCTAAATGACTAAAATGTAAATGTTATTCTCTTGAAACGTTTTGTCAGTGTAATGGATTGATTACTGTTAATGTCTCATTGTTTTTGTTGTTTTTGTTTTGTTTTAGGTTTTTCACTTGCTTAAGCAATGTAAACACGTTTCCCGTGCAAATAAAGCTCTTTGAATGTCATGTAATTGACAGAGACAGAGAGAGAGAGAAAAGGAGAGAGGGGGAGAGACAGAGACAGAGAGACAGACAGACAGACAGACAGACAGACAGACAGACAGACAGAGAGAGAGAGAGAGAGAGAGAGAGAGAGAGAGAGAGAGAGAGAGAGAGAGAGAAAAGGAGAGAGGGGGAGAGAGGGGGAGAGACAGAGAGAGAGAGAGAGAGAGAGAGAGAGAAGGAGAGAGAGAGAGAAGAGGGAGAGAGAGAGAAGAGGGAGAGAGAAGGAGAGAGAAGGAGAGCGAGAGAGAAGGAAAGAGAGAGAGAGAGAGAAGGAGAGAGAAGAGGGATAGAGAAGGAGAGAGAAGGAGAGAGAGAGAGAGAGAGAGAGAGAGAGAGAGAGAGAGAGAGAGAGAGAGAGAGAGAGAGAGAGAGAGAAGAGAGAGAGAGAGAGAGAGAGAGCGAGAGAGAGACGTATACAGATCAATCCATCCTCAGCTCCAGCACCCTGGCACATCATTTGTTGCCATGATCTCCTCTGATACAGCTGACTGGCAGGTGACCTGCAGATGTGTCAGGTTCATTCAGACTGTCAGACAGTCTGGTCAGAAGACATTTGCATCCAGAGGTCCATAAGTGTCCCGGGTAATAACTATCTACAGCAAGCTACAGCGTCCCAAATGGCACCCTACTCCCACTAGCTCACTAAGGAACAGGGTCCATAGGGCTCTGGTCAAAAGTAGTGCACTACATAGGGGAATAGGGTGACATTTGGGACACAGCCAGGGACAGTGCAGTCATCTCTCTCTGACCATTAGTTGGTGATTTATTCAGTTAGGCCCAAGCCAACAGATTTACGGGCCATTTCATGATCTACAACAGTTATAGCAGCATCTATAACAGTGATATGAGCAGTCATAATACACCATTAGGCTGCTTACACCATAGACATATAATCTGTTGATACTACACCCTCTCTACAGCAGCCATGCCATCCTGAAAAGTAGAAACATTACATTCAGCCGTAATAAGACAGCAGGCTAGTCAAGGGCAGCAGACTTCATAACCCTAACCTCTAACCCCTAAACCCTAACCCTAATCCCTAACCACTAACCCCAACCCTAACCCCAGCCAGCCCTAACCCTAACCCCAGCCCTAACCCAAGCCAGCCAGCCCTAACTCTAACCAGCCCTAACTCTAACCCTAACCCTAACCCCAGCCAGCCCTAACCCTAATCCCAGCCAGCCAGTCCTAACCCCAGCCAGCCCTAACCCCAGCCAGCCAGTCCTAACCCCAGCCAGCCAGCCTAATCCCAGCCAGCCACCCACCAGGGATGTAAACAAAACACTAGGACTGACATATTTCAGAGAGAGTTACCATGGTAAAACAGCTTTATTCTGACTGACTGCAATGCTTCTGCTGTTGAGCAACAACAAAAACTCCCTATCCCTCCCTCACCCTCTCTCCCTCCCTCACTCACCCTCTCTCCCTCCCTCCCTCTCTCTCTCTCTCTCTCTCCCTCCCTCCCTCCCTCCCTCTCCCTCCCTCTCTCTCCCTCCCTCTCCCTCCCTCTCCCTCTCTCCCTCCCTCACTCACCCTCTCTCCCTCCCTCTCTCTCTCTCTCTCTCTCTCTCTCTCTCTCTCTCTCTCTCTCTCTCTCTCTCTCTCTCTCCCTCCCTCCCTCCCTCTCCCTCCCTCTCTCTCCCTCTCTCTCTCTCTCTCCCCCTCCCTCCCTCCCTCCCTCCCCCTCTCTCCCTCCCTCCCTCTCTCCCTCCCTCCCTCCCTCGGGGCTGAGTTTCGCTCCTTCTCTTCTCTTCCACAGTGTGACAGGGTCAACCACAGGGAGATAATCCACAACCAATTTACTTGACTGATGGCCCAATTATGACTGTTTACGTCATGGTTAATAAGTCATTCTTTAATGAATCCCCATTGAAGAGAGCTGTGATGGTGATAAAAAGAGACAGGAAGACACTCATGTATATCTCCAGGTTTACAGAGAGAACCCTGAAACACACATGGAGTCAGTGAGAGTGTGTGTTATCACAGCGCTGTACATTTGACATTTTAGTCATTTTAGCAGACGCTCTTAACCAGAGTGACTTACAGTTAGTGAGTGCATACATTCTTTTTTTATTTTTCATACTGCCCCCCCCCTGTGGGATATCGAACCCACAATCCTGGCGTTGCAAACGCCATGCTCTACCAACTGAGCTACATCCCTGCCGGCCATTCCCTCCCCTCCCCTGGACGACGCTGGGCAATTGTGCGCCGCCCTCATGGGTCTCCCGGTCGCGGCTACGACAGAGCCTGGATTCGAACCAGGATCTCTTGCACAGCTAGCCACGAGAGGTGCATCTGATTGACTGGTAGATGCCTGTCGTGTCTTCCAGGTGATCATTATCTTTCTGTACAGACTGTTGAGCAACAGTGTTGAGGAACCATTCCACCTTTGTTCGGTTTCACCTCCTTTAGAAGATACTATTAATGTATGTTTCTGATTGTTGATATGAGACATATCTTCCCTGATTTAGTGCACCGTGATACAGTAGTTTGTTACAGTGTGT
>CM062477.1:45719594-45727094 GCA_031479575.1 Coregonus ussuriensis | reverse complement strand
TCTCTAATGAATACATTTATTCCACTGTTAGCCTGTATTTGGTCAGATCCTAATATGCGTTGGCAATTCATTCCTGTAAAATAATTACTGTTTGATTTAATCACAGATTTTCATGTATAATGCTTTTTATTGAATCTACTTTATCCATTAGGCACTTAACTTGAAAAACTGAACTTGAGTTTAATGCAAATTATCAGATGGATAAAAGGAAGGTGAGAGTGAATTAATTGGAAAATCCAAATCGTTAAAATGTGTGAGCCGTTCGTTTCATTCCTAACTCACCGGACGGGTGTCCCGTCTGCCTTGTGCCGATACCAATTTAATATTTTCAATTATTCAAGGGACGAAAATACTTCTTGAGTCCGACGTATTTATTCAAGCATTGATTGGCTGGGGAGGTGATAGATGTTTAGTTGGAGAAGCTCTACCAGACTTTAAAGAACAGTCGATAGTAAAGAGAGGTTCTGATGATTCTAACGAGTGTGTGTGTGTGTGTGTGTGTGTGTGTGTGTGTGTGTGTGTGTGTGTGTGTGTGCAGGGCCGGGTCCAGACATGAGCAGTGGTTTAGGGCCCCGGTTGCTAGGGGGCCCCAGACAGAAAAACATATGTTATATATATATATATATATAATTATTTTAGCAACTTTAGTCGGGGTCTCAACTTACTGTTGAGAGTTAGAATAGTAGAATACACAAGGTGCAATTTCAAAATGTGGCAGTTTTTTCACTTGTTATGTCACTCAATTAGCCTTGTCAGCTAACTTTAGATTGGTAAGATAGGCTAGCCAGCTATCTAAACGTAGTAATCAATGCCGAATACCGACCGGGCACGCAGGGCACCTCCGAGTGGCTCACATTGATTTTGTTAGTCACTCTCACCTTGATATCATATTAACATGGCATATGTTATGGAACAATGGGTAGAATTGCAGGAAATGAACTTCAAAATGAAAAAAAAAATTACTACGCCGTCAAGAAGGGGGCCACTAACATGTTTTGCCATGAGGCGATGAGCCCCCCCAACCAAATCTTGCTTAAGGCTGGCCCTGTGTGTGTGTGTGTGTGTGTGTGTGTGTGTGTGTGTGTGTGTGTGTGTGTGTGTGTGTGTGTGTGTGTGTGTGTGTGTGTGTGTGTGTGTGTGTGTGTGTGTGATGATGCTAATGAGAAAGTCTGAACGAGGGGGAAGAATCTCACCGGGGGCCAAAATCTGAGAAACTGGATAGTGCCGTTCCTTCAACTCTCTAACTTACGTCTTGCACTTGATGTCAATGAGAGATGCAATGATTCAGTCCTTTAGATGAGTTATGAATGATTTAAAATGATATTATATGGATTAACAGGCTATTGATCTCCGTTTTATTCACAGATAACTGATAGCCAACTAATCTAACATCAAAATAGAGAAATATCAGAGAGAAAGAAATGGAGGGCAAATCTGAAATTGCACACGATTCACTACATACTCTGTGGTGCACTACTCTGTCTGAAAGACTATAGCAGTAATACTATGGCAGTAATACTATGGCAGTAATAATACTATAGTAGTAATAATAAAGCAGTAATACTATAGCAGTAATACTATTGCAGTAATAATACTATAGTAGTAATAATAAAGCAGTAATACTATAGCAGTAATACTATTGCAGTAATACTACTATAGTAGTAATAATAAAGCAGTAATACTATAGCAGTAATACTATTGCAGTAATAATACTATAGTAGTAATAATAAAGCAGTAATACTATAGCAGTAATACTATTGCAGTAATAATACTATAGTAGTAATAATAAAGCAGTAATACTATAGCAGTAATACTATTGCAGTAATAATACTATAGTAGTAATAATAAAGCAGTAATACTATAGCAGTAATACTAGCAGTAACCCTATAGCAGTAATACTATAGAAGTAATACTAGCAGTAATAATATAGTAGTAATACTATAGCAGTAATAATAATATAGCAGTAATACTACAGCAGTAATACTATAGCAGTAATAATAATATAGCAGTAATACTACAGCAGCAATACTATAGCAGTAATAATACTATAGCAGTAATAATAATATAGCAGTAATAATAATATAGCAGTAATAATAATATAGCAGTAATACTACAGCAGTAATACTATAGCAGTAATAATAATTTTGCAGTAATACTATAGCAGTAATACTATAGCAGTAATAATACAATAGCAGTGATACTTTAGTCATTTAGCAGACGCTCTTATCCAGAGCAACTTACAGTTAGTGAGTGCATACATTTTCATACTGGCCCCCCGTGGGAAACAAACCCACAACTCTGGCGTTGCAAGCGCCATGCTCTACCAACTGAGCTACAGGGGACTAGATCAAACAGACCTATTAACAGACCTTTTAACAGACCTACAAACATACCTTTTAACAGACCTATGAACAGACCTATAAACAGAGCTATAAACAGAGCTATGAACAGACCTAAAGACAGACATATAAACAGAGCTATAGACAGAGTTATAAACAGACCTATAGACAGACCTATAAACAGAGTTAAAGACAGACCTATAAACAGAGTTAAAGACAGACCTATAAACAGAGTTAAAGACAGACCTATTAACAGAGTTAAAGACAGACCTATAAACAGAGTTAAAAACAGAGTTAAAGACAGAGTTAAAGACAGACCTATTAACAGAGTTAAAGGCAGACCTATTAACAGAGTTAAAGACAGACCTATAAACAGAGTTAAAGACAGACCTATTAACAGAGTTAAAGACAGACCTATAAACAGAGTTAAAGACAGACCTATAAACAGAGTTAAAGACAGACCTATTAACAGAGTTAAAGACAGACCTATTAACAGAGTTAAAGACAGACATATAAAAAGAGTTAAAGACAGACCCATTAACAGAGTTAAAGACAGACCTATAAACAGAGTTAAAGACAGACCTATAAACAGAGTTAAAGACAGACCTATTAACAGAGTTAAAGACAGACCTATAAACAGAGTTAAAGACAGACCTATTAACAGAGTTAAAGACAGACCTATAAACAGAGTTAAAAACAGAGTTAAAGACAGAGTTAAAGACAGACCTATTAACAGAGTTAAAGGCAGACCTATTAACAGAGTTAAAGACAGACCTATAAACAGAGTTAAAGACAGACCTATTAACAGAGTTAAAGACAGACCTATAAACAGAGTTAAAGACAGACCTATAAACAGAGTTAAAGACAGACCTATTAACAGAGTTAAAGACAGACCTATTAACAGAGTTAAAGACAGACATATAAAAAGAGTTAAAGACAGACCCATTAACAGAGTTAAAGACAGACCTATAAACAGAGTTAAAGACAGACCTATAAACAGAGTTAAAGACAGACCTATTAACAGAGTTAAAGACAGACCTATAAACAGAGTTAAAGACAGACCTATTAACAGAGTTAAAGACAGACCTATAAACAGAGTTAAAGACAGACCTATAAACAGAGTTAAAGACAGACCTATAAACAGAGTTAAAGACAGATCTATAAACAGAGTTAAAGACAGACCTATTAACAGAGTTAAAGACAGACCTATTCACAGGGTTAAAGACAGACCCATTAACAGAGTTAAAGACAGACCTATTAACAGAGTTAAAGACAGGACCGGACCGATATAATATAACTGTCCCTGTGATACGACTCCAGGTCTTGGACTACACATTAATGTCCCTGTGATACGACTCCAGGTCTTGGACTACACATTAATGTCCCTATGATAGGACTCCAGGTCTTGGACTACACATTAATGTCCCTGTGATACGACTCCAGGTCTTGGACTACACATTAATGTCCCTGTGGTACAACTCCAGGTCTTGGACTACACATTAATGTCCCTATGATAGGACTCCAGGTCTTGGACTACACATTAATGTCCCTATGATAGGACTCCAGGTATTTTTATGTCAATATACAGTGTTATAATGATGTGCAAATAGTTCAAGTACAGAAGGGAAAATAAATAAACATAAATATGGGTTGTATTTACAATGGTATTTGTTCTTCACTGGTTGCCCTTTTCTTGTGGCAACAGGTCACAAATCTTACTGCTGTGATTGCACACTGTGGTATTTCACCCAATATACAGTATATGGGAGTTTATCCAAATTGGATTTGTTTTTCTAATTCTTTTCTGGGTCTGTGTAATCTGAGGGAAGCATGTGTCTCTAATATGGTCATACATTTGGCAGGAAGTTAGGAAGTGCCTCATTTTGTGGGCAGTGTGCACATAGCCTGTCTTCTCTTGAGAGCCAGGTCTGCCTACAGCGGCCTTTCTCAATAGCAAGGCTATGCTCACTGAGTCTGTACATAGTCAAAGCTTTCCTTAATTTTGGGTCAGTCACAGTGCTCAGGTATTCTGCCACTGTGTGCTCTCTGTTTAGAGCCAAATAGCATTCTAGTTTGCTCTGTTTTTTTGTTAATTCTTTCCAATGTGTCAAGTAATTCTCTTTTTGTTTTCTCATGATTTGGTTGCGTCTAATTGTGTTGTTGTTGTTGTCCTGGGGCTCTGTGGGGTCTGTTTGTGTTTGTGAACAGGTCAGATATTCTGCCAAGGAGGGCCTACAACAGCACCTAGATCTGCATGCATTATTTGGTGTTTTACGTTGTACACAGCGGATATTTTTGCAGAATTCTGCATGCAGAATCTCAATTTGGTGTTTGTCCCATTTTGTGAATTCTTCGTTGGTGAGCGGACCCCAGACCTCACAACCATAAAGGGCAATGGGTTCTATAACTGATTCAAGTATTTTTTGACAGATCCTAATTGGTATGTCGAATTTTATGTTCCTTTTGATGGTTTAGAAGGCCCTTTTTGCCTTGTCTCTCAGATCGTTCACAGCTTTGTGGAAGTTACCTGTGGCGCTGATGTTTAGGCCGAGGTACATATCGTTTTTTTGTGTGCTCTAGGGCAACGGTGTCTAGATGGAATTTGTATTTATCCAGGCTCTGTCGTAGCCGGCCGCGACCGGGAGACCCATGGGGCGGCGCACAATTGGCCCAGCGTCGTTCAGGGTAGGGGAGGGAATGGCCGGCAGGGATGTAGCTCAGTTGGTAGAGCATGGCGTTTGCAACGCCAGGGTTGTGGGTTCGATTCCCACGGGGGGTATGAAAAAAAATAAAAAATAAAAAATAATGTATGCACTCTGGATAAGAGCGTCTGCTAAATGACTGAAATGTACACATTTTTTATGTATTTGCGGTCCTGGCAACTGGACCTTTTTTGGAACACCATTATTTTTGTCTTACTGAGATTTACTGTCAGGGCCCAGGTCTGACAGAATCTGTGCAGAAGATCTAGGTGCTGCTGTAGGCCCTCCTTGGTTGGGGACAGAAGCACCAGATCATCAGCAAACAGTAGACATTTGACTTCAGATTCTAGTAGGGTGAGGCCCGGGTTGCTGCAGACCTGCATATTTGATCATTTCATTGAGGATACCATCAACACCACAGGCCTTTTGGGGTTGGAGGGTTTGTATTTGTCCTATAGTTCATTCAATGTAATTGGAGTCCCTCTCTCTCTCTCTCTCTCTCTCTCTCTCTCTCTCTCTCTCTCTCTCTCTCTCTCTCTCTCTCTCTCTCTCTCTCTCTCTCTCTCTCTCTCTCTCTCTCTCTCTCGCTCTCTCTCTCTCAAGCTGCTTTATTGGCATGAAAAACATTGTGTCAATATTGCCAAAGCAACAATGTATACAATAATACAATTATAAACAATAACAAATGATAATATAAGATGGTAGTAAATAATAATCAAAATTAAATAAAAAAATAATAACAATAAAATGGTAACAGTCAACAGTAGAAATGTAATAAATATAAAAATCTAAATATGGAAAATGAAACTATAACTAACTTATAACTAAATAACGGTCATCTTCACCATTATATCAGTACTACAACTACCATCATCATTACTACCACTACTACCACCACCATCATTGAACTGCCATCATTACCATTATCACCCATACCACTACTATTTGGAATGATAAACAATAATAATAATGGTAATGACAATAATAGCAATAACAATAATAATAAGTAAGTTACTATTTACTTTGCAGATGTTATTATTCAGTGTCCCTCAGGCTATGGCAGGCAAATACATATTTGGCTGCAAGAGGAGCCATTGCTCCTTCGCCCATGAGTATTTTTAGTGTTTCCTCTGGGTTTAATAAGTAAAAATTTGGAATAAATCTAGTCATTTTTGTGAATAATTACTCTCTTTGTAAGGAATATTTATCACAGTAAAAGAGAAAGTGCATCTCTGTTTCTACCTCCCCTGTCGTGCAGTGACCACATATACGCTCCTCTTTGGGTAGCCATGTCTTTTTATGTCTGCCGGTTTATACTGCCAATTGATGGTACTTGGTAAGGATCTGTCTCTGCTTCGTATCTCTGACAGAGTAGAGATAATCAGCCAATTGATATTCTCTGCTTAGGGTCAGATAGCAATTTAGTCGGCTTTGGGATTTTGTTTCGTTTTTCCAATGTTGTAAATATGAGTCCATTTGATTGGTTCATGATTTTGTTCATTTGAATTCTTTCTTTTGAAGCAGTGCTGGTGTCAGCTTGGTTGGTTCGGTCCAACACCAGCTGACTGAGAGGGCTCGTTTCTGGGCTCAGCTCTTGGGTTTGAAGTGCTTTAAATTGCAGACTTGAATTTGGACTTGAATTTAGATGTAGCCAAAATTGTTATGATATTTTCTGTATTTTCATTACTACTGGAAAGCGGCCCAATTCTGCCCTACATGCGTTAGTTGGTGTATTTCTCTGGACTTGTAGAATTTTCAGACAGAATTCTGCATGTAGGGCTTCAATTGGATGTTTGTCCCACATTTTAAAGTCCAGTTTATTGAGTGGCCCCCAAACCTCACTTTATCACACTGTCAAATATTTTGGTCCAAATTCTAATTGGGATGTTTTGATTTTGAATAATTTCATTTTTATTGCATACAATGCTCTGCAGGCTTTTTTCTTTGAGTGCATTCACTCATTGTAGAATAGCCCTTCGTGCCAAATAGAATCAAATGCTTTTTTAAAGTCAATAAAGCAAGCAAAGATTTTGCCCTCTTTTTTTTTGGTGGACGTGTTTATTAATTAGTGTGTGTAAGGTGTATATATGGTCAGTAGTGCGATGGTTAGGGAGAAAGCCAATTTGACATTTACTTATTACATTTTTTTCTTGAAGAAAGGTTTGAATTCTTGAATTCAAAATGCTACAGAAAACCTTTCCCAAGTTGCTGATTACGCAAATTCCCCTGTAATTATTGGGGTCTGATTTGTCTCCACTTTTGTGGATAGGCGAGATGAGCCCCTGGTTCCAGACATCAGGAAAGCAGCCAGAAGTTAAAACTACGTTGAACAATTTAAGCACAGCATTTTGCATCTCAGGTGTGCTGTTTTTCAGTATTTCATTTCTGATGTTATCTAGACCACAAGCCTTCTTTGATTTTATAGATTTGAGCTTTTCATTTAGTTCTTGATGGGTTGT